>SPJY01026378.1:401607-435000 GCA_005191435.1 Raddia distichophylla | reverse complement strand
GTAACACATGAATAGAAAAAAATAGTAGTTACAGTTGTGTTTTGGACAAGATTCTAAAAGTCGCTAGTCGGGCGACGAGGTGGAGACTAGGGTTAAAGGGATTAATCGGACACATAAATCGGCACTAGTCAGAATTAATCGGAATTAATCGGTAATCGGTCCTAATCGGAGGACAATCTACTAGAGATTAATCAAGGACTAATCGGAGATTAATTGGGATTTTTAGAACCTTGGTTTTGGATATCATGTTAATATGTGAGACCACGTTTCTGAAGACAGAGGGAGTATGTTATACTCCTATTAAAAATTGTCTATGTTGTTATCATATCTAATCTCATCTGTCTTCCTGATTGAAGGTTCCTTTATACGAGGGATTGGTTTCTTCATATCCGAAGAATATCAGACAAACAGTAATGGCCTGGTTGTTAGCAACAGCACATGGGACTACAAGATCCCAAGTGTGGACATCATCCCAAAGCAGTTCAATGTTGAGGTGCTGAACACTGGATATCATAAGAACCGTGTGCTTTCTTCAAAAGGTGAATGTGATTTTCTTAATGCAAGACGATTTGAAATAAACACCAGCTGAAATAACTGAACTACTGCCTCTGCCAGCATCTGGGGAACCTGCCGTACTTCTTGCATCCTCCGTCCATTGTGCGGTGAGAGAAGCTATCCGAGCGGCGAGGAAGGAGTTTGCAAACAATACTGGATCCGGAAGCTCAGATATGACATTTCAGCTTGATGTCCCTGCACCGATGACAGTAGTAAAGGAACTGTGCGGTTTATATATTGTGGAGAAATTCTTGGAAAATCTATCTGCCCAGGAAATAGCAACCGGGGCATAACCTGCTATTTCTATCGTCGATCATCATATGAAGTGGTACGGGATGACCATATTGTGTAATTATGTATGGCAAAATAAACATAAATGTTTCAAATGTGGATAATATATATTTGTTTGCTCCACACTTCTGTAATCCAAACAAGTTATTTGAATTCATAAATCCTGATGGAACTTGAAGTGAGGTGGCGAACAGGTCAGTAGCCTTTCGGTAGGGAGATTTCCTACCGGAGTTCATGTCCTAGCAGTCTAGCACCAGCATAGAAAACGTGAGTGCAAAGGATCTTACTCTCAAGAGTGCTTCGATAGGCTCCACTTTTCCCATGAACTAGTCATGCTGCGTTAACTTGGGCTGAGATGGGGATAATGAGTTGGACGATTGAAGCCCCCAACGTTGGACAGGGGGTAAGCTCTAGATGTATAGATAGAGCCAAGTGTAGTGTGGTGTAATAGTAGGCACTTCTAGGCCCTTCCCAGCTATTGGATCACTCCAGTGCTTCGGTCATCAATGGCGATTATTGATCCATGATTAAAAAAATGACAATGATAATCAAGGTGTTATTACCACCATGACGAGCGTTATCAACTGAACTTAGGCACGATCGACCTGTCCACGAAGGTCGGTTCCTACAAACAACCGAAGAACGAGCAATAACACAAAATAAGCATTTCGATATTGTGTATGATATTAAGCGCAATCTGAAACTAGGATTCTAAAATTTCATTCTATTTGGTCTAGCTGACATAAAGAAGATCGAGACAGTTTCACACGTACATGGAGAACTCAACTAAACAAAATCTAAGAAAGATAAGGCACAACAGCGGCCATATGTAGTATGGCAGCCAGGGGAGGGGCGTCGTCCACACGGAGACCCACGCGCATGAAACTCTATGAGTATATGGGCCTTGGACCCAAACATACGGCGATGCAGCGCGGGCAGATTCTGTCCACCTCTGTAATTCGATGATTCCCGTTGCTCTGGATGCAATTTCATAGCGATACCAAATGTATTTGAAATCTTATGTCCTAATCTTTCCGTGAAGTGGTCGCACGTCGAAAACGAAGCCCGTATATGGTATGGTTGTCCGTTTGAAAGTGGGATGCTCTTGGATGGATGAATCTGACTTGATGATGACTTGGATGTGTTCTCGACTTGGGCCCGGTGGTAGGAGGCTTCGTGAAACATGGACATCTCTTACTGATCTTCCTTTCACAAGGGTTTAAAAGGTACGGTATAAGGATTCATACCATCTTGACGCTTTTGTCCATCAACCGTGGATACAGTGGACGTAGACTTGATGTCCTCATCAATTCCAATCTTGACATTTTTTGGCAAGGATTAGCCAATACACGTCACGTTTGGTGTAGGAAACTCATTGAGTGACACCACTTTTCCCTTTTGATTTCTTAAAACCTTCAACAGAGAGGACATGACACCCTTCTAAGTACTTTGTGAAATGGCAGAATTCCTCTTTAATGAAATGGCAGAACTTCTGCTAGACTGCCACCCGTTAAAAAAAAAAACTTTGTGAGGTCATCCATCTGGGCTTTTGCTGTGTCGAACACTTTGCTGACGAGGGCAAGACACGATTCAGAGTTCCCAAGCTCCATGAGGTAATCAAATATTTGCCAACTGCCTGAGATCTAGCAATCTTGGGTTTTTGGGGGTGGTTTCGTGGGTTCGATGGTGCCATGCTCACACCTAGGTAGGGTTTGCATAATGATGTCCATCTTTAGCTACTAGACGAATGAATGGATGACATACCCGGCTGTGGTGGTTTCATCATTTTGGAGTATCCACCAGGGGATGCCCCTCGTGTTGTCTAGTACGGCATCCACCTGGACCTTCACGTAGCCCATTGCCAGGTCCACATAATGAATCTCCATCTTGGGAAGGCATGGTACACCACCCCCTGTCAAATGCATGGCAATTAGGTCCTTCACCAAACTTATTTTATTGATTGTTGGGGGGCAAAGAACCCTTCTTCTATAGGGATTTTAGCTTTGGGACGGAGCACACGTAAAGAAAGAGATATAATGTTTATCCTTGTTCAGGCCTCTTGCGATGGATTCAATAGCCCTACTTCTGAGGTCTAGATGAGAGCTTAGATCGAGATAGAGAGATTTATGATGATCTATGATTCCGGTTTACATGGTAAGATACAAGAGGTATTTATAGGATATTAGGATCTAACATGGAAAGATAATTATGGCTAAGCCAACTATGTAGTGAAGTTCTTATCGAATACTTCCCCGACTTGTACCCCAAGGCATATCCAAACTTTCAATATCCAAACGCTCCTGCCTTTGACACCACATGCTGGTGAATGTTATACATATGTGATTGTGGTTGTCATTGTCGACGAGGAGACCTTGCCGACAGAAAAGGGAGCGCCTCACCTCGATGCTGGGGAGGACGCTCGGTTTTTTTTGGATCTGGATCTAGAGAATGCTTATGGAACTGGAGCTCTGTTCTGGGGAGGACGCTCGGTTTTTTTTGGATCTGGATCTGGAGAATGCTTATGGAACTGGAGCTCTGTTCTCCCTCGGGGGAGGTCTCCTTTATTTATAATGGCGGCAGGGGCTTAGGTTTATAATAATGCGAAAGGACCCTTTTGCCCCTGCATTTTGGACCGTTGATCTTGGATCAATGGTGTGTACATGGTTGCTTCCTTTCCAAGAACATGGAAATGACTAAACTACCCTGGAACCCTAATACCCTTGGTGTCTTGGGTGCCCCTAAAGGCGACCCAGGCTCAAGTGCCAGTTTGCCTTGTGTCCTCCTCCCGAGGATTGGATCTATCTTCGGGACAGGCCGCCCGGCTTGATGCCCATTTACCAAAGGCTCCGGTTGCCTTCGAGTCTTCGGGCCTCTCTTTGCCCTACTTGTCTCCGTGGCTACAAGGTATTCTCCTCCTCGCCATCCTTGGGTCCACTTTCGGGTTCATCATCTGGGTCCTGCTGGCTATCCGAAGGCCTCAGCCACCTTCGGGGTGTCGAGGGTCTCCCGGGTTGTTTTGTCTCACATTCGATGAACATCTTCGGGATTCCCTGCCCAAGTTTTTAAGAAATAGGGGGTGGCTCCCCTACAACAGGAGCCCCTTACGGTCATGCCTCCACCTCGCTGTGGTGCCTAGCCGTTTTCTCCCGGCCTCTCCCCTTCTCCACGTCGAGGTGGGGAAGCCGAAGATGTTCCATTGTTGCGAAGGTCTTATGTGTCTCCTCGATTTCGTCACCCTCCACTACCGTATTCAATGCTCATCTACTTCCTGACAAACGGGATTCCTAAGTTGACTCAACACTGTGGCTTTGGGGCGCGTGTTAGTGGAGGCTGTTGATCATGGCCGTTGATTGTCCACGTAGTGCGCATCCGTCTGTGCGCCTGTTCGCCTTATTCAAATTTAGGTTAAAATTTATTTCTTCTGGTAACCGCCTAGATCCTAGCCGTCCCTCCATCCACCTGTCGCAAATCCGTTGTTCCTCTTTCGCTATATGAGGATGGGGATCTAGGCTTGGTCTCTCACATTTTCCTTTAGTGCCCCCTGGTTTCAAACGCTCGGCGCCGCCAGTTCTGCCGCCAAGTCCGCCGCTAGTGCGCTTCTACTCTTTGGCGTTTTCTTCGGCAATTTCCACCACGCTTGTGCAACACGCCGGCGATCTCCACCACGCTCGTACACAATGCCAGTGATCTCCACCGCGCTCATACACCGTGCCGGCGATCTCCATCGCACTATTTTTCCTCTCCAGTGATTTCCCCGTTGTCCATGGCTCCTAAACGCCTCCTTCCCGCCGCCGCCCAAGCGACTCCATCTTGGGAGATTGGGGAGCCCCATGCGACGGCGGCTATGCTAGCCACCGTGGTGCAGTGATGCGGAGTCGCAGCGGATGACGTGCGCTTGCCGGAGAAAGAGACAACACCCAATCCCCGCCCCGGCGAGGACGTCGTCTTCCTCAGCCAGCTCGACGCGGGCCTTCGGGTGCCGTGCGTTCCATTGGTGGGGGAAGTGTTGGGCCTTTATGAGGCCCACCTCTCCCAACTCTCCCCGAACGCTATTTCCCTTGCCAGAGTGTTCACTTATCTCCACGAGGCCCGGTGGCATCCGAAGAGCCATGGAAACCCCTTCGGGAGTCCGAACTTCATCGTGAAGAAGGCGCTCGCGGACAACTTCCCGGCAATGGCCACAAAGAAGAAGTGGGAGGGCCCTTCGGGGCTCTCCTGGAAGCTGTTCTGGTATTACCACAATGTTGACGCTACGAACGAGTGGCTCATCTTCAACCAAGGTGAAGTGCGTGCCATCAGCGCTCCTGATATTATCCTTGATGGGGTGGAGCAGGCATAGCTACTTTTCCTTCGGCAAATCGGCCAACGATTCTACAAGCGTGCATTGGCCGAAGAATATATGGCTGCGCTCATTTTGCCCCTTCGCCAAGCGTGGGGTTGTGTCCCCACAATTTAGGAGATTGGGGAGAAAGTGGCCTTCGGCGAAGAGCGTTATCTTCCATCTGCCGAGGAGTGTGCGGAACGGGCTGAAGTTGTCTTCGGACCTATTCTTGGAGAGAGGATCACCCGTGCCATCAGCGTGGGAGTGAAGATCAGAGTGAATCGAGTGCTAGGGGCTGACACCCCTTGGGTGGAGGCGGCTTCGAAGCACAAGAGGAAGGCCGGTGATATGGGTGGTTCGTCGGCCATGGCCTCGAAGCGTGTTTGCAGCCGTCCACTTGTTATCGCCGCTGATCCCCCATGGCGATTCCTCCAAGTCCTGCGGTTTATACGGGGGTGGGTGAGAGCAGCGAAGGTCAAGAGGACGCCGAAGACGGTCAGCAGCCTTCGGGCGCACACAACTCCAACGGCAGACACCATCAGGTCGGTGCTGATGATGACGTGCTTAACGTCCTTGTGAGCACTCTACCTACAAGGCCTTCAGATGGCCTGCCGTAGCAAGCGTCTAACGACCCCAAAGACGCGCAGGGGGGTGGATTCACTGCCTTCGGGCCATGGGCCCTTCTCCCTACTAGATACCCTGGCTTCGATGGAGGACAACCCTGCCACTAGCCTAGCTGGTTGTGCGTTTACAATTGAAGATCTGTGGGATGTCGAAGACTCCCCCCTCCGCGAAGGTAATTTTCAATGCTTTTGATTTTTATCATACCTGATGAGTTTCCCTTAATCATTTTCCTGGATGTTTAGTTGTAAGCGTAACAAACTTGCCTCCTTTTGCGGTGGATGTTGCTGCCGCTCAGGTACCGTCTTTGGGTCCCGTACCTTCGGGAGTCCCCCCTCCCTTGGTCAACACGGTGGGTGATGCTCCTGGTCCCCTGGTGAGGCCCTCCCTGCCTGAGAGTTTGGCCCCCACTACTTAGATCGGGAGGGCTTTGCAAGAAACCCCTATGCTTCCCGCTACTCAGCTGGGGGGTCTTCACGGGGCACGGCCCCGTATTCCTTCGCCTCTTTTTCTGAGCCTCTCGCTGAAGCCATGTTGGCTCTTGTGCCATATGACCTTGGGGTCTTGGCGAAGAAACCCCCTCAAGCGAACTTGTTCGCGGTTTGCAAGACAACCTTCTCCAGGTTCAATTTTTCCTGACATTATTTTGCTTTTCCTTACTCTTTATCTTGAGCGTTGATTAGTATTTGTTTTTCTTGCAGGCCGTGGTCGAAGGCTGTGAACCTTCGGTGTACCGATCATGAAGGTGCCCTCACTAACCTTCGCTATCGTGCCCATGAGTTGTAGCAGGAGAAACAACAACTTCATAGTCTTCGTGAGAAGGAAGTTGGGGCTCTCAATGTCATCGTGTCCGAGCGGGATGTAGCTTTGAAGCGTGTCGCCGATTAGGATGCTCAAGTTAAGTCTCTTGAAGAGGCGTTATCTCTGTCGCTCTCCGAGTTCGAGACGTCAAAGGCTGATGTCACTGCCCTTTGTGAGTAGCTTAATAAGAAGACCGAAGAGACCACCATCCTACGGAGTGCCAATCAAAAGCTGCAGCAGACGGTTAGGGGCATTCAAGGGGAACTGCTTCAAGTGGCGAAGAAGTTTGCTAAGGAGACTGCCCAGCTCGGGATGGTGAAAGTTGTCGTCCCTCCTTCTATTCCCGAGAAGGCACTGTTAACTTGGCAGCTTCAGTGTTTGTAAACGGGGCATTTCGTTATGGTACAGAATGTGCCAACGGTGCGGTGCTCGCCTACTCGATGATACTGCAGTCTTTGGGCTGTTCACATTGGCGTGGTCCTGCGCCTGGCAACACAGAGTATCTTCCTCTTATCCTTTGGGCGCGCCAGCCAAGGAGCATCGTTTGAAAATTCAGGACTTCATGACCCATTTCTGGAGGCCCCACGATCACACCTTCGCTCAAGCTTTCCTTGCTAACACCAAGCAATATGCTGAGTTAAGACGTACGAAGGATGCTGGCAGTCAAGGAGGGCCAGGCTCTTCGGGAGCAAAGGATGTTCAGGACCCGAAGGGGAAGGGTCCTGTCTAGTTTTTTCTTCTTTTGTAACCTTGGAAATGTAATCCTTGTAATGAATTAATGGAGCTTTTGTTTACCGCAACGCGTCTATCTTATCATCCTAGCTTGTACGAAGATTATGAAGCCTCACTTTAACCTTTTTGGTCTTTGATTTTGTCACATGTCATTGCTTAAGCTGAGGACACGAAGGCTTGACCTTGCGGGTTATTGGCGCGAAGGTTATTTGAACCTGCGCTAGTCAATAGTCGCGTGATGCCGAATTTGGCGTGTGATAGCGAAGTTGGCGTGTGATAGCGCGTAGGGCGGGTTACTTGTGCGAAGGTCCTTTGGCCTTGTGCCAACCCCTTAGTCGCGTGACAGCGAATTTGGTGCGTGGTAGCGAAGTTAGCGCATAGGGCTGGTTACTGGTGCGAAGGTCCTTTGGCTTTGCACCAGCCCCTTAGTCGCGTCATAGTGAATTTGGCGCGTGATAACGCATGGTAGCGCGTGGGCGGGTTACTGCAGCGAAGGTCCTTTGGCCTTGCGCCAGCACCTTAGTCACGTGATACCGAATTTGGCGCATGATAGCGCATGGTCGGATTACTGGCGTAAGAACCATCGGTCACGCCAACTCCTTGAATCCTTCGAGGCACGTGATAGCGCAGAGACAGGTTACCAACGCGAGCTCTTGGCTTCGCGCTGGCCCCATAAATTCTTCGGGGCACGTGATAGTGCGTGGGCAGGTTACCAACGCGAGCTCTTGGCTTCGCGCTGGTCCCTTAGATTCTTCGAGGCGCGTGATAGCGTGTGGGCAGGTTACTGGCGCGAAGGTCCTTTGGCCTTGCGCCAGCCCCTTAGATTCTTCAGGGCGCGTGGTAGAGTAGAGGTGGGTCACCAACGCAAGCTCTTGGCTTCACACTAGCCCCTTAAATTCTTTGGGGCACGAGGTAGCACGAAGACACTACCTTTTGACCGCCGAAAGCCGAGGTGGCTCTCAACTCTTTTTGTATTTTCTTTTTTTGTGTTTTACATACAGGGAGATACATGCCTTTTATAGGCCTTCTCCGGACGCAGCCGGTACTCTATGGGTAGTACTTTCTAAGAGATTTTGCATTCCACGTGTGGGGGACATCTTCTCCTTCTTCTGTCATCAAGTGATATGACCCTTCTTTGGTCTTTTTTTATGATAAATGGTTCGTCCCATATTGGCTGCAGCTTCGATGGACGCTAGGCCATCTTGCTCAACACCAGGTCCCCTTCCTGTAGCTCTCTTGGCCTCACCCTCTTGTTGTAAGCCTTCACCATCATTTCATTGTACTTGTTTATGTTCTTCTTGGCTATCAGTCTGTCTTCCTCCACGATATATGCTGGTGGTATGTCTTTGGGATTTGTGCCTCCGATGATCACCCGAAGGGTTCTTACTTGTATTTCAGCTGGAGTGATAACCTCTTCTCCATACATAAGCCTGAAGGGTGTGAATCCTATTGGTCTTATTGGGGTGGTACGTATCGCCCATAGTGCTTTTTCCAGCTCTTCGGGCCACTTTTCTCTTGCTTCCTCCACGAGTCTTTTCTTGAGACCCTGCATGATGTTTTGGTTGGCACATTCCATAGTGCCATTGGCCTGAGGGTAGCCAACCGAAGCATTGCATATTTTCATCCATAGGTCTGCGCAGAAAGACTTAAATTTAGATGACAAAAATTATGAACCATTATCAGCGACCTCTTCGTATGGCACACCGAATCTGCATATAACATTTTTCCAAAAGAAATGTTGAGCCTTCACTGCTGTGATTGATGTTAGGGGTTCCACTTTCACCCATTTTATAAGTAATTGATTACCACAATGACCCATGTGAAACCTCCTTGTGCAGTTGACCGGTCTCCCACTATATCAATTCCCCATCTTGCGAAGGGCCATACTGGTGAAGATGGTTGCAATTTTGTTGCTGGGGCCTTCGGTGGAGCACTCATCCATTGGCAACCCTGGCACTTTCTCAACAAATCTTTGGCATAATGATTAGTAGTTGGCTAGTATATGAAAGACTTTGGACGCCAAGCCCCTTGGTGCTTGGTATGCTTCACATAGTCCTGCGTGTGCTTCGACCAGCGCCCTTTTGCCTTCTTCTCTTGAAACATACCTTATCCAAGGCGCACAAACTCCTGTCTTGTATAGCAATCTATCTAACATGGTATATGTTCAGGATCTTTGCTCCAAAGCTTGCGTTTCTTTCTTATTTTCGGGTAATTTCTAGTCTCGAAGATATTGTACTATTGCTGTTCTCCAATCATCCTTGGGTGCTCCTGCTATGAGCTGTACTTCTAGGCATATTGAAGGTCTAATCACCGCTTTGTAGGATACTCCTTCGGGAATTCTTTGCTTGTAGGCGGCCATCTTCGCCAACTCATCTGCCCTTGTTGTTCTCTCTCCTTGGTATGGACTTGATTGTTACTCCTAGGAATTGTTTTTCCATTGCTCTCACCGCCTCCAAATATTTTGCCATTTCTACATCCTTTGCTTGAAAATCTTTTGTTATGTGGCCTTCGACCAACTTTGAATCGGTGCATATCAACACCCTTCTCGCCCCAGCGCCCTTGCTTTGCGAAGGCCCAACATTAGTCCTTCATATTTTGCTGCGTTGTTTGTTGTGGGGAAGTTTAGTCTCAATGTGTATTCTGTGCTACAGCTCCTGCTCCTTCTGTCATCCAGGAACCATATGATTTTACTATCCATAGCGGAGGCATCTTCCGGTCCTCCGAAGGCTCTGCCATCCACTCTGTGAGGAAGTCTACTACTACTTGTGCTGACCGAAGTCCCTGAGACGAATGTGATTCGAAGGGTGCTAGCTCTGCTACCCATTTGGCTACTTTGGTGGTTGCCTCCTTGTTTTCGAACAGTGATTTCAACGGGAATGCGATGGGTACCATAATTTTGAACTCCTGGAAATAATGCCTCAGTTTTCTTGATGCCATCAACAGGGCGTCTGCCACCTTTTCTATTTCTACATAGTTTCTCTTGGCCCTTGCAGTGCTTCAGATACATAGAATACATGTAACTGTCCTCCTTCTTCTTCCTCCACCAGCATTGCACTAACTGCATAATGGCTTGCTGACAAATATAGTAGTAATTGCGTTGCGCCCTTTGGGCTTGCTAGTCTTGGCAAATCCTAAAGATGTTCTTTTAGATGATTGAATGCTTTGACACACTTTGCGTCTCAATCGAAGGGGGTTGCCCCCCGAAGGGTACAAAAGAAGTGCTTGTGTCTTTCTACAGCCTTCGGTAGGAATCTTCCAAGGGCAGCGAATTTGCCCAGTAGACTTTGTAATTCTCTTTTGTTTCTTGGCGGTCGCATGTCGCATGTTGCATATTGCATCAATTTTCTCTTTGTTTGCCTCAATTCCCCTTTGCGATAATGGGAAGCCCAATAGGTTTCCTATTGCAACACCAAATAGACACTTGGATGGATTTAGTTTTATACCTTTGGCCCCAAGGCTTTGAAAGGTTTCCATGAGATCTTCGCAGTGCTCTTGACATTGCTTGATCATCACAATGTCGTCGACGTATGCTTCGACATTGCGCCCTATTTGCTTGGCTAGCACCTTCGCAATTAGCCTGGTGAAGGTTGCATCTGCGTTCTTCAAACCGAATGGCATATTTCGATAGAAGTATGTTCTGAAGGGTGTCATGAAGGCTGTCTTCCCTTCATCTTCCTATCTCATGTATACCTGGTGATACCCTGAGTAAGCATCTAGAAAGCTCATTAGATCACACCTAGCTGTGGAGTCCACAACCTGGTCAATCCTTGTAGGGGAAATCATTCTTCGGGCATGATTTGTTTAGGCTTGTGAAGTCAACACATACGCTTTTTCACAATTACGACGTTCACCAGCCACTTTGGGTAGGTGATCTCCCGGATCACTTCTACCCGAAGAAGCTTTTCAACTGCTGCTTCTCTTCATTCATCGGACATTTCTGCTTTTGCAGTTTTGCATCGGGCTTGACTGCCAGTGAATGTTCGATTGTACTTCGTGGGATACCCTTGGATTCTTCTGGTGACCATGCAAAAATGTCTGTATTTTGCTGTAGGACCTGTATATTTGCTTCTCTTCTTGTTCTGTTTGCTGGGCTCGCAATGTTACCGTTTTGTCTGGGTGTTCGGGAGATAATTGGTGCTTTCTTGTTTCTCCTTCTGGCTTGGCTTTCGGCTGCCACCCCTTTGGACAGTATTGGGCATCGACACTTCCCATTGTTTGCACCTATTTTGTTTTTGGTGCCGCTTCTAGTTCGTATTTTCTTACCGCTTGCTGGTTTCCTCTCACTGTGACCATCCCATCCTCTGCTGGCATATTCATACACAAATATCCATGGTGTTATTATGGCTTTGAATGCATTGATGACTCCTCTTCCCAATATTGCATTGTATCTATGATCCATATCCACCACATCGAAGCATATTGATTTTGTTATCTTCCTTCTCCCTTCATGGAATGTTACTTGTAAAGTTACCTATCCCACAGCAGTGACTGGCTCTCCTCTGAAGCTTACCAATGGTAGATGTCAATGTTTGAGTCTATCTTTGGGTATGTTAAGCTGCTTGAGGGCCCTCATGAATATTATATCCGCCGAGCTTCCTCCATCCACAAGTGTTCTCTCTACGTGTTAACTGGCTATTTCAACTGTCACCACCATGGGATCTTGATGTGGGAAACGGACACCCCTTGCGTTGGTGCTATCGAAGGTTATGGCTGGCATACTGTTTGGGATGCTGGTGACAGACACATGTGAGACTTGCCGAAGATATTCCTTTCTTTGCCTGTTTAAGGGGAGGTGCACCAAAGATCCTCTCTATATGACGTGAATTACCCTTCGGGGTTGATGTTGTTGATATGCATCCACATTCAACACTTTTTCTGGTGACATTCTCCATTCTCCTCTCTATCCCGATCGTTATCTTGTTGCCTTCTGCCTTCCGCACGATATTGCCATCTTCGGTTTTGATTCCGCGCCTGCTCCTCTGTTTGTCTGGGCCTCTTTCCTCTGTAGTCATCTCGCTGGGCTCTAATGATTTTGCACTCTTTGGTGTTATGGGAGTTGTTTTCTCCATGAACTGCGTAGTACCTTAGTGCTCCTAGCGGGTCTCTTCGATTTTGGTCGGCTCTTCGAGCTTGGTCAACCCTTCGTGCTTCTTCTCGTTGCCTTCGTTCCTCTATGTGGTACACCATTTTTGGCGGGTTTTTACGCCCTTGTGGCTTGGATTCTTTGGTATTGCGCTGCTCATGACGCCTTTTTTTTTGGTATTTCTTTCTTCGCTAACTCTTTTCGCCCTAGATTTTCCTCCTCGTCGCCGTCGGCGTATTTTTTGACTCTATCATATAGATCCGATGCTCTGGCAGGTGGTTTTCTTGTGAGCTTGTGCAAGAGGTCCCCCGGTTGTAGGCCATTTGTGAAGGCATTTATAACTGTTGAATCATGCATTGTTCTAATTTTGCATCGTACACTGGCGAATCTTTTGTAGAAGTCTCGGATACTTTCCCCTTATCTTTGCTTGACTGCGAACAAATGGCTTTCATGCATCTTCGCGACATAATTCCCTTGGAAGCTGTTGGCGAAGGCATTTCTTAGCTAGTCCCATGAGTGCACTGATCCCAAAGTTAGCGATGTGAAGCAGGATAAGGATGTGTTCTTTAGTGTTAGCAGCAAACTCTTTGCCTTGTGTCGGTGTTCTAAACCAGACAGATTTGTCTCGTGGGGAGATTTGTAATTCGGTCAGGGGGAATTTTTGCCGCTCGCTCGCTCGAACTCACGCTCATAGGGAGACGCCAGATTTACCCAAGTTCGGACCCCCTATGCGGGTAATAGTCCTACTCTTGCGAGGGTGGTATTTTTCTGGAGTCTGAAACGCTCCTTCTTGACAACTTGTACAACAGTGTGCACGTGCAGAATAACTTGGAACCAGCCCCCTCTCCCTCCGCCCCAACTCCCTTTTATACTATAAGGGGCGGACAGTCGGTCAGAGGGAGAGAGAAAGAGAGAGAGAGACGTTCCATCGATGAGACTCTGGTCACGGCACCCCCAACTTGCCCCTGCTAACTTCAATATCTTTAATAGTTTCCTCCGATCGCTGGGCCGGACGGGACATGGGGGACGCCTGACACAGGGGTCGCTTTGCTCTGTCATCGTACAGTGAAGGAATGACCGCTACAGTGACCGCTACAGTGCGCCGGACAGGATTGCAGCGCAGGAAATCATCTCTCTTGGTCTCGCATGCCTGAATCCTTGCATTTAATGCTGCTAATACGCTAAACGTTAAGGAGGCCTCAACCGGGAAGCTTCCTCCTCCTTTCGCGTGGACGCCCGCTGAGTGGGGCTTGTGTCCGCCTGCTCAGCGAGGCGCCACGCGTCCTGCTCTTCCTCGGCGAGGGGTTTGGTCACCCGTTGTACGCCGAGTTGCCACGCGTCCTGCTCGCACAGGTGTAGACTGAATATGTGAAGGGAAATTTATCAAGTATATAAACCCCAAGAATGGAATCAGTTTTCTGCACATTAAGTCAATAGAGAATATAGCAGACTTATTTAATAAGTCACTCCTTGCATCTATCTTTGAAAGATGCGTGAAAGAAATTGAACTGAGAAGATTTAAAGAAGTGCAGAATTCAGGGGAAGAAACTTCACATATTATGAATTGAAATCTTAAACATGAAGTTCGAGTACCCAACTTGAATGGATGAATGAATATATGAATATGAAGAAACGTTGGGTGGATCTGTACTCTTTTTTCTTTAAGTGAGTTTTCAATGAAGTTTCTCACGTGAGGTTTTTAACGAGGCAAATCCGTGCGCACAGCAAGCGTATGCTATGTACTCTTTATCCAACATTTTTCCACTGGGTTTTTGTGGAGTTTTTGTGGCATATGCATCACGCGGCAAGGTCCACGGGGGAGTGTTGAGAAACCCATCCCAGCCACCGCCGGCCTTGGGCCTGGCGTGCCCCTAGGGGTGGGGCCCACTTGTTGGACCAAGCCGAAACCCTAGCCGTCAAGCATAAATAGGAGAGGATCTATTATGTATCTATGAGAAAGCAATAAAGAATACTTCCTATCCTATATCTCTGTGCTCATCTATAATTGTTCTTCGTCGTCTACGATCTACGCACTGCTAGGCAACCTCGGATTACACTCGGTAGCGTGGCTGTCTAACAATTGCTAGCCTCCTCAAAAAAAAGATCACCACCCACTATTCCAAAAAAAATTAGCCGCCATTAACCCCTGTCTTTTCCCCCAGGTCTCCCTAACAAACAGCTTCCACCCCCCTTATTTTTAGGGACTAGAGGTGAAAGCGCGCTTACGCGCGCTACGCTGTCTTTGACGACAATGGAAAACCGAATGAAGGAAAGGAGGACCACTGATTAATTATTTCGCTAATGTTGACTGCTAGTTTTTTTTACTGAAATTAGTAGAGTGCAAAGTGCAAATCATTTATTATACCCTGTCAAAATAAGGAGACCAACAATGTACACTAAGAAATCAGGAACATGTTGTATCCATAACAAAATCAGAATTCAAGGTATGAGAGCATCAATTTTAGGTTCAGATATAAGAAAATACATTGCCACTGCAGTCTCAGCAATAGAACAATCATAACAGCAGGATAATTTCAGCTATACAAAAATTATAAGAGCATCAGAGTTTTAGCTATAAGACAGTTACAACGCTAAAATGACGGTATCAATTTAGTTTCAGCCATAGGACATCTATAAGAGCATTCAGTTTCGATTACAGTTCGAGCCATAGAACATCTATAAGCGCACCATGAACATCAACGAAATCTTTTTAAAACCGAAAACCAAAGTAGCTATTATAGAAGGAAGGGCTTAAACCGTGATGGCCGTTGAAAAATGCTTTCAATGGCAGCAATGAATAGAGAACTACAGTACTCGCTCACATGCTAATGGCTGAAAAAAGCCTTGTGCTCTGACAGATTGTGAAATAAACCCTAACAAAAAAATTGTTACATGCTATCTTCGTGGTTTCATCTCCAATGAACGAAACAGCAGGGCACCAAAATTGGTTTCCAATCTAGGTATATTCAGAGAATCAGGGACTAAGTAATGATTTATCACAAGAAAGAAATTAAGGAGTGTCCTTTCAATGTTGAGGTCCACTTTTTCATAATTACACCAGAACCTGCAGCAACTTATAACCATGAGGACAAAATTGTATTAGGAATCAAACAAAATCATAATCAGATCGCCCGCCTGACGCGTGGGGCCCGCTCGATACGCCGCGGGGCTCGCCCACACGCTGGGGTCTGAACGCCCGCCTGACGTGTGGGGCCCTCGCCCGGCGCCCTGAGGGGCTCGCCCACGCGCTGGGGCCTTGCTCGCCCGCCTGACGCGTGGGGCCCGCTCGATACGCCGCGGGGCTCGCCCACACGCTGGGGTCTGAACGCCCGCCTGACGTGTGGGGCCCTCGCCCGGCGCCCTGAGGGGCTCGCCCACGCGCTGGGGCCTTGCTCGCCCGCCTGACGCGTGGGGCCCGCTCGATACGCCGCGGGGCTCGCCCACACGCTGGGGTCTGAACGCCCGCCTGACGTGTGGGGCCCTCGCCCGGCGCCCTGAGGGGCTCGCCCACGCGCTGGGGCCTTGCTCGCCCGCCTGACGCGTGGGGCCCGCTCGATACGCCGCGGGGCTCGCCCACACGCTGGGGTCTGAACGCCCGCCTGACGTGTGGGGCCCTCGCCCGGCGCCCTGAGGGGCTCGCCCACGCGCTGGGGCCTTGCTCGCCCGCCTGACGCGTGGGGCCCGCTCGATACGCCGCGGGGCTCGCCCACACGCTGGGGTCTGAACGCCCGCCTGACGTGTGGGGCCCTCGCCCGGCGCCCTGAGGGGCTCGCCCACGCGCTGGGGCCTTGCTCGCCCGCCTGACGCGTGGGGCCCGCTCGATACGCCGCGGGGCTCGCCCACACGCTGGGGTCTGAACGCCCGCCTGACGTGTGGGGCCCTCGCCCGGCGCCCTGAGGGGCTCGCCCACGCGCTGGGGCCTTGCTCGTCCGCCTGACGCGTGGGGCCCGCTTGATGTTCTCAGGGCTCTTTGTACCCCGGTATTTATTACACCGACAATATCCTCGGGAACTTTCTTGGAGCTCAAGGCGCGCATATCCCGAGTGGTCTTTATCCTCAGCCGGCCAACCTGGATCGCCCCCTATCTGCTTCTTTATGGGCCTTCTAGAGGATACCCGGGGCCCACGTATCGTATAACTTCGTATAATGTATGCTATACGAAGTTATTACGTCTAGCGGCCGCCTCATGATCCATCGCGGACTGCTGATCCGCCATTGCCGCCTGAAGAAAGGTCGAAGAACTTCGAGCCGAAGCTAGCGCACCCCCTACCTGGCGCGCCACTGACGGCGTGCTCACCGCTCAACCACTGCGGATCACACCCCTGGTCAGATTTCTTGTCTTGCTAGCCTTTCGGCCGAGCTCGATTCGATTGAGCACTGAACGCAGCGAGGAGCAACACACCGGGATTACCCAGGTTCGGACCCCCTTCACGGGTAATAGTCCTACTCCTGCTGAGCCTTAGCTCTTTGGTTGTGGTTGAATGGAATGTGTTTACAGAGAGTTTCGGACGCACGTACGCAAGTACAACGCGAACCCTCCTCTCCCCCCTCTCGTTTTCTCTCTCCACCCCTTTTATACAAGCCTTGAGCCGGCGGAGAGGGCCGAGGGGTAGGCAGTACAGTGCCTTTGGTACAGTGACACGACACGACAGTAGAGGCGAAAACGTGCTGGTACTATGCCGCACGGCGCCGCCCTCGCGTGCATCGCAAGTGGCCTCTGACCCGCACAGTCACGCCAGTGAGGCTGCGGGCGGGGCCCAGTCTGCTCCTCCTGACGCGGGCGGCGATCTCAAGCAAACCTTCTCTCTGCCGGTCAATTCTTCTTCGCCACAGTGACAGCTGCTCAGACCGGCAGGGGTCACTGTAGCGATAATCATATCTTCAGCTGTCTATCCGCGCGTGATGTCGCATTAAATGCGCTCGTCCTTCGCTGCAGGGGGAGCCTTCGACCAGAAGACTCCTTTCGGGATGTTCCCTGCCACACGGGCCCCACCCGACGCGCGGGGCCCTCGCCTGGTCTTCAGAGGGGGCTCGCCCATGCGCTCGCCTGGCGCGTGGGGCCCTCGTCTCGATACGCCGTGGGGCTCGCCCACACGCTGGGGTCTGAACGCCCGCCTGACGTGTGGGGCCCTCGCCCGGCGCCCTGAGGGGCTCGCCCACGCGCTGGGGCCTTGCTCGCCCGCCTGACGCGTGGGGCCCGCTCGATACGCCGTGGGGCTCGCCCACACGCTGGGGTCTGATCGCCCGCCTGACGTGTGGGGCCCTCGCCCGGCGCCCTGAGGGGCTCGCCCACGCACTGGGGCCTTGCTCGCCCGCCTGACGCGTGGGGCCCGCTTGATCTTCTCAGGACTCTTTGTACCCCGGTATTTATTACACCGACACCGACCACTTGTCGTGTCTCCACTTGTGACTAACATTTTGCAGGATGACAAAAATAATAAAGAGAACGATAAGCAAGATTTGACCACAAATGATAATAAGGAGAATGAGGAGATACAAGATGTTTCACCCCTGCTTCCAACACCTACAACTGAAGACGTACCTACATCAAGTAAGAAGAAAAATAAAGGTAATAAAAAAGGTATCACACTCATTTCAGATGAGAATCCTATTGATGTGCTAAAACTTTCCACGAATCATGCTATGTTAGAGCAACAAATTGTGAAACCAATTGCTGATTTACCTTTGTCACAGGATAATTTATTCAATGTTTCTTGTGATAAATAAGAGTTGTGTGATAATGCTTCACTTATATCTATTCCACAACTAGTGAATGAACATGTCACTTTTGGTTTGGAACATAATAACACTTCTGCTGAAAATAAACATGATGTTCACATTGCTAATGAAAATGATGAGCTGAAATTGTTGTCTTCTTTAAATATTGTAGGTTATATTGAATTTGATGTTCTATGTGATCGAGACAATTTATAGAAGAGATTTGTTGATAATTATAATTGGGCAAGAAAGGCGCAAACCAATTTTTAACGTGGTTCGGCGCAACGACCTACTCCACGGTGAGGAACTTCCTAGAAGAAAGCCGGGACTCTCTCGTCCCGTGCCCTCAACTCGACTCGTGAAGCACTTTAGCGCAAGCGCCCGAGGTGAGCTCCAAACCCCTCACACCGAGAACGAGTTCTCCCACAAGCTGGGAGCTTCTCGTCACCCCGGCACCACGCGAAGCGGCATCGACCTTCGCGAAGGAGTTTGTACACGGCAACCCGGAGACCCTTACACGTAGACAATGTCGACGTGCGGTCTTGGTTGAACGCACCGTGGGAAGCACGGTGACCCCGACACACGGAGGGTTTGCGGCGTCCCGGCAACCTCGAGAGAGTCCGGCGCTCCGGAGGTTGTAGACGAACACGGGTCCTCGACACACAAGGATGGTGCACCCCGGCGACGAGCCGGTTGTGTCCCCGCACCCCGCGAGGGTTTTGGCCTGGTGAAGACGATGTAGAGGTACGGCTTAGTGAAGACGAAGATGGTTGGAGACTAGCCGGGAAGAGAGCACCTTCTTCTTCTCTCTCTCTCTCTCTCTCCCTCTTCTCTCAAGCTCTATGGACACCTATATTTATAGACCTCACCTCGGAACCCTCGAGATTGGACAGGTGGCGGACATGACCTCGCTCATCCCTCTTGAGTAGGTAGTTCCTTTCCATCTCCACATGGGCTCTAGGAAGTTTAGGGTTGGCTGATGACCAAGTGTATGCCCCAGTTGGTGCTCTCCTACGCATGTTGTTTCTAGGAGCTCCACCATACCTATTTGGCACAAAGGATGATCTAGCTGGACGGTAAGGTCTACTCCAAGCATTTTGTGAATAGCCATTCCAACCATATTGCCTAACAGGTGCTCTAGACCATGTGTTGTACCTATAGCCACTAATGTTCCAATTGTTTTGCCTAGAGTTCATCCAATGTCTAGTATTCCAAGTGTTTTGTGCTTGTCTCCTAGGGAATGCTTGTTTAGTGCATTGCCAAGAGTGATAGTAGTTGATGCCCTTAGGAGTGGCATGAGAGGTATTTCGCCCATTGGTAGATGCTCGAGGACCACTACCCTTCATCTTTCTCCCCTTGGGCTTCTTCTCGGGGATGAAACCCAATCCGCCATTCTTGGAGATAGGCCTTTGGTCCTTTAGCATTTTGTCTAAAGCCAAACTCCCTTCAGAACACCTCATCTCAAACTTAGCAATCCTAGCCGTCAATTCGGCATTCTCTAATGCAAGCTCTCTAGCTGCTAAAGCTCCTTTGCAGTTGTTGGGATCACACATGCCAGGGTTACTAGAAGAGCCATTCGAACCGGATGCAATCATGGAAGGATCAATAGCACAAGTGTTTCTAATGGAAGACACATGCACATGTGAATCATCAAGAGAAGCATCATTAGCAGGTGCAATGTACTTAAGCTTATCACAAGCAACAGGAACAGAGCTAATAGTAAGAGCAGGTGAATCAACAATAGGAGCAAGTGAGCTAGGCACATAATCATCACAAACAAGAGCAGGTAAAGCATCATGTGCAGTGGGTGTAGCAGGTGAAGCAGAAATAGGTGCAACAACTAGTGTCAAGTCATCATCACAAGCATCACAATCAAGAGCAGGCAAAGCATTCATGATATTTTGCAATGCATTCTCAGCTAAAAGCAATTCATGATCATCTTTAAGCTTGTGAAGATCAGAAAGCAAGTCATCTATGGACTCCTGCAAGGCATCTCGCTCTTGCACAACCACATTACTTTAATTGGTCAGGATTTTGTGTTCACACTCAAGCTTTTCATATTTTTCACGCATGATGTCATTCTTAAGCTCTAACTTATGCATGACCTTTTCCATTTGTTCCATAGTCTCAACAAGTTTACCAAGGTAACCAATGTCCAATTTAGGATAGGAAGAAGAGTCACTTACTTCATCATTGGTAGTCTTGGAGGAGTGCGCCATGAAACATCGAGGGGGAAGAATGGGTACTGTCGTGACCTCAATGTCCGACTCCCATCCATCATCCTCTGAAGTAGCCACCAAACCCACAGATGGAAGACCGGGAGCTGGAGGTACATACTCATCCACAGTGAGGCCAATCAGCCCCTTGAACTTCTCCTTCCCTTTGTCCTTGGGCTCCTCATCGCTTGAGGTAGAAGAGGATCCACTTGAGGTGTTGTTAGTTTCCCACTCCCCGACGAATGCTTGCTTCTTGCCGGCCTTGTCGACGCGCCGGAAGCCTGACTTGTATCTCTCTTGTTCTTCTTCTCTTGGACTTATCTTCATCGCTACTTGCCTTCTCCTTGCCCTTGAAATTGTTCTTGGTCTTGCTTTTGCTTGGGCACACCGAGGCAATGTGGCCTCACTCATTGCACTCATAGCAACGGATAGAGGCAAGTGCTCTCTTGTCCTTGAAGTTCTTCGAGTTGAACCTCTTGAACATCTTTCCGGCGCCCTTAATCACAAGTACGAGATTCTCCACCTCATTGTGCAGCTTCAAGCCAAGTTCATCTTCAGAGCTCGACTTGTTGCTTGACTTGGACGTCTTGGCCTTAAGAGCAATCGTCTTTTCTTTCTTAGATGCTTGATCATCCTCAAGGTCATTCACAAGCATCTCTTGAGCGGAGATGCGCCCTAAGAGAGCAGTGGGTGTCATGCTCTTGAGCTCACCACCATTGTAGATGAAGACGACGAAATCCCTGTAGTCAGCTCGGGGAAGCACCCGGATCATCTTCCTGCAAATCTCAACATCACTGATAGAGGAACTGATCCCCTTGAGCTCATTGATTATGGGGTTAAGACGAGCAAACATATCATTTCCATTCTTGCCTGAGTTCATTCTAAAACGATCAAAGCACTCCTTAACCACCATAAGCCTTTCTTCCTTCACCACATTAGTACCCTCGTGGATTTCTACCAGTGTGGTCTGTATTTCATGAGCTGTGGTGAGGTTGCCTACTCTATCAAATGCCTCCATGCCTAGACCAGAAAAGAGTGCATTCATGGCCTTGGCATTCAAGTCTAGCTTGGAAATCTGCTCGACTGTGGGACCTGTGTCTTTATCTACCACAAAGCCTAATGGAGACTCTACCATTTTTCAGACTTCATGACCTAGTGACTGAATGTATGTCCTCATTATAGTTTTTCAAAATGGGAAATTAGTGCCAGTGAAGGGTGGAATCCTATTCCCGCTATGCTACCCCCGTCGGCCATTTTACTCTACTGTGGTTAAACAAAAGCTAGAGTCCTAGCTCTGATACCAATTGAAGGAACTATCGACTGTGAAGGGGGGGTGAAACGGGAGCTTTTAAACTATTTCGGTTTCTCTTTGATTTAAACAAATTCATTAATCATCCTAGGTTGAAGTCCTAAGAGAATACGAGCGCAAACAATTGAATCAGCGGAAACAACTATTACAAGCACGAAGGTTTATCACATGCAATCGATCACAAGTCAAAGCGTAAATTGCGGAAAGTAAATTGGGCAAGAGAGGCGCAAACCAATTTTTAACGTGGTTCGGTGCAAAGCACCTACTCCACGGTGAGGAACTTCCTAGAAGGAAGCCGGGACTCTTCTCGTCCCGTGCCCTCAACTCGACTCAAGAAGCTCTTTAGCACAAGCGCCCGAGGTGAGGTCCAACCCCTCACACCGAGAATGAGTTCTCCCACAAGCTAGGAGCTTCTTGTCACCCCACCACCACTCGCAGCGGCATCGACCTTCGCGAAGAAGGTGTTTGTACACGGCAACCCGGAGACCCTTGCACGTAGACGATGTCGACGTGCGGTCTTGGTTGAACGCACCGTGGGAAGCACGGTGACCCCCGACACATGGAGGATTTGCGACGTCCCATCAACCTCGAGCGAGTTCGGCGCTCCGGAGGTTATAGGCGAACAAGGGTCCTAGACACACGAGGATGGTGCACCCCAGCGATGAGCCGGCTGTGACCCCACACCTCGCAAGGGTTTTGGCCTGGTGAAGACGATGTAGAGGTACGGCTTGGTGAAGACGAAGATGGTTGGAGACTAGCCGAGAAGAGAGCACCTTCTTATTCTCTCTTTCTCCCTCTTCTCTCAAGCTCTATGGCACATGGAAGCCATGGACATGGAGGAAGCCATGGGGAGGAGCTCTCACACTTGCAAAAGGCCAAGGGGTGGAAACAAATGAGATCTCTCAATTTCTACACGACTTGGACACCTATATTTATAGACCTCACCTTGGAACCCTTGAGATTGGACAGGTGGCACTCTCAGATTTGTTGCCGAGTTTTAGATCTGTCCGTCGGACCCAGTCCGAAGGCTGTCGGACCCGGTCCGATTAGGGTCAAACTCCTAGGGTTTCGCCATGATGCCCAGCTGTCGGACCCGGTCCGATGCCCGTCGGACCCGGTCCGATCAGGGTCAAGCTCCTAGGGTTTCGCCATGATGCCCAGCTATCGGACCCGGTCCGACAGAGGCATGCTCAATCAGGGCTTAGCCGAATCTTGACTTGAGGTCTCGTCGGACCTGGTCCGATGGTCATCGGACCCAGTCCGATTGACATTTTTCCACTTGGTTGGACCTAGTCCGATAGAGACATCTGCATTTGGGACTTAGTCATTTTTCAGCTTCCCTTCGTTGGTCTAACAGAGGCGTGACTATTGGGAACTTAGCCGTATTTTGGCTAGGTTTCGTCGGACCCAGTCCGATGGTGTTCGGACCTAGTCCGACGGAGCTACTCTTTGCAACCCTTCGGACTTAGGCAAAGTTTTGGGTTACGAAACCGGGTCACAAGATTTTCTATTCGGGTGCGGTCCAAAAAGCCTCAAAATTTCTCTCATCTCTCTCTCTCCCGGCTTGGTTCCCACGTCACCCACAAGGGTTGTTAGGCTCTTTTGTCGATATGTGGAGGCGGTGACAATCTGAATAGGCTTAGGAGGGAAGTTTCGCCCTCTTAGAAATTTTGAAGACTAGCGGCTATGAATCTCCAGACAGCTGTATCGCTCTGGAGCCCTCTCGAACCTAAACACTTGGCAACTCTAATCCACTCAGAAGAGATAAGACGGATATACACAGAGTGCTCAGTGGAACCCAACTGCCAGAGAAGACATGCACTGGCGTCTCAATCATGCCAGCACGGACACAAGTAAAACAGAAGAACTAGCAATAAAGTCCTTAATCTCGTGGCGCTTGGACATGTGTCATCAAATGCCAAAATCCAATAGCCAAGGAGTCCTTGCACTTACAAGATCGCCGTCAGAGCACCTAAACACTCTGAAAAACCCCGGGCTTGATGTGCAAAGATTGCCAAAATACTAAGGGGCTGGCGCGGAAACCCAATGGACAGTCGCGTTAGTACCCTTCGGGTGGGCTTGATCATCTCGAAGATCGCCATTACACCCCTCGGGCCGGCTCGATCGTGTAAAGATAGCCGTTAGAGCACCTGAACACTCTGAAAAACCCGGGCTTGATCGTATAAAGATCGCCAAAATACTAAGGGGCTGGCGCAGAGACACGTTGGACAGCCGCGACATCACCCCTCCGGCGGGCTTGATCAACCCGACCCGTGGCTCTGCCAGCGTCCGCCCTGGCACCCACCTACTGCGCTATCACGCGCCCAAAAACAACACGCTAGCACGCGCCGAAGAATATTATTTCCCTCTCCGGAGGTTGATGCGCTATCACGTTCCTCGCTCTATCGTGCGCCCGATGACTACGCGCTAGAACGCGCCGAAGTCTATTATTTCCCTCTCCGGAGGTTGATTGATTATCGCGCTGTCACGCGCCTTGCGCTACCACGCGCTGAAGACCATTATTGCCCTCTCCGGTGGTTGATCGATTATTGCGCTATCACGCGCCGAAGAATATTATCTCCCTCTCCGGAGGATGATGCGTTGTCACGCACCTCGCGCTATCACGCGCGCCGAAGAATATTATTTCCCTCTCCGGAGGTTGATGCTCTATCACGCGCGCTGAAGATTATTATTTTCCTACCTCAGTGCTTCGGCACCCCTCGCGCTGAAAACGCCTCGAAAATTTTAAGTGCTCCGGCACACCTCGCACTGAAAACGCGCTCAAAAAGTTTAAGTGCTCCGGCATTCCTCGCGCTGAAAACGAGCTCGAAAAAGCTTAAAGTGCTCCGGCACTCCTCACGCTGAAAACACGCTCAAAAATTTTAAGTGCTTCGGCATTCCTTGCGCTGAAAACGCGCTTAAAAATTTTCAGTGCTCCGGCACACCTCGCGCCGAAAATGTGTTCAAAAAGTTTATGTGCTCCGGCACTCCTAGCGCTGAAAACACGCTCGAAAAAACTTAAAGTGCTGCACTCGTCACGCTGAAAACACGCTCGAAAATTTTAGGTGCTCCGGCACACGCACTGAAAACGCGCTAAAAAATTTTAAGTGCTCTGGCACACCTCGTGCCAAAAACGCGCTCAAAAAGTATAAGTGCTCCGGCACTCCTCGCGCCGAAAATGCGCTCGAAAAGTTTGAGTGCTCCGGCACTCTTTGTGCCGAAAACGCGCTAAAAAAGTTTAGGTGCTCTGGCACACCTCGCGTCGAAAACGCACTCGAAAATTTTAGGTGCTCCGGCACTTCTCGCGCTGAAAACGCGCTAAAAAATTTTAAGTGCTCCGGCACTCTTCGCGTCCTAGCGCGCTTGAAAATTTTTAAGTGCTCCGGCACTCTTGGCCAAAAAAAAAAAGGAAAAGCCCCATGCCCGAAGACTTCTAATGCACTACCTCGCGCCCGAAGATTCTATAAGCTATCATGTTCCTAAGGGGCTGCCACAAGACATACAATCTTCGCGGCAGTAACCAACCATTATACTATATCCCCACCTACCGAAGGATCAGAGGTATTTATGACCCTTCGGGCTCCAATATAATTTACATTCGCTTAAGTTTGCAGAAGATCAAAGCACGCAATATGAGGGGCTAGGGAGTATGGTGCCCTCAGAATCAGTTAAACCAAAGAGTAAAAAGTGTAAAAAACACTCGCCTGATCCATGACCAAGGATATCAGACTATGCATCAGTGATGTGGACAAATGACTTCGTCTATTGCCGAAGACTGTTATGTTACACTTCGCACACTTCGGAAATTTATGGATTTCTCCTTCACCAAGCGCTGAAAGTTATCATTTTGGAAAAGTGCCAAAAGCTATTGATTCTCCTTCGCCAAGTGCTGAAGATCTTCGGGGCATCACCCTTCGTCTTGTGCTATCACGTGCCCTTGCGCTATCAAGCGCCTCGAAGGTTATAGCATTATTTCCCTTCGTATACTTCAGAGGAAGATGGATTTCTCCTTCGTCAAGACCTGAAGGTTATATTATTATTTCCCTTCGTGTACCTCAGAGGTCGAGAAGTCATGGAAGGTTATTATTTCTCCCGAAGTTTGATTTCCCCCGAAGATGGATTTCTCTCTGAAGGACATTATTTAATCTCTTACCACCATCGAAGGTTAAGCTACTGTCTGGAAACTTTGGAAATTCGTGGTTTCTGTCTTCGGTAGTGTGATATCAATCACCCCGAAGACCATGCGTCGACCAGTATTTCTTCGTTCAAGCCCTTACAAGCAAATAATGTCACATGCATAACCTCTAACGTCTTAAGAACCTTCAGACAACAAGATACTTTACATCAGCTTAGTCCTTCAGGAAATCAGAACACACTGACAAAGGGCTAGGAGAGATTGGTTGCCCTAAGACAAGCAAAGAGGACATCGACCAAAAACTTCGCCTTCGTCCCGAAGATCACCTTCGACCCGAAGACAACTACAACGACTACTTCGCCCTCGTCCCGAAGATCACCTTCGCACCCGAAGACTCCATCTTGTCCCGAGGATTCGAACCTCGACTGAGCGGGCCTGCAATGGCTACTTCACCTTTGTCCTGAAGATCGCCTTCGATATAGACTCCCGCTAGTCCCGAGGATCCGAACCTCGACTGAGCGGGCCTGCAACAGCTATTTCGCCTTTGTCCCGAAGATCGCCTTCGACACAAAGACTCTCGCTAGTCCCGAGGATCCGAACCTCAACTGAGCGGGCCTGCAACGGCTATTTCGCCTTTGTCTCGAAGATCGCCTTCGACACAAAGGCCTTGTTTGTTTTAGATTAAATTAAATTAAACTAAATGAAAATTTGTTATTTTTGTATAAGCCAAATGATGTAATGTTTTATAGTCATTATTATGGGGTTTTAAATAGTACTTCTTAAAGTTTGTAAAATATTTTTTTCATAATTTTTTGAACTCATTAAAACGTATTTTGAGGAGGTCACAAATTTGCTATAGTAAAACGCAACTCTACATTAATCTGAAACAAACAAGGCCAAAGACTCCCGCTAGTACCGAGGATCCAAACCTCGACGGAGCGGGCCTGCAATGGCTACTTCACCTTTGTCCTGAAGATTGCCTTCGGCCCGAAGACTCTCGCTAGTCCCGAGGGTTCGAACCTTGACGGAACGGGCAAACATCGACTCCGATTACTTCGAAGGTCCTCTTCGCCGGCCACCGAAGGTCCCCTTCTCCAGTTACCCGAAGGCTCCCGCTCAGCGGAGCGGGTCTACGACTTCTCCTGAAATGCAAGGAGCAACCCGAAGAGCTGCTCCCGCCCGAAGCATCGAACCGTCACCAACGTCACCAAGACCACACCGCCTCTGCGTGGGCACTCTTTTCTCCATCCTAGGTTTTTCCCACTGGGTTTTTCCAGGAGGAGTTTTTGACGAGGCCCACGTGCGGTCCAACCACACCTCGAAGATGGATGAAGAATGAAGAAGAATGAAGATTTAGATCACTCCGGCCCCCGAAAAGCTTGGCCAATGCCCCAAACCCATGCTTGTTATGCACGCCCGCCCCTCAGGGACTCGGCGCGGACATACATGGGGCTTTTGTCATAACATAGGGTTTGGTGGTGCCCATCCTTTAGGCGGCCGAATACTTGGGACAAAAATCGCGTAGATCACTTGTATATAGGGAGGCCGTAGCCCAACATGTACAAGGCCCACTGTCATGCGGCCCATCAATGTAAACAGCGGATGTATAAACCTGTCCTTCGGGCACCTGGGGTTTGGGGCAGTGAGGGTATTTTTCATTTGCCCCCACCCTATATAAATGGATCCCTATGGCCTAGAGCCGCCAGATTCCCTCATTAACTCATGGGCGCTCTTTCTTTCCATGGGCACTCTTCTCTCCTCCCCTCCCATGGAGGCAAGTAGAAGGGCTCCGGCTGTTATGCAATCTTGGTGGCTGTGCACCCGTGCATCCTTTAAATCTCAAGCCATTAGACTAGGAAAAAACGAAGCGTTGTGCAATTTGGATGGCTGCTGTGCGATGAGGTCCTGGTGCGGGGTGCAACCGGGAAAATCAAAGCTATCGTTGGATCCCGGATTGAACGCCTAGGATTTTAAGGATGCACGGGTGCACCGATGCCCCGGTTGCACAGCAGCCGGACCCTTTATAAAATTACAGCAGTATGGATGCATCTGACAGATTGAAACAGATTATCTTTCAGATTGTTTGACATCAAACTTGAATCCTTGATTAAAAGAATCATGGCTACACAATAGTCATAAAATATCTACAGAAGAATTCTGGATTAAAAAGAATAATGCCTACACAATGGATTATCTTTCAGATTGTCTAGATGCCACTATAGATGGTCTACAATCCGAGAACATATCCTGTGCAAACGGCCTTCCCGTGCAAACGCCGTGCAAACCAACTAGCAAAAGTCATGAAAAATTCTGAAAAAAATCATACACGTACTTCAAGTCATACTCCACCTATATATAAAATTTCAAGTTCAAATTCATTATATTTAAAGCACAGAAAAAAAGAGAAAATTCTGACAGATTTATACTAAAAAATCTGTCAGAATTTTCTCTTTTTTGTTACTGCTAAAATATAGCGAATTTGAACTTGAAATTTTATATATAGGTGGAGTATGACTTGAAGTACGTGTATGATTTTTTTCAGATTTTTTCATGACTTTTGCTAGTTGGTTTGCACGGCGTTTGCACGGGAAGGCCGTTTGCACAGGATACGTTCTCCTACAATCCAGAATACATGTTTGCAAAGTACTATATGAATTTAAGTAAACAAACTGTGGTACATTCTGCACATAAATTACATTCACTCAAATTTTACTCTCATACATTCTAAAATATGTACATATCAACATTCTGAACTGAATCACAGTTACAAATACATAGAACGATTAGTCTCAAATGCTACTCGAATGCTTCAAGTCCCAAACGCTTCTCCAATGCTCAAATGGTGCTTCTCCCATGCTCCGCCAAAGCTAGATGGAATAGAATCTCATTTTGTTAAGAAACAAATGAGGAAACGCATGCAGTAGTTGTGGAGCTGAAGTAAATTTAGAAAACACATAGCATTTCTAAAGTATGTGAACCAGGAAACACAGTGGTTGATAGGGATGGCCGTAACGGGAGTTGTCGGTGCGAGAACCTACACTCGGGCGGGTAGGGACAGGGGCGGCGGCGGCCGAGGGACGAAGGGTTTGACGGCGACTCGTTAGGTTAGGATTTGGGAACGAATGCTTGGGGATGGAGGCAGGGGATTTGGCGTAAAACAACGTCACTCTGAGATGCGGGCAGGGGGTTGTTTGCAAATACGCCACCTTCCATTGGATGCTACATCTACGGATGGTATGGCAAGTTTGCATGAGTGCACGGCTGTAGTGATTGCACAGCAAACGCTCCCTTTTATAAAATAAACTTGCCCAAATCAGAAACTTGTTTTTTTTCATAACATCTGAAAGATTATATCAACACAGAGATGCACTGAAATCATTGTCTATGTTCTGAACCTGAAGTATGCATGAATTTGAACCCAAAGCCCAAATTTGTCTCTGCTCTAAATCAACAACAAGAGGGTGGGAGACGCAAAGTTTCAACAGTAGATCCTAGTGTCGAGACTTGCCGTGGTGCAGATACAGGGCAGGACCCCTCTCTTGCATCGAGACTTGAAGGCTTGACGCCACCTTCCGCTGGACGCTCCATCTATGGATGAGATAGCAAGTTTGCATGAGTGCACAACTGCCGTGATTGTACCGCAAACGCTCCCGCTAACCAAACCCTCGGCGGAGGAAACAGTCCTCGTCATCAAAGAAGATTGGATGGAACCAACTGTGCAGTATATAGAGAAGGGACGGCTACCAGCGGACAAGCACGAGGCCCGAAGGATCATCCTTCGAGCAAGAAGCTATCGGCTTTCCGAGGGGCAACTACATAAAAAAGGAGTTTATGCACCATGACTCAGGTGCATCTCCAAAGAACATGGCCGCTAGATGTTGCTCGAAGCACACGAGAGTGATTGCGCGTCGCACCAGGGAACAAGAACCATAGTGGCAAAAACTTTAGGATGGGGGTTTATTAGCCAAAGGCTCACTTGGATGCGGTGGCTCTAGTCCAAGGGTGTCAAAGCTGCCAGTGGGCTTCCCGCACAACGAATGCGCCTCCATCATCTCTGCAACCAACAAAGCCAGTGTGGCCCTTCGCCAAAAGGGGCATCGACATCATAGGCCAGCTCCCTATAGGCAAAGGGGGCTTCAAGTTCACCCTCGTGGCAATAGAATACTTCCCACGGTGGGTCGAAGCCGAGCCAATGGCTGCGGTGACCGGAGCAGCAGCACAAAAGTTCCTCTGAAAGAATATCATATGCCGCTTCGGGGTACCGTTCGAGGTCGTCGCTGACAATGGAGCTCAATTCCTATGACAGCAGTTTAAACAGTTCTGTAAGGATATGGGGATTAACATACGCTTCGCTTCAGTGGGGCACCCACAAGCAAATGGCACGGTGGAGCATGCCAACAGAGTTGTGCTCGAAGGCATCTAGAAAAAGAATTTTCGTTTCGGCAAAAGGACTATGGGCCGAGGAACTGCCAAGCATCCTATGGTCGTCTAGAACCACCACATCAAGAGCTACGGGGTTCTCGCCATTCAAGCTGCTGTTTGGAGACAAATCCATGACGCCCACAGAGATGCTCGCACAATCCAAGATGACAAAAGAACCAGGGGTGGATGAAAGACCAACCTCGGTGGAAACAATTGAGGGGAAAAGACTCAAGGCCTTGGACAAGATGAGAGCGTACATCGCCAACACGTCGAAGGCATACAACAAGAAAGTACAGCCTCGGAAGTTGAAGCCGGGGACCAGGTCCTCAAGATGGTGCATAGCTAGAAAGACAAGCTAAGCACAAAGTGGGAAGGGCCATTCATTGTGAAAGAATCCCACGGGGACTCCCACAAGTTGCAAACACCTGAAGGAGATGAACTGCCCCAGACCTGGAACACACTGCAGCTCCGCAAGTTCTACCCCTAAGAACGCTGCAGGCGGTGGGTACTCTTTTTTTTTACCCTTTTTCCCCTCATGGTTTTGTGGAGAAAGTTTTTAATGAGGCCTAGTCGCACAACTTATCCTTTATTTTTTCCATTTGTAAAAGCGGCTGCGTCCGCATTCGAGGCATCAAACACCTATGTATTGAAAAATGTAAGCATCGAAGCAATTGAAAGAATGATGCCTCGAACTGATGATTGTCTAAGTGGCTGGAGCCACGGGTTTCCGAACCCTCAAGTCGCTCACGAAGCGCACGCTCACGCGGTGTCTAAGTGGCTGGAGCCACAGGTTTCCGAACCTAAAATCGCTCACGAAGCGCACGCTCACGCAGCGTCCAAGTGGCTGGAGCAACGGGTTTCCAAACCCCAAACACCTTCATTAACCAAGACAATCATTCGCGCAGCATTCATTTGAAAAGGCCACGAGGGGCTCAGATAGGAAAATGCGCACGCTGACACGATACATTTACATTAATTGTTAGGACCGAGCCCACATATCTCCTTCAAAGCTCGGAGAATTTCAAGAAAGCGAGTATTATGATTAATAGCCTTCGCTTCGTCCTCAGAGTCAGGTGACGGAGCTCTCGGCAAAACGTACGCTCGCTTGGCTAAGGATGAGTCTGATCCACTAGGGGTATCGCCGAAGGAACCTTGTGCTTTCGATCTCGGTTGAGCGTAAAAATCACGAACCCCCGTAGGAACCAAGGCTTCCACTACTAGGGATACAGGCAATACAAGCGGTTGGTAAGGCCTCCACAGGCGGTTTTAGAACCGCTTGTAAGCAACCGCGACTGATGCCTCGCGGAGCATTACAAGCGGTTCAAGGAACCGCTTGTAGAGGTGTCAAAAAAGCCAAATAATATTGGGGGAGGTGGGATTCGAACCCAGAACCTCACCCCTCCACGTGACTCACACCTCACTCAGCTAGCCAACCCACCCGCGCATGATCTCTGTTGTGATAGGGGGAGCTTTCCTTTTATCTATTTGAAAAATGGGCCTTTAGAAGCGGTTCGAGGCACGAACCGCTGCTAAAGCCCAAGCATTACAAGCGGTTCGTGTCCCCAACTGCTTGTAGTGCTTTAGAAGCGGTTGGGGGCATGAACCGCTGCTATTCTTTGACTTTTAGAAGGGGTTCGTGTCCCGAACCGCTTCTAAAGATGCTCTCCTAGCTTTGTGGCTAATAAACCGTTTCTAAAGGCTGACTTCGGGTTTTTTGAACCGCTTGTGAATGCCCATTCCCTAGTAGTGTTCAGAAGAATCAGAAATAAAAATAACCTGCCAAAAAAGTTAAGCCCGTTTAGTACGAGGGAGCAGTACGAGAAAATCGATTACATCAATTTAATCCATCACCTCCGTGATGGGGACATGATCGCCACCAGAACCAGCTGGTGGGCCATTGACAGTGCCAACGGATGGGGACGGCCGAGTCGAGGCTTCTACTGGAGGGGCTGCTGGCGCGGTACTCTTGGAGGAATGTTTTTCAGCTAGTTCGGCAACCTCCTCAAGGGACGCGAGCGTAGCCTCAGGACCAGAAGACTCCCGAGTCCCGACGAAGTTCTTGACACACCGCTTCACCTCGGCGCTGGCATTCTTTATATCTTCGGAGGAGGGAAGCGCGGTGCCCTTAGATTTCAGTGCGCCGAGGTGGTCGCATCCGGCCTGGCCTAGCTGACGAAGGGCAGCGATACCAATGACACGAGCGCAGTGGCCGCCATAGACGAGCACGGCATCGACGGCACCCTCGACGCTGTGTTCAAGCCTCGACAATATGGCATCACCCTCCAAGCCCTCCTCGAGAGAAGCATCGGCACCTATGCTAGGGAAGCCAGTGCTTAAGGCATGTGTAGCCTTAGAAACACCCTCCAAAAGCGCATCTTTTTCTGCCCGAAGCCGCGTAACGCAAGCTTCAGTATCTTCAAGCCTCTTGCACAGATCCTCGATCTTCTCACGATCCGCCTCGACCCGCTTCCTTAAGGATTTTTATCATGCATGCCATTATAAAACGAGCCGAAATCACAATGGCCATTATAAAACCACTATTATTAAAAATATCATTTTAAAGTGGTTTTCAATTTCACCTATGCCATTATGACCACTGGACAGAGCAAATACGGAAGAAATACAGGACTGACATGTCAGGCCCAAATGTCAACCTCTCCCTTACCTTCTTCTTCCTCCTTCCTCTCGCCTCCCCCCAGCTCCTTCACTGAACGGCGATTTCTGAACTGCGGTGGCCGGCGAGCTCGGGGGCGGTGGCGGCCGGCGACCATGGGGGCGAAGGAGGTGGCGGACAACGGCGAGCACGCGGCGGCGAGCTCCTCCTCTTACTCCGGTAGAGCGAGCTCCCCGTGGCTGCACGGTGACCTCGCGGCAGCGGCAGAGAGGAGGAGGGCGGCGGCGTGCCACTCAACAATGCATTGTGGCGCACATAAGTGCGTATTTCGAGATAGGTTCATGCACGGAATAGAGGAAGGAGAGAGAGACAAATTGCATTTTGAACATGTAAGAGACTTTTTCATTGTTTTTATTCTCTTCCTCTTTCTTGCTTTGCCTGTACACCCGGCCACGCCTTTTTCTTGGCAGAGGAGGAGGGTGGCGGTGGCGGCAGAGGACGAGGAGGGTGAAACTCCATCGGAGGCTGGCATTTCTTTCATATGGCGTCCATTCGTAGCTTATGTTTATAATGAA
>SPJY01026378.1:382339-397939 GCA_005191435.1 Raddia distichophylla | reverse complement strand
CAGTTCCCGCTGCCCCTGTTGGACCCCATCCACAGGTTGCTGCCAGCGGGGCCCCTCTGCCTCCTGTGACTAATGCTCATCGCATGGTCACGCGTCGCAAGGCGGGAATTGTTGTCCCGCCTCACGATCGGCTGAACCTCCACGTCTCGGCGCTACCTCCCCCGGCGGCGTCGTATCGTGCCGCTCTGGCCGATCCGAACTGGCGTGAGGCCATGACCAGAGAGTTCGAGGCTCTTCGAGCCAACCACACGTGGGATCTTGTCCCACCGCCGTCCGGTGCCAACGTGGTCAGCGGCAAGTGGATCTTCAAGCACAAGCTGCATGCAGATGGCTCTCTTGACAGATACAAAGCTCGTTGGGTCCTTCGTGGCTTCACTCAACGACCGGGTATTGACTTTGATGAGACTTTCAGTCCTGTTGTCAAGCCTGCCACCATCCGGACAGTCCTCTCACTGGCTCTCTCTCGAGGATGGTCCATTCGCCAGCTCGACGTCAACAATGCTTTCCTCCATGGTGTCCTCAACGAGACTGTCTACTGCGTCCAGCCGCCAGGATTTGTGGATCAATCCTGCCCAGACCATGTCTGTCTCCTCAACAAGTCTCTCTATGGTCTTAAGCAGGCACCGCGAGCTTGGTACAGCACGATTGCTTCACATCTCCAGTCTCTTGGTTTTGTTGAAGCTAAGGCAGACACTTCTCTCTTCATCCACCGTCGGGGTGATGACACAGCCTACCTGCTGCTCTATGTGGATGATATTGTGCTGACTGCATCTTCAGATGATCTCCTCAGGCACATCATCACTGCTCTGGAGCATGAGTTCTCTCTCAAGGATCTTGGTCCTCTACACCACTTTCTTGGAGTTTCTGTGCACCGACAGCCTGGAGGTCTTCTTCTCTCCCAGCGCCAGTACATCCTCGACATCTTGGATCGCGCCGGCATGAGTGACTGCAAACCATGTGCTACCCTGGTCGACACTAGATCCAAACTCTCCGCGGACGGATCTCCAGTGACTGACGCCACTCTTTACCGCAGTCTGACTGGTGCTCTTCAGTATCTGACCTTCACTCGTCCAGATATCACATATGCGGTTCAGCAGGTCTGTCTATTCATGCATGATCCAAGGGAGCCTCACTTCGCTGCGTTGAAGCGCATCCTGCGGTCCTTGCAGTGCACTCTCGCCCTTGGCCTTCTTCTTCGGTGTTGCACGTCGGTTGATCTTACGGTCTATACCAACGCTGACTGGGCGGGTTGTCCTGACGCCCGCAAGTCCACCTCCGGCTATGGCGTGTTCCTCGGCGACAACTTGGTCTCCTGGTCCTCCAAGCGGCAGCACACTGTCTCCCGCTCCAGCGCCGAGGCTGAGTTCCGTGCTGTTGCCAACGGTGTCGTTGAGGCCTGCTGGCTTCGTCAGCTGCTAGAGGAGCTTCATACTCCTCTTCGCCAGGCTACTCTTGTCTACTGCGACAACGTCAGCGCAGTCTACCTCTCCACCAACCCAGTGCAGCATCAGCGGACTAAACATGTTGAGATCGACCTGCATTTTGTCCGTGAGCGCGTTGCTCTTGGTCAAGTGCACGTTCTCGATGTTCCCACGACGTCCCAGTACGCTGACATATTCACTAAGGGCCTTCCTACTACAATCTTCACCGAGTTCCAGTCCAGTCTGAATGTCTGTGCGTCGACCGTTCTGACTGCGGGGGAGTAATGGTCCTTTTGTTTGATGGTCCTTTTGTTTTGACCGCGGTGAAGTGTGTGTGTTTACTTTGTATCAGTCTAAACTGCTTAGCGCCGTTCAGACTGCGGGGGAGTGTTAGAGTATTGTGTTAGAGTATTGGGCCTTAGGGGCAAGGCCCATCTCCTGTACTATATATACTCTCCTAAGCAATACACAAACTATCTATTCCGCAAAACCTATTCTCCAACAAATACTTTGAAGAGACAGGGAGCCTTGATGAAATTCTTGAAAGAGAGCATAGAAATCATGCTTAATGAAATGCCAAGAATACTTTCAAAATGGGTCGTTAAAACAATCTGGCCTAGGTCGGTGGTTTTTTTGTCTGTGTTGGCACAGAGTGTAATTACTGTAGTAAACATACTGCAAGACGACTCTTGACAGTTTTGCTCGTGTGCAATGTTCTTTAAATATTGAACTATCTAGACATCATCTCTTCTTGACATGCCCTTTCAGGTTTTCACAATACAATGCTGGCTCTCTTCTTGACATCATCTCTTCTTTACATGCCCTTTCAGGCTTTCACAATACAATGCTGGCTCTCTTTGGGTTTAGACGGGCCTGCCCTTCATGATGGCTCGGCTTTGGATTCATCGTCGCTATTGCATGCAATGGTGCGAGATGCTACGGTTCCTTCTTCAATGGAAGCCATAATTATCGCCGCTTGGAATATCTGGAAACATTGCAGTAGGGCAATCTTTGATATGACCAGACTATTTTCTTTTCAAGTTGGAAAGCTTGCTGCTTCTGATATTCAGTTGCTTTTGTATCGTATGAAGCCAGATATTAGAGATGCTGTTAGATTTTGTCTGAATGCTTTAAATGATCCACAAGACTATTTAGGCTTATGGCCTATTGTCACTACAGGAAAAGTCCACAGTGTTTAGTGCCGAAAATTGTATCGACGGCCACATTAAAACTGTCGACATACAGTCATTACTCTCAACGGCCCGAATGAAACCGTCAATATAATATTCGCAGGGTTATTACTGTCGACGTCTAACCAATAAACCGTGACTATGACGCCTGTCAGACCTAGTGGACAAAGTCAGTTTGTCGCGACGGTCAACCCTCAGCCGTCGAGAGTAGCATTTTAATATTTAGTTTTTTCTTATAAATTACAGTATAATGGATGTTTATTTATTTAGAAAATAGAAAAACTCATTTAATGAATTGGTTTTTCACATATGTATTGAAAATTTGAATTTTCATTGATATTCGAAATTTTGGTTTGAAATATTGTGTAGTAACGAACGAAACATACGATACCATACGATAACCTATAACTTATCAAAAAACACCAGTTATGTAGCGGTCGTCGCATTGGATGCTCGGAAATTTGTAATTTTTCACCAGTGATGTTATTTGATGCATAAAAGTCCACAAATGCATATGAACAGCAACATTCAATTTTCTGTATTTTTTAAAATTTAAATATGTTGGGTTGACCATCGAGGGCTACGGAGGGTAAAACCCTTGAGACAGGATGTTCTCTCGACGGCTACTACGCGAACCGTCGAGACAGTGCAGTTGTCTCGTGTAGTCAAATGAAACCGTCTAGTATATATACTATCGACGGTCTACTTGAGAATGGCCGTCGAGTTAAAAGGACCCGTCTATCGATGGCTCAGGCGCTAGCCGTCCATAGAGGCCCTGCATCAGACCCGTGCGTGCCCATTTGTCTCGACATTTTAATATACCACCATCGAGAGAGGCCATGCACTAGACCTGATCCGTCCCTTCTATCTCAACGGTTTTATCCTGGCCGTCGAGACAGATATGACGGTTGACCTAGAACCATCGAGAGAACTTATTTTGTGTCTTCATTTCTCGACAGTTCTCTCATGGCCGTCGAGATTGATGTTACTTTAACCTTCGGTTGATGGCGACTTAGGCACATTTGTGCCTCAGTCCCACGCGTCGAGCCGCCACCGCCGCCACAGCGTCGCCTTCTACCGGCCGTCGGTGTCGCCCACGCCGCTCCGTCACCTGTACCGCCCGCCACCGCCTCAGCCGTGCCTTCATGCCTCCACTACCGCCTTCACGTGCCACCGCCTTGTCACCTGCGATGCCCCGCCATCATGCCGCCGCTGCTGGGAACCCCTCCTCGTCGCCTGCACCGCGCGCCGCCTCCCTCGCCGCGCGCCGCGCTGCTCGCCACAGGCCCCCATCGTGTCTCCTTCCCCTTCGTGCAACCCCCTTCCCACGTGTCGCCGCCTCACCCTCCACCTCCGCCACCTAACCCTCCCCTCCCCTCCTCACTTTTCATATCTGACACCATCTCCACCGTTGACCATATTGACCATTGACGTACGAGGTAATCGATTCCCAAACTTTTTTTTCTTTGTGTTGTGTAGTGTTGACGGTCATGCATGATTAGTCGAGACTAATATAGGTTTAGTTGCTTACACACCAAGTAAATAAGAAAATAATAAATAAAATAGTTGTTTTGTAAATAATTGAATTTTTATTGTTTAGTAATTACTAATTATATACCGATTATAATTTGTTGTTTAGGTAATATATTAGGTTTAGTAGCTAACACACGAATTCAATTATAAAAATATTAAATACAAATGTTTTGTAATTAATTGATTATTTATTGTTTAATAATTTCATTTATTTATGACATTTTTTGTTTGGTAATATATTAGGCTTAATAATAATATGTACGCATTAGTCTTTTTGAATTGTCTCCTAGTCGTACGTCACCCATTCAGAAACGACACAACTCGTATGGAACACGGACAATGATTTTTTGTGTATTCGTACGAGATGTGATAAGCTTTTCCGAATTGTCTAGTGGACTGCCATCTATAGGCGTCCCAATGGACATCCTACGAATGACCGTCGAGCACAATTCATTGCGGCACTGGTGGGTTCAAGATGAGATTTTCGACAACATAATCCTGTGCATAACATAAGTGCTTGGCGGTTTTAATAAGTTGCCCGAGCCATCGCTGCACTGGGAGAACCCTTAGAGTTATGCTACCGAAATCTCGTTTCGAATCCACCATTGTCGTAGTGAATTGTGCTCGACTGGTCATTCGTGGATGGGTTTAGAAGCCTTCCTAAACCTGTCACTAAACCCACACGTGAAATGACAGATGTCAACCAGAGATGGAAGAACACAGAAGATGGATGTACGATGAATGGCAACCAAGCGTACAACACACAGATAAATAGAACAAAAAGACCGATGAATTCGTGACTCATGCTTTCCAGCATGCGTCAGAACTTAACACCAAGGGTTCGGGTTCTGCCGCCCTAGCAGCAGCTCATGCGCACGAGGGAGGCGAGACATCGGGCAGCCAAGAGGCTGACTTCGTCAACAACCTCTTCAATGGCGCTCCGCCGATGTTTACCCAGCCGTCCCTACCCCCTCAGGCGATCCTCCGTCTACCGAGCATTAGGTGACTAGCTTGTAATTTCGTTGCAAAACTTACATCCGTATGTATGTTTGTGGACAACAAAGACTTGCGATGTTATATATGCATCTATTTGGTTGTTATTGATGTGTATGTCGTCGATTTTGATTATGTATGTGTACAATTGTGATATTGTGGTCGCATGTGGGCGATAATTGGGGAATATGTGAATTATGGGCATTTTGGGTTTGCATGTGCAGGTACTGATGCTGGGAGCAGCAGCTGCTGCAATTTTGTGGATTTTTTTGCAAAATTTAAAATATTTTTTTTTCTAAATTGTCCTACTCTCGACTGCCCAAAGAAGGCCATCGAGATATAGCGAGGCTTAAACAAAGATTTTCTCGACGGCTCCAACAATGCCGTCGAGAAAGGTCAACATGATACGTGCGGGTCGCTCTGTTGTGTGGGGCCCGCAGATCACTTGTATCGACGGTGCAGTGGTGGTCGTCGAGAGTATGGTGTCTAGACGAAAAAGGTGTCTGGAGCACTTAGCTCGATGGCGTAAGCCGCGGCCATCGACAAAACTTGTCTCGACGACTGAACCGTCGAGAACTGGTACCTCTCTCGATGGAGCTCACTCGACGACCTTTTCTCGACGGCTAGACCTTTTCCCAACGGCTTCTGTGTGGTGGTCGATGGTTCATGTTGTCGACACTAAGGTCATTTCCTTTAGTGTGTACATATTGTATTTATTTATTTTGTTAACATTTTCTATAGTGGGGCCTTCCTCGTTGTGGTTGTTGTGTAAAAAAAAGCTACCTAACTTTAATTTATCAAAATCTTAGCCACACTTTGGCAAGCTAAGGCAAGTTAGCCACACTTTATATGCCTATGCATTGTTGGGTCCATGTGGCAGAGAAGAAACCTTGCATTACTTGAGTTATCAACCAAATAGCGAGGTAACACTGTCAAACCTAACTTGCATTAGGCATGGCAAAGTGTGCTAACCTTCATATTCAAACCAAACAGCTAACAATTCCATATTTTTCATAGTTAGGCAATAAAACGAGTGAATGACATGTGTTATAAGAAGCTAAGAAAATATGGCAAGATACGCTATAGCTTTGTAACAAACACTTATCTAACAAAAAATTACACAATAATGCCCACGAGCCCTTTTTTTCAAAATGTCACGCTTTTCTTGCCAATTTATGCATAGAAGGAGAAAAATACGAAAAAAATAATTTGGTATAGACCACCAATACACAACAGCTGCACCAATGTTGCAATCACTAACTAACACTGATCACACGTCAACACGGCGAGCACACACCTACAACTCTCGGCCACCGCAAGCTACACCACAACACGCTATTGAGCGCACAAGCTACAACTCCCTACCACCGCCGGTTACACCGCCATGGCCAACCAAAAGGCGCACAAAGCTATATATCCACCAATCACCATCCGCTCTTTCAAGGACGCCAACCTTTGAGCAGCTACAAACAACTTGAGATATAAGAAGCTTCACTAAGAGCACACCAATAGCACGGGATAGATCACATCAACACCTCCAATGAGGGAGCAACGACAAAAGAGCCACACCTGTTGGCCTATCCACAACATGGGTTTTCACCCAAAAGGGGATGGCATCCACAATGATGCCTCCAAAGAGGCAACAATACCAAAAGGTGTTGCCATCACCTACCCGAGCTTTCTACCAAGTAAAACTTTCGCCCAACGCACCCACTCCCAACACCGCTTTGAAGTGGAAGTCAGGGCACCAAAATGAAGCCCACGGTCACTAACCAACGCCACCCCAACACCTCTGATGGGACGCCTCCAAGCCATCGCACACCTGGGCACGTACCCCAAAGCCACCTAGCACCCTCATGGGGGTGGGAAGGGACCAAACGTGACAAAGCCGAACTGCAAATGGACGAGAAACAAGGCAGCGTACCCTAGGCAAGCCTATGGATAAAAATGACGCCACCATAAATTTGGTATAGACCAACGAGGTTGAAGCCAACCACCATTGCACAAGCCAGCATACCTTCATACCTACTCCAAGACCCTAAACCTAGTTGTCGCATCACCACTGCCCTGCTAGTGTGCTGAGGCCAAGGCTGCCGACACCACACCATCCCGGCCAAAGAAACTGTGCTGCTCCATCACTACCAATGGGCCGCCACGAGACTGCCTGACTTCCCACGAGAAGGGAGGAGAGCCAAAGAGGACGAAGGAATGCGTCGACAATGGAACCATCGATGTCCGGGCCACTGCCAATGGTAGCGGCTTCTGGATCCGATTGAGGCCCATCGGATCCTGGCCCTACATGTCCAAGTTTGGCCCGACAACAACACCTTCATGCATCCAGCCACTGGGCTCATCTTCACACCAAACGGATACCACGACTCCACTGCCTGAGCCCACAAAGCCACCGCCGACGCACTGATCTAGTCTCTCCTAACTGGATCGTGCCGATCTAGCCCCCGCCGTGCAGGTTCAGCCACTGCGCCAGTTCCATGGGCGATGAAGAGGGGGGAGAGGAGGAGAGAAGGAGGAAGGAGGGAAGAGTGAGCGGCTCATAGCGACGACGACAGCGAGGACGAGGATCACTGGGGACAGGGGTTTGGCCACGCGGTTATTGCCCTCCGAGTTGACCAAGTAGACGGCTCGGAGGTCACAGGTGTGACGCATCCACTTTTTAAACAAGGCCTTTTGTAAGGTTCTGATTTATTCGAACATTTGGTGCATTGGTGATTTGGTGATATATTTCCTTTGAAACACGATGCCAATAGTAAAAATGTAGTAAATGGTCCACAATATTTTCTCAAAATCATTCATTCATGTCGCAGTATTTAAGATTCAGATTTAATCTAAACGTGGAGAAAAAAAGGGAAGATCCCGCTGAAAAATTCAAAAAGAAAAGGTAGTATAAGATAAAGCAGTGAAAGTTGTTTTTTTTTTGCAGGACGCGATTGCATGTTCACTAACCTAATCAACCTTTTTCAGAATCAAAATTCAAGGCAGTTTATATTAACGTGTTTCGAGAAGGACACGTGAAGAGGCATTTACAATGCACTGCATTAATCTGCATGGGCGTTTTTCAACGCCAGATGGAGAACTATTTGTGTTGTCAATTGTGTACTCTGGGAAAAATTGGTGTAATAATATATATATAAATAGAAATTACGAAAATATGATGCAGTAGGTTGGATTGTCGATTTTGAGCTCGTTTCCGCCATGGGGCACGGCTTCCGCCACTAGGGTTGGAGGAATCCCGGCTTCCACCGTGGGGCACGGCCGAAACGTGGCTTCCGCCACCGCCCACGGCGGAAGCAATGGCTTCCGCCATGCGGCGCGTAGGAAAGAACCAGCGCTCACGCTTGGCCGCGAGCTCGCTGCATCGGATTCCATCGCATTGAAGTGTGTGCTACTGCACTGTAGAGCCTTGAACCGTGTGCCTGATTGCCTGAATTTCCACTCGTTGAAAATCATTCATCACAGGCTGGCTGCTGGTAGCCGGTCATTCGCTGTCTGCCACAACTTGTCTTTTCCTGTCTGACAAGAGTGTTCGGACCGTGATTAATTACTGAGTAATAAATGACATGTTTTATGTTTACGATAATGTAATTCTGACTTCGGCTATAAAAGGAAGGGTCGTACTCAGTCCGCTGCACTCCATTCTCACTACTGCCTCGGGTGCTCACTAAGGCCTCAGTTGGTTTTGCTGTCTCACTATCCTGGTTGAGGTACTCAGTTGTTTTTGCTCTTAATTTCATGCGTTTGAAGCAGTGTTCATTAAAGGAGTTTTAGCAAGCTAATCATTTTATTCGGAATCTACATGTCATATAAGGAGGGAGTTAACTGAATAATAAAGGTTGTTGTTGCACTCGCATGTGTAAGAACAGAAGTTGGTTTAGTTAATTAATTTATTATTTTGCATGCATGAGCACGTACGACAATAATTGTCCACTGACAATGATTAGAATTTTATATACGAGCTAAGTTAAATGGTAATCTCGTCATAACCATACATGTAGAATCTGCATAGATTAATAAATAATTATAAAATAGTTTGTAATAGTGGTAAGAAACTATTAAGGCCAAATCTACATGTGATATTAATGAGTAACATAAAAAGTTTGTTATGCTTTCTGTTTAAAAAGTCATCTAGTTATTTAGTTTGCTATGTTGCATGAATGCACATGTAAAAAATAGTCGTTCGGTGACAATGTATTATTTCATGCACAGTGTTATTATTAGAAGGTATATATATTTTAATAGACCATCGCGACTAGACTTACAAAATGTAGTAGAAGTAAGTATTGATTAATTAATGTGAAACATTTTATTAACCAAACAAGTTATAATTTTATGTAAGAAATAAGTGAAATGGTAATGTCGTCATGACCAAACATATAGAATCTGTATAGAATAATGACTAATTATATAATAATTTATAGTAGAGGTAAGACTCTATTAAGGTGAAAGCTGCTCATTTGATATTAAATCGTAACATAAATAGTTGTTACGTTGCACGCGTAATAAAAAAAGTTAATTAATTAATTTAATATGATAAATAAATTAAGTTATATTTAATTATTTAGTTAATAGAGCCAGTTAGTTAGTAAATAACGGTACTTACGACATTTTAGGAATAAACATTATTGTAGTCTTTTAGGGGATTGTTTAGCGCATAAATACAAAAAAAAAATGTTATATTGAATTAAAAAATCCTAAAAATTATCGGAATTATTTAAATTAACTTGCAGTTAATATAGCGAAATTATGAATTATGACATATGTGCATGTGTTGAGTTATTCTAGACTGGCGGAATAAAAAGAACAAGTATTGTTGAAAGTGTCTACATGTAACAGTTTATGTAAAAATATGGATGAGTGACAATTTTTTTGAATGAAACATGAACAGATCTTTATGGCTACAACGCTGCATATTTTTTATGTGAATGCTCAAACATGGACCTATCCGCCTCACTGCACGGCGGAAGCCGTGCCACATGGTGGAATCTAGGTTCAAATCACGAATATATAAAAAATGTTGCATACTTTTAAAATATTAAATTATATGTATATGATTAAACCAAATTTTCCTATACTTTGATATGGCCGAATGGTCGACTATTTTATTACGCTTGTCTGCCTTTTTCAATTGGCATGCTGGTACATGCTGTTCATTGCGTTCAACAACCGCTTCGCCTTCCATATTAGTCGTTGACTTTTCAATATAGTTTGATCATTCTTCTAATATAAAAATTTAGTGTAAATATATAAAAATATAAGTCATGTTTAAAGTACATTTAATAATAAAAAATATAACAAACATAAATTGTACTTAAATCGTTTTTTCAATAAAACTAATGGTTAATAGGCATATGTAAAAGTCAACAGTGATAAATAAAAAAGAACAGAGGAAATACTATATGGGAGTATAAAAGACAAGCAAAAACTCGAGCAATGTGTAAGACCATCTCACGTGGCCCTCTATAATACTGTAGCAGATATAGAGGGTTGCTGCAGGAAAGAAATATTTCAAAAGGTAGTGTAAATTGTGAAGTACTGCCTCCGTTACGAAATAGTACTCATTTTGGATTTGTCCTAAGTCAAAGTTTTAAAAATTTATCCACAGAGAACTTTTAAACTATTTAGATTGAGAACATAAAAAATCGTATAGATAGATTCATCTTGAAAAGAACTTTCATAATATTATAATTTTTAATGTATTATAGATTAATTTTTTAAAGTTTTTTATGTTCAAAGTTTTATTTTGGAGATTGTGTCAATTTCCAAAACGACTGCTATTTCATAATGGGTGGAGTAATTTTAAAAGGATAGATAGATGAGACGCTACTAATATTTTAGATGGAAGATATAGAGGAATAGTTGGTGATGTTCTAACGGCGTAGCATGAACATCATAGGAAAGAGATGGCTTGGTGTAATAGCCCAATTTTGGGTCAAAATTTAAAACTTGTTCGAATTCAAATTTCGCTGAAATTCAATGCTGACACATGGGCCCCATTTCCCCTCTTCTCCCTTTCTCTCTCTTTCTCTCCTTCCCTAGTCCTCTCTCTGCCCGGTGGGCCTGCCCCTGCCCTCCCGCCGCTCTGCTCTGCCTCTTCCCCGCTCTGAGCCACGCCGCGCGCCGCACATCCCTTTGGTCGCGCCGCACCCTTCATCATCATCGCGCCGCGGCCGTCTCGTCACCGCGCTGCACCGTCCCTCTCTGCCGCACCGCGCAAGGTCCCGTCGCCGTGCCTCTTGTTCCCCGCCCTCGCCAAGCGCGCCTTCGGGCCAGAAGCACACCCCCGTGCCTATAAAGCCAGAAGCTCCGCCGCGCTGAAGCAATCCCGGTGAATTCGTGAGCCGTTCTCCAATTCCTCTCGCCCGGAGCTTCTTGGAACCCCTCCTTAGCTTTCCCCTATCTTAATTTCAGCGGAGAATCCCTGAGCCACTGTGCCGACGTCGCCCTGTTTCGGTCGCCGCCGGGTGCCTCGCTGCCAGTGGCCTCCATCCCTCCGCGAGCCCGTCCTTGACCTCAGTAAGCACCCACGTAGTCCCCTCATGCTCCCCGTCCAATCCCTTAGCCTGTAGATCCATAGTGTGCGCATGCGTCGCTGTCATCACGCCGCGTCCGGCCACCTCTGGCCTTGGCGCAAGCGTCATTAGAACCCTTAGGGGCTGTAGATGCCGGAGCGTGAACGCTCTTGGCCGGAGTTAAACCGTAGCACCGCCGCATAGTTTGCCGTCGTCGCCGGGCCACGTCACCGTCCGGAGGAAGACGATGAAGGAGGACCGTCCATCGTGCGCCAAGATTTGTGCTGAACAGAACCGTTGTGTCGCTACCACGTGGGCACCACCCACCAACTCGACCCCGTGCGCTGGTTTAAAACCACGACGCTGCGTCACTGCCCAATGGCCCTCGGCCCCACCTGTCCGGTTTAGTGGAGACGCTCGTGGGAGCAACGTGAGCCCTGCGCAGAAGCGTACCCATTAGATATAAAAACACTATAAAAATGTGAAGCTTGTCCAAAGATACTCATTAGATATTTAATTTGCTAAAAACCAACAAATAATTAGTAAATCCCTTTTTATTTAAAAATAGATGCTGACTTTAGAAAATGCATTAAAATACCTTGTAACGTAGATCTACACTTTGTATTTTGGAACACTTAGAAAAGATGAACTCCGATAATCTTAACCTCGTATTTAGGTCGTATTTCGACGTGCCGTCATCATATGTCGCTTTAATACCCTAATCACCCAATTACGACCGTATCTTGCAAAATCACATTTTGGGGTATAGTATACTATTATATAATGATAATATTATCTATTAATACGCTCTGTCATGCATGGCATATCATCCGAAAGTTAGCATCGTTACCTGATCTTATAATCGAGGGTAAAACCTAGGACGTGCATGCATCATGATTTCTGCTTGCATTAGTTAGTAATTATTGGTTCGATTGTGTGATTAGACGTAGGCTATCCCGAAGGGAGGTTTGGTGATGCCGAGGAGGACCATCTACCTGAGCAAGGCGAGTCAACACTTACTCTTTAGATGTTGTCCGTATTAGGGAGAGATTGCGACTTTCCCTAGTGCGGATTAAACATCGCTAATATCATGTTCATTACCTAGTTTTCAGCTAACTAATTTGTTTATTATTTAAAATGCATGCTTAGTAATCTGCCTAATTGTTAATCATATAATACTTATACATGTCTGCCCTTGATCTAGTTAGCCTTAATGATTGCCTTGATTGTCATTACTTTTGTTTAGCCTATGATTAGTCTGGTAACCACTTTAACCCTACCCAATGGGTAAAACTTGCTTAGACTGGTTTAGGCTTAAACAAATCTTCCGGCAAATCGCCACGGAACAGTGAACCGATATTCACTGGTCATTCATTCTTTTTCATTCACAAATGACATGACATATAACAGTTAGGGCTATTTAGTTGCATGTTGGGCTGATTGTGTTTGAGGGTATGGTTGTATGGGATGTCTGTCTGGTTTAGTCGGTTGGTTGGGATGGTCCAAGTGTGGTACGGTCGATGACCGTGGAAGCAGAGATTGATCGGTGAGTTGCCCCTAGAGAACATTCTGATGGATGATTGAGGCACAGGGTGCCTGGTGCTAGGTTTAGCCAGGGCTTACCCAGGAGGAGCGCGGAGTAACACGCGTAGCGGGGAGATCGCTGCCATTTGAGGGATGGTTCCAATACAACGCGTGGTCATCGCGCGGAGTACGGGTCTTGGATCGCCAGCTGTGACCGCTATGCAGAGGCCCTCTGTGACCATTCTCGATAGGGACCGGTATGGGTCATCACCGAGGGTGATAAAGGCCACACTTCCCTAGGTTGATGGTCGGCTAGTGAGGGCTGGCAACCCCCTAGGCCGAGGCGGCATGCCATGGCAAGTGTGGTCCACAACAGGATTGCCAAATCCTGGAAGGATGGCGGATCTAGTAAATGTTAGGGGCAACAGGAGGAAAGTCAGGGTGATCGTTTAAGCTGGTTTGGATATTTGGTCGACAGTTGGTCTGTTGGGGGTTGGTTAGAATGGTTGGTTGATCAGATGGGTTTGGGTGCATTATTAAGATGGTAATCCTCAGATTTATATACACAAGACAAATTCTGGTTGATGCTAGCAAGGATGGTTTCAACATCCTTTAAGCTTGGCTTTACGCAAATAAAATAAACCTCTCCTCCAAATAAAGCCTTCTAAACACTATGTGCATTAAGGAAAGTGTTAATTAGCTAGCATTTTGATGACGCTGACCTCGCCTACTTTCTTCCTTTAGACAAGGGAATCGAGGAAGACCTGTACGAGTAACATGAAGACGACGGGCAGGACTTCGGTGGAACTGACGAGTCTTAGGGTTTGCTCCGAACGCTGGTAGGACAATTAGCCGATAGAAGATTCTTTTGGGTACATATTTTGGTGATGGCTGTAAACTCTGAAACATGTTTGGTATATTGAGACGTGTATGGGCCGCGTTACTAAACTCTCCTAAGGGCATAACTTGGTATGTAATATTCAATGATTTTATTTAAGCAATGTAAGGCTACGTGATCTTCCGCACTAGTGTACCGATCCAGGGACTAGTGCATGGGATTCCAACCTTTAAGGTAAGTCAAAATTGAGGGCCAACACTTGGGCTTTTCATTGGAGGAGGTATCACATATAAAAGCAAACACTTTTTTTGGCTTGAAATGCATCGGAAAGGGGTATTGTTTGCCTTAACTGGCAACAGCTGAGGCGTCATAGGAGCAAGTCTGAGCATCAGTATCCGATATATTGGCTCCAACGAAAAATCAAACTGGTACGCGATGAGAGTCGTCTGATCCATATCAAGTGCACGAGATATGCCTACCAGTACGCAGTTGGCCGATCCAAATCCAACAACATCCTTATAATGACTTATAATGACCGATGGTTTAAAGGATCTAAACTTGCGTCCTGCCATTTGGAGTTATTGAATCAAAATCTCCAACCCCATTGAAGCTGTAGCTTCTACGGTAGGGGATGCAAATACTTCCTCCGGTCACAAAAAGATCATAGCCCTCAGGAAGAGTTTCCTGGTCGCTGAACGAGTTCGACATGCTCGAACAGGCTTGATCTACTAAATCCCCACGGACGGCGCCAACTGTCGACGGTTGGGATATCGGTCCCAAATCAACTAAGGTTCTTGAGAAGGGGAGATAGAAGACACTGCCGAGCAAAGCAAACAGCAATCAACGAGCAACAGGGAGACACAAGGTTTTTATCCTGGTTCAGACTTCTCGAGGGAGATAATAACCCTATGTCCAGTGCTTCTTTATATGAAAGAGGATTACAAGAGAGAACTCGGCGAGATGAACAAGTCTCGACAAGATTATGGGTATACAAGAAGTAATATGCTATTTTGCGCTCAGATCGTCTGCGATGCAATTGTCGTGTCCTTTACACGCCGTAGGGGCCTTGTTTATATAGTGTTGAACAACCGACCTACCGAGGGATAATCGGGCCGGGCTAACCACAAGGACGTAACGAACTCGTACACATGCCAAATACATCCCGAGGTAGATAAGGTATACTTCAATTCTTGGGGATCACGACGTCTGCTCCAATCCGGAAAACTACGTTCGGATCTTCACGTAGCCGTGCAGAACTCTTATTCGAGTCGGACTCGAACACGAAGCCTAGGCCACCACGCACCGCGCCAACCAGGAAGCTGTTCGGCATGATGCACATGGGCCTGGTAGAACCTTCTAGGGAGCTAGGCTCTAGGAGGCTATTCGATTGGGCCATCAGGGAGTGGGCTATGGCAATGAGCCGTGATTTTATCCCTAACACAAAAGTCAACGGCGACTTATTTTTCTGACCGGACGTAGTAGTAAAAATCGATTCTTACCATATTTCATATTCTTTCGGTACAGATGGAGAGTATGAATATTTATTTCGGTAATCACAATTTTCAATTTGAATTTGA
>SPJY01026378.1:301094-382328 GCA_005191435.1 Raddia distichophylla | reverse complement strand
GTCTTTATATCGCCAACAATTGACACACAGAATTGAAGAAGTTCCAAATTAAATCAGCGAATTGATTAAAGGAAAGTTAAAACTCTATCCTTCTACCATTGACATCTCATTAATGATATCTTTTCCATTTGAAGCTCCATTGTACTCTACTGAGCATGTTCTCAAGATGGGATTTGCCATCTAAAACTTCATTGTAGTGGTCCTGAGCATACAAAAAGGCTATTGAATTCTAAGTTAGCACTTAATTAGAAACTAAAATGGAATTTACTAACATGAACTTCACATAATACAAAAGTGAATGGTACTATTTGTCGTCAATTTCATTTACAAAAGGTGGAATGCCTAGTATGTCCAGGTGAAGTGTCATATATACAAGGATATGCTGAATGCTACCATCAACATCATTTACAAAATATAATATGCTATTAAATTTTAATGGTCTTCGCTACCATCTACATCATTTACAAAATATAATATGCTATTAAATATTAATGTAATTATGCATGTTAATAAATCAGAGAAAATATGTGTGCACAAATAATACCATTGGTTCTTTCTTCCTACTTTTTGCTAGTTTCTCAACCCAAATCATTATCCTCTTTGATCCACCTTTTCTTGTCTCATTTTTGATTAAGTCTAATAGCATGTTGCGTATTGTAAGATGGTATTGGTGTGACATTTGTGTTAAGAGTTAATCTCGAACTAATCAGTCCGTACGGTCATTAATGAGCCTTTTATCCTAATCCTTAAGAAGAGTCCTGATCGGGAACACCAGAGCTCTATCTCTATCTCTATCTCTATCTGGTTTCGGCCCCCTAGGGCATGACATAATATATAATGGGAGGCGGGGCGTGACTTGATGACAACTAAGCATGACCCGAATCGCGTCATTAGCCCTAATCATGACAACTAAGCTAATCATGACCCGAATCACGACATTAGCGCTAAGCCTCTCTACAACCCCAACTCGATCCCGTGGGATCGTGCCAGAGTATTCGAGAAGGCCATTTACCGCAATCTACTACTGGTCAGATGCCGCATCGAGGATCTGAAGGGCACACGCTACTTCCGTACGTCTCCCGACATCATCTACGACTAATCGTCACCAATACAAATGGAATTCCCTAATCAAGGTCAGTACTAATGTGTTTTGCTGCTATTTGTGTTCATGTGATTGGGAAGCTAAGTAATTAAGTGTCAAATAAGTTATAACAATTGGTATCAGAGCAATCTTGCCCTAATCCTAGAACCATAAAGACCTAGCTAATCTTGATAAGGTACCGGGTTAATCTAATCAGACTCTTGATTAGAACCCTAATCCTAATTAAGTTCTTGTTTCAGCTTTAGATTAATGTCGTTAATGTACGGTTCTATTAGTGCTACGCTCGGATGTTCTCAGATTATAGCCATGATCAATCTGATTAGAAAAATCCTCAATTAGGATAAGCACAGAGCCTAATTAGGATTTGATTACGATTAGGCCGTTTATACGTGCTGTTTTTGTTTTGGGGACACGGTTTTGATTTTTGATCATGGCTACGCATTAATCAAGATGGAGAATACGGCAAGACAAGAACCCTAACGATGCCTAGTCTCGAACTAAATTTGGATTAGTGATGTGCTTGCATCTAATTAACCTTAATTATGTTCGGCTAACACTAAAATCTCTTTTGATTAGACTAAGTGTTCCTTTGGGTTTGTCTCAATTAAGCTTTGGTTAATCATACCTAATACGTTTTGATTAGCACTAAGAGTTTATGATCAAAGATTTAATTAGTTCTAACGTTTTGATCAAGCGGCAAATTATGATGATGGTATTTAATTAGCTTCTAATTGATCTCGGCTTAATGTTTACTGCTTATTATGCCAACTTAATGTTTTGCTCAAAATTAAGCTAATCAAATTTTAATTAGTTTCGGTTTAACTTAACTGCTTATATTTAGATCGGATTAGAAAAACAAAATTAGCATTAGTACTAATTAATCCTATATTTAAACCCTAAGTTGCTCTCTGTTGATTATTGTTGGGCTCGGATTATTATCTTTTGGTCTCAGTTAGCAATAAGAAGGAGATGAGATGCTGGATTATTAACCCTAAAAGCAAAATCCTCAAATCCTTGCAATACCAAAACACTAATTTTCAATTAAAACAAATCTGAGAGAAATTTCGATTCAAAATTTGGCAAAGAGGCATTAGAAAATCCCCAATTAGCCTTTGGGGTCATGAACCGGCGAAATCCCAAAATCACCGAAACCCTAATCATGACATCCCTAACCCTAATCCCAAATAAGTTCTAACAATTTGAGTGCTGAATGGTACTGTTGGTAGAACGCAGTTGGATATATAATTTCTTCTACTTGTTTTGCCAATGCTACCAAGTAAATTTGCAAGCAATAAAGATGACTCTTCAAACTCAGCTATTTGGGAGGCCATGGAAATGAATCTATGTATGTGAAGAAAGCCCGTAGCAACGTGTAGCTTCTGAGTTGGTGTCCTCAAAAACATTTTTGGCATCATAATCATAACACCTTTGCTATTAATTAGGCGACTGAGACTTATTTATCTCTCGGTCAATGTCGACTGGTGACTAACTGGGGGTTACCGTCGGCAATGATTATATATGGAGCGATACATAAGATTCAAACTCGATGGTAGCACAAGACAGAGATTTATACAGGTTCAGGCCCTCAACGGAGGAGGTAATACCCTACTTCCTATGCTCTGGGATTATATGGTGTATATGTGTACAAAATGATCGGGAGATGTCTCTCATGGATGGGTGTGGAGATGTTTCTCAAGATGACCAAGATGCTCAAGATGAAGATGTAGCTACCGAACCAGAGAGCTCTCTGCCCGCCTTATATAGTGGGGGGCAGGGTTACAAGATAGAGCCCTGGTCGGTTACGGGGTAGGATTCCTATCTCTATCCTCTAATAGTTATCCGGGATTACAAATATATCTCTATCCTCTAATAGTTATGCCGTAGAATTGGGCACGTAGGCGCCGGCGTAGGCGTGTAGCCGAGTGGCTTGTCGCCAAGCCGTAGATTTGAAGCTATAAGCGTGTAGCCGTACCGGGCGCTCGTGGCCCGCGATGGCGTACAGCCGGGCTGAAAACTTGGACGCTCGTGGCACGGGCGTAGGCGTGTCGCTGAGCAGCGTGTCGCCAAGCCGTAGACTTGGGCGCTCGTGGCGCTGGCGTAGGCGTGTAGCCGAGTGGCTTGTCGCCGAGCCGTAGATTTAAAGTTATAGGCGTGCAGCCGTACCGGGTGCTCGTGGCGCGCGATGGCGTACAGCTGAGCTAAAAACTTGGACGCTCGTGGCGCGGGCGTAGGCATGTCACCGAGCCGTAGACTTGGGCGCTCGTGGCGCTGGCGTAGGCGTGTAGCCGAGTGGCTTATCGTCGAGCCATAGATCCGAAGCAGCAGGCGTGCAGCCGTACCGGGCGCTCGTGGCGCGCGATGGCGTACAGCCGAGCTGAAAACATGGACGTTCGTGGCGCGGGCGTAGGCGTGTCGCTGAGTAGCGTGTCGCCGAGCCGTAGACTTGGGCGCTCGTGGCGCTGACGTAGGCGTGTAGCCGAGTGGCTTATCACCGAGCCGTAGATTTGAAACTACAGGCGTGCAGCCGTACCGGGCGCTCGTGGCGTGCGATGGCGTACAGCCAAGCTGAATATTTGGACGCTCGTGGCGCGGGCGTAGGCGTGTCGCCAAGCTATGAAAGTAGTCGTTGAAATCTCGATCAACACCGAGCATCACACGCCGTGTTCGGCGTCGAACAGCACATGCTCGCCGAGGTCTTGCCCGTGGTCGGCGATGTCGGCCGTAGTCGTAAATGATCTCCACGTGGTTGGTGTAGCTTGAGAAAGTCGATGAAAGTCCTTGCTGGTCTTCAATATCCCATGAGATGTGGCACGATCAATCATCATGCCATGGCCGGCACCGACGAGCTTTACGAGCTCGCCGAAATTCGTGACCTCTCTACGCAGTCTGTCGGCGCCATGGTCGCATCCGAACTCGGAATTAGGCGTTCGTTCTTAGCGCGGTTGATGAAGCCGGCGTCGCACGATGGATGCAATAATCGTCGAGTCCGAGTGGTTTGCTGCTGTTGATGATTACCACCCGACATTCATTCTCCATCGGGACCTCACCGTATCCGAGTGGGGAATTCAGCCCCCGGCGCACTACTCGTCAGTAGGCGGCGGTGACGTTCCCCAACATGACCGGGAGTCCGAGTGAAGCGTTGTTGAATTACCTCCCGGATCGGATCTTGTCCGAGTCCGAAAAAGCATTGTTGAAGTCCTTGATTCAGTCCTCACCGTATCCGAGTCAAGAATTGAGTCCCCGGCACACCACTCGATCGGGAGCGGGTGACGGCGGCGTTTCTCGACCCGAACGAGAGTCCAGACCAAGCAATGTCGATCTTCTCCTCAGACCGGATCGGATCCGAGTTCGGAAGAAGTGTTGGTCGTCGATTGTTTGAAGAAGCTCCTTGCTGATCCTTAATGTCCTTGGAGGTGTGACACGACCAATCCGCATGCCGCATCCTCCGCAGATGGGTTTTATGAGCTCGCTGAGATTCGCGACCTTCCCGCGCAGCCTGCCTTCAAACGGATGTCCCGGACACATCTGGACTCTGTTTTTGGCGTTCTTGGGCTTCACGGAAAACTGACGAAATTATCTTTCCAACGCATCCAATCTCATCCCGAAATTCCTTCTAGATCAATAGGAATTGAAGAAACAAGATCGCGTCCAGAATCTGTCTTCGAGCCGTCGCCGTATCCGAATCTAGAATTGAGCCATTGGCGTACTACTCATGAGTAGATGGCCGTGGCGATCCCCAACCCAAGCGGGAGGCGTTGTTGTAGTTCTCCCCAGATTGGATCTGATCCAAATCAGGGAAGTGGAGTTCGCCAAAGTCATTGATGACGCAGTCGACTCCGTGGGCGGAGGCGACGACGACACAGTTGATCGATGCCATCGAGCTTGACGAAGATGATCTTGACGCTGCCCCTACCTGGCGCGCCAACTGTCGATTGGTGACTAACTGGGGGTTACCGTCGGCAATGATTATATATGGGGCGATGCACAAGATCCAAACTCGATGGTAGCACAAGACAGAGATTTATACATGTTCAGGCCCTCAACGGAGGAGGTAATACCCTACTTCCTGTGCTCTGGGATTATATGGTGTATATGTGTACAAGATGATCGGGAGATGTCTCTCATGGATGGGTGTGGAGATGTTCCTCAAGATGACCAAGATGCTCAAGATGAAGATGTAGATACCGAACCAGAGAGCTCCCTGCCCGCCTTACATAGTGGGGGGCAGGGTTACAAGATAGAGTCCTGGTCGGTTACGGGGTAGGATTCCTATCTCTATCCTCTAATAGTTATCTGGGATTACAAGTATATCTTCCTTATTAATTAGGAATAGACTTCTTTCCTTGCCGAGCAAGCCTTCTAGAGTCCGAGTGGTACCCGTCCTCATCCACCCGACTTGGTCCATCCCCGGTCGGGTGGTCTTTTAGGCCCGCCGTGTGGGTACCCGGGGTCTATGTTATCCACAGTCATTTTTCTAACATACGTGGATATTCGTTGGATCTTTTATGTGCCCTACGGAGGTGTTTGATTAACGGCTCAAAAAATCGATTAAGAAGTCTTAGTCGCCTGATGAAGTCGGTCCCTTGTCATAAACTAGTGCACACTGTGCCTGCCTAGTCCATTTCTTTAAAGACTGGTTATCATAAACATTGGGCCCGTTTGGGAGCACACTTCCCTGCTGGGAACCCGGCCTGTTCCTCGGGGTAGCGGCCCGCGTGGAAGATTCCCACCGGGAAAATTGCTGGATTGTTTGGGAGCCCATCAACCCAGGGTTAGTTGGCCCCTCCCCTGTCCGATCCCTAGGGAAATCATCCTCACCAACAGACTCGTGGTTTTTCCCCTCCCGTCCCTCACTCTCTCACGTCGCCTCCGCGGCTCCGCCTCGCCTTGCGCCTCCGCCTCCAGCGCCCCTCCCATCGCCTCCGTCTCGGGGCTACGCCTCCGTCTCCAGCACCTCCACCCATCGCCTCCGCCTTTGCCTCCAACGCCGCCTCTTATCCGCTCCGCATTCTCAGCCCTAGCGCCGCTTCTTGTCCCCTCCGCTTCCAATTTTCGTTGCCGCCATCCTCCTAGCCTACACCATGCAACCGACGCTTACCGGATCTGTGTCATGGGCCGACCTTGATTGAGAATGCGTCCATGACAAATCATCGTGCAAGGAAGAGAGATTTGGGAAGAACAGCACGAGAAAGGGAAGAACACACAGGGGAGAAGGAAGAACACGCAAGGTGAGGAGGGACCATGTAGGATTCGATTAATTAGAGATCAATTCTTGTAGCTTCCCTTTGCCGGAAACGCTACAGGGTTTATATACCGCTTACTCCACTCTATGACAACCTGACCCCACACACAGACAGCACACAGGACTCACACGTTAGATATGACAGCTCTGCCTCCTTGAGACGCGGCATGACCCCATGCCGGAGCATCTGGAAATCTTTCCTTGACGACATTGTAGTTCTCCCATGTGGCAGCCGAAGATGGCAATCCTTCCCAATGGATCAGCACTTGAGTTAACGTTGCATTCCCTCGTTTGACCATCCGGCGATCCAAAACTTCCAGCGGCTGAGTATCTTGAACATCCAGCTCTAACTGATGAGGAAGTGGTGATGTAACAGGTCTGGAATCTGGAATAAATTGCTTGAGCTGTGACACATGGAAGACTGGATGAATGAGACTTTCTTCCAGAAGCTGAAGTTTGTATGCAACTTTCCCAATACGTTGAATGATTGGAAAAGGCCCATAGAACTTGAAAGCTAGCTTTGGGGTCGGACGATGCACCACCGATTGCTGCACATGCGGCTGGAGTTTGAGGAATACCATGTCACCCACCTGGAATTCTCTGAAGCTTCTTTGCTTATCAGCCATATGTTTTCATATGTTGCTGGGCTCTCATCAATTGCTCCTGCAGCAATTGATTATCCTACTGTCTTTGCAATAAGAAGTCCTGAACATTCTTATTAGAATGTTGCAAACTCATAGGTACAAATCCCAAATTAGGTTCAACACCATAGAGTGCTTTAAAAGGGGATGTCTGCAGAGACTGATGAAATGTGGTATTGTACCAAAATTCTGCCATAGGCAACCAAGATATCCATTTCTTAGGTGTAAGCTGAGAAGCACACCTGAGATACAGCTCAATACATTGGTTCAGTCTCTCCGTTTGGCCATCACTCTGCGGATGATAAGCACTGCTCATCTAGAGCTTAGTCCCCATCAATTTGAATAATTCCTTCCAAAATACAGTAGTGAAAATTTTGTCTCTGTCAGTCACAATTGAGCTAGGAACACCATGCAACTTCACAATGTTAGAAACAAAGATATGTGCTACTTGGATGGCAGTGAATGGGTGTTTCAGAGGATTGAGATGGCAGAACTTTGTGAACCGGTCAATAACCACCAGTAGCACAGAATGACCACTAGATGGTGGTAAACCTTCTATGAAATCCACACTAATGTGTTGCCAAGGACTGGAAGGAACCGGTAAAGGAGTGAGCAAACCTGGATACTTAACATGTTCATGCTTAGCTTGTTGACAAATACTGCATTGTTGAACAAAGGCATGAACGTCCTGCTTTAAGCCTTGCCATGCAAACAACTTTTTGATCCTTTGATAAGTAGCCTGTATACCCGAATGACCACCCACTGGACTATTATGCAGCGAATCAATTATTTTGGTGTGAAGACCCGCATTTGCACCGACCCAAATTTTGCCATTGTATCTGATAAGACCATCATGAAAGGTGTACAAAGTATTCTCAGCTGAACCAACAGTCAACTGTTCAATGAGCTTCTGAGCATAAGAATCTACCACATACGAATTAATAACTTCTTGAATCCACTGTGGTTGACCACCAGAAATGGCATATAATGTCCCTGGATGTTCCTTTTTGGACAGAGCATTTGCCACCACATTGTCTTTGCGCTTTTTATATTGGATAGAAAACTGAAGGCCCATCAATTTAGTCATTGCCTTCTTCTGCAAATCTGAAGTTAACTCTTGATCTGAGAGATGGCGCAAGCTCTGATGATCGGTTCGAATGATGAAATGGCCCCTTGCCAAATATGGTCTCCATTTCTCAATAGCCATCATGACAGCCAAGAACTCCTTCTCATAAATGGACAACTGTTGATTTTTAATGCCTAATGGTTTACTATAAAATGCTATGGGATGTCCCTCCTGACTTAAGACGGCCCCGACACCAGTCGCACATGCATCAGTCTCCACCACAAATTGCTTACAAAAATCTGGAAGAGCCAACACTGTTGTGGTATTCATAGCCTCTTTCAATTGATCAAATGCCACTTGAGCCTCCGGGGACCACTAGAATGCATTTTTCTGAAGTAAATTGTTCAGAGGTTTGGCTAAAATACCATAGTGTTTGACAAACTTCCTATAATAGCCTGTAAGACCCAGAAAGCCCTTTAATTGTGTGACATTGTGGGGAGGTGGCCACTCAAGCATAGCTTGTGTTTTGGACCTATCAATAGCCACTCCTTCAGATGATATAATGTGTCCCAAATATTCTAATCTGTCGGTGGCAAACATGCACTTTGTTGGTTTAAGAAACAACTTGTGCTGTCTTAATACCCGAAAAACCTCCTTTAAATGAGTGACATGTTCAGCAAGGTGCTTGCTGTAAATAAGAATGTCATCCATAAAGACCAAAGCAAATTTTCTGAGAAATGGAGCAAAAATGGAATTCATCAAGCACTGAAATGTTGCAGGAGCATTCGTCAATCCAAATGGCATCACTCTAAATTGATAAAGTCCCTGATGAGTCTTAAAAGCAGTCTTATGTTCATCGGCTTTGACCAATCGTATTTGATGAGAACCCGATCTGAGGTCTAACATGGAAAAAACCTTTGCTCCTGATAACTCATCCAGCAATTCATCAATAACTGGCATTGGAAATTTGGACTTGATGGTGATCTCATTGAGTTTTCTATAATCAACACAAAACCTCCACGAGCCATCTTTCTTCTTCACCAATAAAACCGGTGAAGCAAATGGACTCAAACTCTGGATAATTGTGCCTTTAGATAACATCGCCTTAACCTGCTTCTATATTTCATCTTCCTGCTGAGGAGAATACCGGAAAGGCCTAGAATTAACCGGTGCTGCATTTGGATGTAATGAGATATCATGATCATATATACGATGTGGAGGTAATTCTGGAGAGTCTTGAAAAATATCTTGAAATTCCTCCAAAAGTTTTTGAACTACATCTCATTGAATTGTTCATTGAGTTGTGCTGATTCAATGGCTGCTGCTGCCCACACTTCATTTCCCTTGAACCATTTAGACAAGGTGTTGACTGATACTTCAGACACTAGGTCTGCTGAGTGGTGTGGTAGACCATGCAGAGTGATCTGTTCACCCTTGTAAGTGAATTTCAACCATTTTTCCTGCCAATTGCATGTCATCTCCCCCATTGATTCTAACAAGTCCATACCGAGAATAGCATCATAACCTCCTAAATCGACCACTCTCATGTCATGTTGGAAGGTATGACCCTGCACCCACCAGGTTAATTTAGGAACCATGGTGTTACAACTCAATAGTCCTCCTCCTGCCACCTGAACTGCTACTTGAGAAAGTCCGACAGTAGGACATTGTAACAACTTGACCAAATTAGTGTCCACAAAAGAGTGAGAACTACCGGAATCAATTAATATAATCATAACTTTGGTACCAGTCAAAGCTCGGACTCTTATGGTGGAGTGGGCTTGTGACCCAGCTATTGCATTAAGGGACATGCATGTCTTCTTCGTGTATTTCCTCAGCCACAACAGCATCCAAAATGTCATCAGATAGCAAGTCTACAGACTGAATAGCTTTGATCTGTCCCCCACTAGTTACCTTACATTGATGCTGTGGTGAATAAAGTTCTCCACATTTGAAACATAATCCTTGGGCCTTTCGGTATTCTTTCAATTGCCTAGCCTTCCACAGATCACCCTTATCCAAAGATGGTGTTACAGGTGGCTTAAGAGATGAATCCTATTTGTAGGTGGTGTAAGAACCTTTCTAAACAAACTGCTTGCCATAGCTCCTTTTGCTTCTTTCTATAATTTGCTCCTGCAGTGTAGAAATATTCATCGCTTGTGAAAGTGATCTTGGCATATGGACCTCTACAGCAGCTCTCAACTCTTCCTTTAAACCCAGAATGAATTGATTGATCAACATCATCTCACTTATGCCTTCCTCATAGAGTCTGACTTGATAAACCAAGCTTTCAAACTGTGTTTTGTAATCCTCCACTGAATTTTGCTGTTTGAGCATGAGAAGCTCCCTTGTTTTATCTCGGTATGTGGTGCCTTCAAATTCAGTCAGAATTTCTTGTTTAAACTGCATCCATTGCTACCCTCTAGTGTACGATCCTTGGGCTTCAAACCAATAAGCTACTCTATCCATGAGATGCACAAGTGCTGCTGACACCCGAAAGTCATCTGGAATTTGGTATAATTCAAAAAACCTCTCACACTTTTGCACCCAGATACGCGCATCCTTGCCATCAAACTTAGGGAAATCCATTTTTGGCATCCAATTCCTTCGCTGATCTTGTATGACGCCCCGATTTGTGATGCCAACGAGATGCTCGGATTCGTCAGATAGTATGGACTGATGATGTTGTGTGCTGGGCGGTGCCACCATACACACGTCTGGTCCAAAAAAATCCCCAATTGGACGTGCTGGCTCCTTCAGCATGGTGGTGTACTTCCCTGAATTGACTGGATCTTTTCCCTTACTGATATTGGACACATCTACTTGCAGTTTGCTAATAGAAGTCATGGAGAGATCTACCTTCATTTGCACCTTCTCCACCAACTCCTTCTGTGATTCCAACTTAAGATCCAGCGCCGCAAACTGCTCCCCGAGTCCCTGCTACAGAGCTTGCCATTGAGTTTGCCATTCTCCTTGAAGAAATTCCTTTAGTCCTTCCACTGCCGCCACCGTAGGCGCCATTGATCGAGTTCCCGCAGCTGTTTTGCTCCTCTCCAAATTCACCGAACCTCGAGTATATTTTACGGCTATCACCGAGGTGACCGCCAACCTGCCTCCCTCTTGGAAAAAAATTTATCTGCGAATCAAGAGGGTTTTGGAGCAAATCAACGGATCGGTTGGCTCTAATACCAAGTTGTCATGGGCCGACCTTGATTGAGAATGCGGCCATGACAAATCGTCGTGCAAGGAAGAGAGATTTGGGAAGAACAACATGAGAAAGGGAAGAACACACAGGGGAGATGGAAGAACACGCAAGATGAGGAGGGAGCAGGTAGGATTCGATTAGTTAGAGATCAATTCTTACAGCTTCCCTTTGCTAGAAACACTACAGGGTTTATATACCGCTTACTCCACTCTATGACAACCTGACCCCACACACAGACACCACACACACCGCTGGTGTGGGGAGTAGGAGGTGCTGGATCTGGTTGCCACTGCCTCCCGCTACCACCTCCATTCCCCATCTCCCTGGTATGTGTGGTTCTTATGCTATCACTATGGAATGAATCTCAAATCCGTCTGTACCTCGCCCCAAATATCTTCTTCTCATCCTGATTTCATCTATCTTGCTCTGATTTCTCATCCAAGCTCTAACTTTTCTTGTTCAACCGTGTCAGATCTTCGCAGATCCTAACATTTTGTATGCCAAATCCGGACTGGTGATTACTTCCATAAAAATTCTTAACAATTTGATGGTTCCATAAAAATTCTTAACAATGATGGTTCCCTTTCTCCTAGTTTGTACACAGCTGAAGCAGATTGGGGGTCATTGGTCATGTTTTTTAGTAGAATGTATTATATTCTGCACACTTATCATGGTTATTTTCAGTTTTAGGAGGTAAAATTAGTGTACAATGTGTTTTGCTAGCTACAGTTTTACTAAAACATGGGAGTTGTCTTTCAATTGCATACGTACAAGTTGTTCTTTGATAATCCTACTATAGTTGGCTGAGTTGCTAGATGGAATTGGTGAGCACATAAGTTTCTTTAATCAGTGGAGGAAGGGCCATGATACTCACACAATTGTTGCAGCTTTTTTTTGAAGGGGATGTCTAGACGGCTGCCCATCTATTGATAGAAGAAATCACAAACAAATACAGAAGAGGAAGTTCCAAAATAAAGGGTAAGAAAAAGAAAAGAGAAAAAGAAAGAATCAGAGAAAAGATAAGTAATTAAGGGAAGACAGGAGCTTCCGGACAGACATATCGCGTCTTTGATGAGGGCGCAAAGATTAGCCGGTGATCTTTCCGAGTCTTGTAACAGAGACCAAGAAGTAAAAAATATATGTTAGAAACCGTGTCAAAACGATGAGGACATCGTCCACATGGATGAGACCGCCACTACTTCCTCTACTTCCACTACGGTCGTGATAAGTTGGCGACAATTTACGGCATCGTCTACTTCTATTATGGTGGCTTCGTTAACATGATATCATCGACCACCACCTTGCCTAGTCATTCTCACACTTGGCCTCCGGATACCATGCCATTGACTCCATCAGTTCGGCTGCACCTTGACCACCACCCATGCTTCGATGCATTCAAGAAAGGTTTATCGCCACCTTCTCCACTTCTTCAGGTCATAATGGTTGCGTTATAAATCTAAAAGACGAGTTTCATGATGAAGCAAATAGATAGAGACAACCCTACAATAAGGACTAGTGAACTGACAGGTTCATCTACTGCTAACAAGAGTGATGCTCATAAAAGATATTATCGATGCATCGAAAAGTTGAAACAAATAATAGTTGTAATTTGAATTTTGTAGACCTCGAACAATATATGAGGTTATATCAATTGTGAATATGTATATTAGTTCTAAATGTGTATGTAAGTTGTTAACCAATGTTAGGTGATTTATCAGTTAATTGTGTTTAATTATATATGCTTTAACTTTGACTCGATTATGATTGAACTAGATATATATAAACAATAATAGGAATACTATATATATAATGTATATAACACACAATATTATAAAGAACCTTAGTATTGGTTGGATACACCAAACAGCGCTAAAGGGCCTTTCAGGATGCGTTGCCGCGTGTTCCTAGTCAGGCCAGCAACTGGTACTGGTTGCACACTAGTACAGGTTATATGAACCGATACTGATGCCGAGAGGGGTTAGTCTCGGTTGACCAGTACCCATTCAAAAACCGGTACTAGGGGTCGTTCCAAACCGATATTACTGTGTCGTACCACAAGAGCGAATGTAGCACACGATTAAACAAACAGATACATATACTTGAAGTGAATAAATATGCGTCAATGCATATCAATTCTTCAAGATAACTAGTGTTATTGCGGCCATCTCGACGGAGGTGCTATGCGTTGTGGCAGGGGCTGTGGTGGAAGATTGGTGGCAACCCATACAACTCTACTTGCTGGAAGGGGTATTGCCGAAGGAAGAAGCTGAAGCGAGAAGAATCAAAGCCAGATCAAAGACCAGGGAGCTTTTGTACCATGGGTAAGGTGCATATCGGCGGAGGAATGAAGGGAACCCCTGCGGGATGTTCATGAGGGCCGGTGCGGAGCGCAACAAGTGCCTCGTAGCCTCACCTCTAAGGTGTGTACTGGCTAAGAGCATCCGTAGCATGCACTCTATAATACTGTAGCTCTGGATAGAGTGTCTGATGTCAGAAAAGAATCTTTTAGAGTGCAGTGTAAAGTCTGAAGGAAATTTAGAGGGAAGGATAGAGGGACACTCTAATAGTGAAATAGAGGGTGGGGATAGAGTAGCAGATGTGGATGCTCTAACAATACTGCACGAGGCAGAGAAATTGGTCTGCACTTACAAAGCATGCCAGTGGATGGGCAAACTAACCAAAGCACCATCTAGCGGCTTAAACTCAGTCCCTCCCATCTGGCCATTTGCGAAGTGGGGAATTGACATTGCAGGGTCACTGCCTAGGGCAAGAGAAAGCCTGCAATCGTATTCGTAGTGGTGGACTATTTCTCCAGATGGGTGGAGGCGGAGCTAGTGGAAAGTATTACAGCGAAGAGGCAAAAAAGTTCCTATGGAAAGCAATCATATGCCGCTTCGAAGTACCAGCTCATGTAGTTGCCCACAACAGCACATAGTTTGCGTCCGCAAAATTCAAATAATTTTTTTAAGGGCTAGGCGTGGAGGTATGCTTCGCCTCGGTGGGCCACCCATAGTCGAATGTGGCAGTGGAGAGAGTGAATAGGGTCATCTTTGAGGGGGTCAGGACAAGACTCCAAGGAACGGCAAAGGGAACCTAGCCTGATGAGCTCCCTAATGTTCTGTGGGCCCTGCAGACCACTGTTACAAGGCCCACGGGATTCTACCCCTACCGCTTAATTTTCGGAGAAAAAATAGTCCTTCCCACGGAAATCAAGGCAAAGTCATGGACGCTAATCTGTGGCCCAAGTGAGGAGGGGAGGGCTGCGACCACTGATCTGCAGCAGGAGAAAAAGCTACTTATGCTGCTAAAGATGCAGGCTTACGCCAAGGCATCAACGCAGTAGCACGACAAGAAGTTGAGGCCAAGGAGCCTCGGGCCAGGAGATATGGTGTTCAAGAAGGCTCACAGAGCGATAGGGAAGTTTGACTCAGCCTGGGAATGACAGTACATTATCAAAGAATCCACTTCGAAGGGGGCGTATCGACTGCTAACCCTTGAGGGGGAGAAGGTCTCAAGGACCTGGAACACCAAGGCTTTGAAGAAGTACTATGCATAGCCAAAAAAAAAGAAAAAGAAAGAGAAAAAGAAAAAGACAAAAAGGTAGAGCAGAAGGGAATATGTAATGGCACAAAGTTCTTTATTAATATGAAATAAAGCTCAAGAGGCGTGGGTTCGTGTCTCCACCCGTGGTTTTTTGCCTTACTCGAAGAGGGGAAGTTTTTCACGTAAAAAGTCGTGTCTCGCACTTGTTCGTAGGAATGGCTGGAGGCACGCCCTACCACCAAGGCCTCGCCCCCCGAATCAAGTAGAATTCTCCCTAGACGATTGGCCTTAGCTGCTCCGCACCTCAAGTATCCAAAGTTTAGAGGCGTGAAATAGAGCACGAAGAAGGAAGACGCAGAGGAGAAGAATAAAATCGAAATCGTTCTGATCGCAAGAAGGAATAACAAAGAATATAGTGAAAACATCAATGGACTTTTTCATTGAAAGAAAGGAGGATTACAAGCATGACATATTACAATTGGTAAGTTCCCGAGGCCCTAAAGCTACTGGCTCAATCCGCCTAGCTGGCCCGCCCCGCTTATTGGCTTGGACGATCCTTGGACGGAGCTCCGCGCCAACTCCTCACCGTGGGTTCTCCAAAAGTAGTTGAAGAAGCGAGCGGCGGAGCGACACGTGGAGGCAGAGGCCGAAGGAAGACTCATCACCTCGCTAAAGTTAGGAGCCGAGGCCCCAAGCCCCGCTACATGGTTATAGCCGCTGGCCTCCAAAAGACAGAGAACTGCTATGGCCTCCACCTGCGCCGCATGGCCCGCGAAGGAGAACCCTATCTTCACGACGCTTCGGGCCGCACCCTTTAAGAATCCCTATGCCTTGAGACCCGATGCGGGGGGCATCTTTGGGACCTCAACCCCAAAGCGAGGTAGCTCTTGTAGGAAGGCCTCCCATGCTTCGCCCATAGCGCGGTTTAGCTCCTGCATGTTCTGAAGCAGGGTGTCAGCCCGCTCCTCAGCCTGGAGAACCCGGACTCTCTCCATCCGCGCACGAGCCTTAGCCTAACGCAAATCCTCTCGAGCCGCCAAGAGGTCCTCCCTCATCTTCGCGTTGGCTGATTCCTTCATGTCGAGGAGAGTCTTCAGCTCATCGACTCAGTCCTAGGATTTCTTGCATTCCTACCCAAACCGAGTCGTGCTGAGCTACGCGGCCCTGACCTTTTGCTTTGCTCGTCGCTCTCCCGATGCACGGGGCCTCCTGCTTCAGCTCGGTGACCTTGCCAAGGTATTTCTCCGTGAGGCCGCAGGCGAGGCCAAGCATCCTCTCAAACTCACTCTTCTCTTGGAGAAGCTACTCCTTCTCCTCTATCCATTCCTCCGCCTTGACCCAAAGGCGGTAGTGCTCTTCTTCGAGGTGGTCTGCCTCCGTGTGCCTCTTCCGCTCGCGAGCATAGGAGCTAGTAGTGAGGAGGCATGTCTATGGGAGAAGCATAAGAGGCAAAACAATGAGTTTATGAAGATATGGGGGAACACCGAAGCAAAGCCTGAAAATGGTACCTACCTTCTTTAGACTATCCACCATGGCACTGAGAAGATCCATATCCCTCATCTCCTCCATGACGACCAGGAGATGGAGCTCGGAGAACACCCACTGAGGGCGCAAAGCGCGGGGTGAGCTTCGGGGCGAGTGTTGAGATCCCCTACCATTAGACCCATCGGCCGGGCGGGGGCGCGCGACGTACACCCTAGTTCGTCGAAGCCACACCTGGCTGGGCGAAGGGGCAGCCCCGGAGGATGAAGGGGCATCCAGCATGGCTATCTCCACCGTCATGTCCAAGGGATGCCCCTCCACTGGGGCCATGCCCACCCCACTCCAGAAGTCTTGGACAGAGCAAAGGGGACCGTCGGCACCCCAGGCATGGCGTTCTCCCCTGGAGTCTCCACCGCATCATCCTGGGCATTTCTCTCATTTGCAGGGGAGACGCCCTCCGCGGGAAGCTCCGAATTTTGATCGCTCGCCGCTACATCCCTTGATGGCTCCTGCACAGGCTCCGAGGGAAATGGGAGTGCCAATTGATGGTCTCGAGTCATTGGCCGCCTAGCGTCCTCACCCTCGTCTTCTCCCGAGCTCACCTCCACCGGGGAGCCCACTTGAAGGAAAGTTAAAGTGGGCAGGACGGAGGGAGGCATCGGGGCTGGAGGGGGCGGGGGCTGCCAGAAGCCTTAAGCGGAGAAGGGACCTCCTCCACCATGATAACCCCTTCGGAGGGGCCGCTTGTACCTCCTTCGTGCTGGGCGGAGGAGCCCTCCCCCAGGCGGGGACTTGGTTTATACCCCCGGCTTGAACCCGACGAAGGAGGATGGCTTCCAGGGGCCTCAAGGAGCGACTCGAGCCTTAAGGCATGGATTGGCTTACCCCGGTAGCATCGTGGCTTTCTTCAGCTGCCCCCTCGCTGGTACCTTCTCCTTCGCCGCCCTCCTCATCGCCGCTGCTACTGCTACTTCTGCTGCTGCTATCACCGCTAACACTAGGCGAGGGAGCCACAGTGCGATTGGGCGATGTCGCAGTCACCTGAGCCCTCTTGGACTTTGGCGCGGCGAAGGGTCCCGCCGCCCGTTTGGAGCCATCGAGTGAGCGGTCCACCCAGTCAGCAACACGCCTGCAGTGGGGCCCCTTGATCGCTTGGATCCTTCGCTCGTACTCCTTGGCGTTGTAGTTACCAAGGAGGCGGCATGTGGCTCGCTCTGCTACTCCGCGACCCAAAGCTTCAAGTCCATCCTCGCGATGCACAGTCAGTTCCGACGTCCCATTCGGCCCCGCCGCATACTATTTTAGCACCCCCAATGGCAAAAAAGGGGGCCACGCGGAGCAGACAAAATTCCTCTGCCAAGTTGCGGAAGCTCAGCTTCGCCCGTACTTGACACATTAGTCGGAGTTGAGCTTCGTTCGCGCCGTCGAGGGTGACCTCCGGTTGATCCATTGGACGGACCAGTCCGACGGTGCTACGGAGGGCCGCTTCGTCTTCAGAAAAGAGTTGGTAGTACCAGCGCCTGGTCCAGCCGTATGCCAAATTGCTGTTGGTGGCTAGCGCCGGGAGAACCTATGGGCTCCTCCGCTTCGCCTAGAAGTTGAGGGACCCGTAGCGTGAAACCTCGTCCTCGCCGACTTGTTTCTTTCGCCAGAAAGCTTGGTTGCGCATGGCGAAGACCCTAGCGCGAAGCTGCGTCTCCTCCATCCGCATGGCCCACTTGAGGATGCTGATGTGGGTAATTGCGTTAGGAGTTAACTAGGAAAGCTCCGCATGGTACAGTGTGAGGATCTTTGCCAAAATAGGGGCGCAAGGGAAGCACAACACTGCCTCGAGGAAGGCCTCGAAGATAAGTGCTTCGTCAGCCACCGGCTCGGGAATCTCTTCCTCCCCCGCCGCGCGCATAGAGCTCCTCTCGATGTGGTACTCCTCCTGTCGGGGATAAAATTACGGCCCATTGCCATGGCCCACTCCCTGACGGCCCAATCAAGTAGCCTACCAGGGCCCAGCTCCCTGGAAGGTTCTATCTGGCCCATGTGCATCCTGCCGAACAGCTTCCTGGCTGTCATGGTGCGTAACGGCCAAGGCTTCCTGTTTGAGTCCGACTCGAACAGAGTTTTGCACGACTACGTGAAGACCCGGACGATGGTTTCCCGGATTGGAATAGAAGTCGTGATCCCCAAGACTAGGAGAATACCTTATCTACCGTGGGCGTATTTGGCATGGTACGAGTTTGTTACGATTTCGTAGTTAGCCCGGCCCGATAGTCCTTCGGTAGGTCGGTTGTTTACCACTATATAAATAAGGCCCCTACGGCGTGTTTAGGGGTCAAGCCATCATCTGATAGCGCATCCAATATTGCTTTTGTCGCATACTACTCGCCAAGGCCTGTTCATCTCGTCGAGGATCCTCTTGTAATCTCTTTGAAATATAAGAAAGGCTGGACGTAGGGCTGTTATCTCTCCCGAGAGGCCCGAACCAGGATAAAAACCCTTGACACCCTGTTCGCTGTTGTTTGTATTGTTCGGCGTGTCTCCTATCTCCCTCTTGAAGAACCTTAGTTGACTTGGGTCAATATCCCAACCGTCGACAGTTGGCGCCGTCCGTGGGGACACGCAGATCGAGCATGTCGAACTCTGTCAGCGATACGAAGATGCTTCCTGAGGACTATGACTCAGAAGGACAGGATGTCTCATCCCCTGTTGGATCTGATCGATCTGTTCGATCTCGAACACTTTCCATATCTGGGACAGAGGTCTCTGCCTATGTTCCAGAGATGGCTTCAGATCACACTCCCGTCATTGACGATGACTACGGAACCGATGATCTTGACGATGGTTTAGATCTATCGGATTCCAAGGCTATGTCGGTAGATTCCACCTGTGGTGACACAGTCACATCGAGCGAGGAGGTTGCGTCGTCGGTGGGGGAGGAGGCCAGTGCCGAAAGTGAGGGAGGAGGCTATTACCGGGCAGAGCCTCAGATAGGAGGAGGCCTCGCCAGCCTCGTTTGAGCGTCGCCTGCTCCGACGAGCCATATGTAAATCACGGCCCATTGCCATGGCCCACTCTCTGACGACCCAAACGAACAGTCTACTAGGGCCTAGCTCCCTGGAAGGTTCTATCAGGCCTGTGTGCATCCTGCCGAACAGCTTTCTGGCTGGCACGGTGCGTAATGGCCTAAGATTCGTGTTTGAGTCCGACTCGAACAAGAGTTCTGCACGATTACGTGAAGACCCGGACGTAGTTTCCCGGATTGGAATATGAGTCGTGATCCCCAAGAATTGGAGTTTACCTTGGGATGAATTTGGCATGTATGAGTTCGTTACGATCTCATAGTTAGCCCGATCCGATTATCCCTCGGTAGGTCGGTTCATCAACACTATATAAACAGGGCCCCTACGGCGCGTAGAGGGGACCCCAAGGCCAAGCACCTTTGTATTCTCGCATATCACTCGCCGAGACTTGTTGATCTCGTCGAGCTTCCACCTTGTAATCCTCTTTGATATAAAGAAAGGCTGGACGTAGGGCTATTATCTCTTGGAGAGGCCTGAACCAGGATAAAAACCCCCGTGTCTTCCTGTTCGTCGTTGATTGCTGTTCGCTCTGTTCGGCATGTCTCCTATCTCCCTTTCTCAAGAACCTTAGTTGACTTGAGATCGATATCTCAACCGTCGACACCATACTTTTTGGCGACGCACCGCTGCCTCCATCCCCTCCTCTCTATGACCGCAATGAGGCAATAGCCTCCATCCCGTCCTTCTTCGTTGTCCTTGCCATTTAGGTTGCCACCGCCGCTGGTGGTGGTGACTTGTAGTGGCTCACCAAAAGAGATTCATAGGGACAGTGAGAGATTAGAGAGAGAAAGAGAGAAGAGAGGGTGAGATGGAGAGAGAAGGCTGGATGTGGCAGCCACATTGCTTCCACCTGGCTGCTATATCAGCTATACTATGCCACATAACTGAAACTTCTCTAAAGCCACCGTGTTGACTGGTCAAAGAACCGGTCAAACCCGATTTTAATAAATGAGGGACACAACAAGTGATATTTCAATTTAAGGATCAAAATGTCCTGACGGGTATAGTTAAGAGGCCAAATTAATATTTATTTCCTTGAAAAAATGAACTAATTAAGTTCTTGCCTTCCACCACGTATACTATAAGCCCTAAAATAATTGGATTAGTTATGAACAATGCCGGCAAATGCGTCGTTCGTGATGTCCTGTATCACCAATTCACCGTCCAACCTAATCAATAATGATGATGGAGAACGACCGGTGCATAATTACTATTCTGCTAAGCGTGACATCCACTACAAGTATATGATCCCTTTTGCATTAAAGTATGTGAAGGGTGGTGGTGTTCACACTTGGCATCCATGTTTATGTTCACCAACGTTGTTTCGCCCTGCCAAAGGCCAATGCGCTAGCTTTTATCGGAGAGAATTAGGCAGTTTACTATACACATGCAAAGCCTAATTAGTAATTAGAGGAGATTCCATGACTAGCATACGAGGAGTGTGGGTGTGGGGGGAAGCACACAGCAAACTGGACGCGGCAGCCGGGATAAGAAAATATTAAGAAGACGTGTGGCAAATGGAGTAATATCTCTTGTAATGCCAACCCTCGATGGGGCAGGTTTTTTTTTTTTGAGCAAAGGCCAGGAGAGCTGCCATCTATTGATCAAAAGAGAAGAGGTTTACAGAGTTAGGGATTTTAAAGCCCTCCCCCCAGAGGACGCATAAAGAATTAAGAGATTACAAAATGCGCTCCTGCTGTTGCCCATAGCCACGGGTCATCTAGAAATTGCCGAAAGACAACGTCCGGTGGTCGTTCGGACGAGCGAAAAACATGGTTATTCCGCTCGAGCCAGAGATGCCAAATGGTGCCGATGGCAATGGAGAGGGTCGCTTTTGGGTTGGCATCTTGAGCGACATCAATTTCCCACCAAAGCGGTAGGTCGGATTTTCATTGCCAGTATGACGGGTCCAGCGAGGAAAGTCGAAGCGAAGCGGCAAGGCGCGTCCAGACGAAGGAGCTGAAGCTGCATTATACCTATGCTCTCTTTGATTCACTTTTGTTAAACACATATTTTTAAAAAAATTATTGTCTAGTCTCTTAATTCTCACCCTTTCCCACTTATAGTAGACCCGGAGTTGTTGCCCGCCCCGTGGCCTACCATGACGTTAGCAATCCCAACCATTAGGTCCGCACAACTCTCCATTTTTACTAAGCTGTCAACCACCACCCCCACCGTTGTTGACCAACGCCTCATCGATGTGCAGCTCGAAGCGTGGTTGGTGGCATGGTTCCGTGCCATGGGTGGCGATGTGGCGCGAGGGGGCACCATTGTGGTTGCGGCCGTCCGGGGCAAAGATTGTCAACGGCGATGCTATCAGGTGGGCGGCGACTCGACAGTGCGGCTCCCGTGGTTATGCCCGACCGCTGTGTTGGTTGCCGACGGCGGGGATGGCGTGTGGCGGTTAGCTTGGTGGAGAGAGGATGAGAGAGAAAGGAATGAGGAAAAAAAAACCCAATTATTTCTGTTTGGAGTTTGAATAATTTTTGGGTAAAATCTCAAGTGGAGCCGGAGGTAAACGACTGCGCACGGATCTTGACATGCCATCGGTTTGGATAAGTCTGGAAATCGTTGGCTCGAGGAGAAACGGTTTTCTGTAAGCTAAACAAAAGGAAACAACTCTCCTAATTCTAAGGAAATTCGTCTAGGCTGCGTGCATTGAGAGGTATATATGGTCGTCCAGGCAATGGCGTGCGAAAGAGATAAAGAAGGATATTTTGCACGCGTCGTTTAGTCGGATTCCTCCTATCATCAACCAAAGCTAGGGAAGACTTTGACTTTGGGTTCTTGCCTTGCCCTTTCTTCTACCTCACGTCCTCACCACAGTTCTTCTTCCGGCCCGTTCTTGCTCTGTTCCTCCGGCCTCTCGAGGAGAGCAAGTGCAATGGTGAGGTTGGATCCCCACACAGTCGACGTGCTAGCAGCAAACCCCGTCCTGATCGTCGCCCTCGCGGTGGTCGCGACGGTGGCCGTGGCGGCCATCGCCGCCTTCGGCTGCGCAGACGGCGCCAAGAAGCCTCGCCGGAACGGCAACAACGTCTACTACCACGGCCAGGGGTACCCGCCGCCGCCTCCTGCCGGGGCGTACGGCTACCCGGCGCAGCCGCCGCTGGCCGGCTACGGGTACCCCGCGAGCTACGGGGGGAAGCAGGGGCGCAGCGGCCTCGGCTCCGGCGCCGCCGGGCTCGCCGTCGGCGCAGCGGCGGGGCTGGCCACCGGCGTAGTCCTCGACTCGGCGCTCCACTCGGGCGGCGGAGGCGGTTGCGGGGGCGGCGGGTGCGGGGGCGGGGGCTGTGGTGGAGGCTGCGGCGGTTGACGTGTTACGGTAAATTCGTCGACGACGGCGGGGGCGCGCCGTCCAGTGATGCCGCCGCCGAGCCGGAGGACACGCCGTCCTGGTACGCTCGTCGCCGCGCGCCTCCTCCCTGGCCTCCCTGAGCTCCGGCGACCCTCGCTGAGCTCGTTCAATCTCGTGTACTTCCAGGTTGTCGACACTGAATTATTCCCTCCATTCCAAATTATAGGTCGTTTGACTTTTTTGACATGTACTTTGACCAGTCGTCTTATTCAAATAATTAGTGAAAATATGAAAAAAACTCAAGTCATTATTAAAGTACCTTTCATGATAGACTAAATCATAATAAAAATAAATTATAATTACAAATTTTTTTGAATAAGACGAACGGTCAAAGTACGTATCAAAAAAGTCAAACGACTTATAATTTGGAACGGAGGGAGTACGTTTTTCCCCGTATACTCCTCAACACTTCCATCTTTGTAGGATCTTGCTATATTCAATAATACCTACCCAGCGCTATTTTAGCCCTTGACCGTCCGTGACACCTACAGACTGCAGGTACCACAAATCAAAGCCGTTTGGCCGAATCCTATGATGCATAAAGAGGTGGCACCGGCCATCTCATATATCTCTTATACAACGCGCTGCCTGCCTGCCACACGTCCTCCGCCACGTGCCGTCTTGCGCTTCGTTCACTCCAGCTCGCCTTGCGCGCTGTTCGTCCGCGGGCGCTCATCAGATCCGACTGCTGTGCGTCCTCGCCGTTCGCTGCGCGCGTAGCGCATACAAGACGTTCGCGCGCCCGCGCACTTGCATCCTTGCCGTTTGCGCGCCCGCGTACGCCAGATCCAACGACGCGCCGCGGGCGCGCGTACTGTCCTGAAAGTACAATGACTAAGGCAAAAGGAGTGATTTTCTTTCCTTCTTCTCTCCTTTATGCCCTCTTCTGGAGAACCATCGTCGACGGCGAGGTGATTATTATGGCTGCGAGTGTGGAGATGGGGGATTGTAGTGGAGGATTTGGTAGTCAACATGGTACTGTATATTGGTTTGCCAAAACATGGGCTCATTGTGTAGCGATGTTGTCGATGAACCAAAGAACATGCAAAAGAACCTGGTCAAGGTCGACCAGGTACAAGTACAACCCCTTGTTGCTGTGTCTCTCCTCCTATGACTAAGCACCGGCAGTGACCCTCGCCGAGCTTCGTGATCCAGTGATGCATTGCAAGCTGAAGGGCACATAAAAGAAGTGAGAGCCGGACATGGTACAACCACTCGTCGCCGCGTGCCTCCTCCTTGGCATCCTCCTGAGCTTCGTCGAATATCGTGCACTTAGTCCTAGTCAACCATTGTTGTGAAGCGGAAGCACCCATCTGTGCTTCGATAACGTCGGCGGCGAAAACATGGATGCGGGGTGTGGGCACACGCTCGACACTAGGAGGGTGTGGTTGGCGACACACCACTCTTGAATCATAGCAGCTCGCCATGGGGTCAGGCATTATCCATGTTTGCGTCCAAGTGGAGCACCACGTATGCGACGACGTGCTCGCCTCCTACCCCATCGATGTTGTGCTCGCCGGGGTCAAGCGGTTCTTAGCCGAGACCGAGGCCTTGTTCTTTTCAGCGTATCGTTGAATTGACGTATTACTATAGTAAATTTGAGAGCTCTCGAAAAGTGGTCTAAAGATTAAAAAAATAATTTTTAAAAGTTTTTGGATCTTTGAAAGGACTACTAAAAGTCACGAAAAAATCGTTACAAATTATCACTAACATATAGGCTATATAAAAATAACAACATTTAATATAGTAATACGCAACGGTATGTAACACTAAAAAGAACAAGGCCCGAGTTGGAGCTTGTCATCTTGGAGATTTGTGCTCATAGCAATGCACAATACTCTTAGGCTTGTAGCAATGCACCCAAAAAATGTGAGCCTCTTCTTGGTTAATTTGTAGGGTTTCGATTGCCGGGCATAACAACATCTTGATCTGTATCTAAGGTGCGAATCCTTAGAGCCGATTGAGTGCTAACCAGTGAGGCAAAGAAAGAACGAGAGAGGAAGGGGAAAAAACGGAGCAAGGAGATGATGACATGCGGGCCCTTTACTAAAATGAAATAAAAATTCCACATGGTTGTCTAGTGTCAAAAACCATCCTTGATGTGCTATGGCATGGCAGCATAGTCATCAAACCTCCTCTAAATACCATCATTAGACTCAAATGAAAGAACAACGAAAGTTCGTAGACCCAAATATCTGGTTTTATAAGTCATGGATCTAAGCAGAATCGTGTGACAAGTTTTAGTGACCTACGATGTAATTTTAATATAGGAAAAAGATACGTAAAAACCTCAAAAAATGACTAGAAAATATTATATCGTTTGTTTTGTAAAAAATGACAAGCTAAATTTTAATTTTATTGAAGCTGAAAAGAACATGTATGAGCTTATTGGTGTTACCCTAGGTGGTTAAATATTCAAATGGTGCAATGTGAAACAAACAATAACCTAAAGAAAACTTCCAAAGTGAGATGTTCATTAATTATTGACTTAGCCATTTGAATGGACACCTGGATATATAGTTTAGTGTTCGCTATAAAAACATACACGGCAGCTGGTTATAAGGTTGTCAAATTATTATTTTTTACATAGAGAAGAGAAAGAGAAGAAAGAGATTGAGACTAGCTCTTGGATAAGAAACAATTTATAACGGATGTGTATACACACTATTACATATGCGATCAAATTAATTTTTTTAGAAAATACTATCTATAACTAACACTATTAGAGAGGTTATCTATTTATCATCTCTAGATAACATGTCAATTTCTTAAATCTACAATCAACCATTGAAGATATTCTGAAAAGCCGCGGAGCTGCCTCGCTGAAATCATGGAACTTTTACTTTGACCAGCAACTAAACATCAGGAAACTTCTTACTTCTTCCCCAAAGAGAATTTAATCTGTTGCAATTGCGTGCGAGATGAGATAGAAGAGAGAGATATATATTTTTTTGCGATGCCTTAACCCGGACTCCTGATTGCAGCAACTAATCAGGGAGAGGTATACGACTTTTGACTTTGGATAGCCAATCACTACAAAGTCGTTGCTCCCTTTACCTTCTTCCCACCTCCGAGCCCCAGATAGCTCTTCTCCCCCAGCATCTTCCTCCGGCCTCTGGATGAGAGCAGCAGCAGCAATGGTGAGGTTGGATCCCCATACTGTCCACGCGCTAGAAGCAAACCCCGCCGCGGTGGTCGCCCTCGCGGTGGTCGCGACGGTGGCCGTGGCGGCCATCGCCGCCTTCGGCTGCGCGGGGAGAGGCAAGAAGCCTCGCCCGCACAAGAACGACGTCTACTACTACGGCCAGGGCTACCCGCTGCCGCCTTCCGCGGGCGCGTACGGCTACCCGGCGCAGCCGGCCGGCTACGCGGCGAACTACGCGGGGAGGCCGGGCCTCGGCTCCGGCGCCGCGGGGCTGGCCGTCGGCGCAGCGGCGGGGCTGGCCACCGGCGTCATCCTCGACTCGGCGCTCCACCACGGCGGCGGGTGCGGCGGCGGGTGCGGCGGAGGGTGCGGGGGCGGCGGGTGCGGCGGCGGTGGCTGCGGCGGCGGGTGCGGCGGTTGACGTGCTCTTATTAATTGGCGCGTGTTGGCTCGTGGATTCGGTAGCGGTTGGCTTCCGAGCTGTGGGGTATTTATTTACGTTGTCTTGTGCCTCGTGCATGTCCATGTGATCAGCATTGTACTTTCTCTCCGCTTTATGTACGTGACGTGATGACTGTGTTTATGAATCATATGTGAATAAGACGATTTGTAAATAAGGCGTTTACATGGGAGGACCGGCCCACTTTACTTTTCAATTGCCTTGTGTTGTTCTCGTGCAGCGGTGAAAAGCGCTAGGTGAGCGGAACTCCTTTCGCACCACTACAAAATTATACGGTATAGAACATGTTAGTAGAATCTTGTTCACGTGGAAAAACTACTTCTCAAAGTGAGCGAGAGGAGTAGAGTTCATGCAAAGGCTTGTAACTCTGCGAATCGAGCTAGTTCCAATTTTGATTTGCCAGCTACTTGTGTTATGACTTTAATTTGAGCCATGGATCCTATTATGTGAGCAACGTTTGGGCTCTAGGCCGAGAGATGATTGGAGGTCGCATGGAGGTGGCTCCATGGGTGGTGGGCAAAGATAAGGGTGTTAATGGAAACGAACATGTTCTGAAAAAAAAATGGAAACGAACCATATATATCCAACCCTAGCATGTGAGGAGTTACATGCATATTCAAACCAACCCAACCCACTTAAACCCAGCCAGCCCTAACCCAGCTGCTAATAAACCCAACCCAACCCTCTTAAACCCAACCCACCCTAACTCAGCTGCTAATAAACTCCCTTCGTATGGGTTACAGCTCGTTTCAACCCATTTCGTCACCCTGTTTCAACTCATGTCTTGATACCGAGATTGCAAAGGTAAGCAAATGTAAGCACGTATGATTGCAAATTCATCTTCCTCACGCGTTGAACAAGTGACGCCAAACGGTGCCTCTTCAGCACAGATCTACCTTATCTGTGCAGACTGTAGAGACAAAAGTTATCGAGGCCGACTGGGGCGATGGCGATGCCTTCGTCTCGCGGAGGTGTGCGAGAGATAGCGGCTAGCGAGCTGGCTGCGGTTGCGGGCGCTGACGAAGAGACCCTGACAAAACTCCGGTGAGGCGCGCGGAGGCGACCTTGCATGAGAGCGGGCGGCACGATGGCGAAAACGCCAGTGAGCTAGGGATGGCCACCGTGCTGGACATTGCGTCGAGGCCTCAGAGATGGGGAGCTAGACGGGGCTCGCTCGTTGCACCTCGCCGCTCGAGGACGATGAGTTATCCCATCCAAACTCAATAGGTAGACCCATTTTGAACCTGAAAAAACATAGCCCACTCCACCCCAAACCGACCCACTTTTACCAAAAAAAAAACCCAAACCGCCCCAGTCAGTTTGCTGTTTGGACCTGTTCTCACCAATCTAATACCAACCCAATTGTAAACCCAACACATATAGCCCAATTATTCTAACCCATTACCACCCATAGGCAATGGAAGTGTTGGAGATGTCCTAGAGGAGGCCGACAATGACAAGACATATGGCGGGGAGGTCGAGACAAGCAAGAGTCAGTTGAGGAGCAAATGATAAGGGAGGGTGTTGACACAAAAAAGTGAATTTCTATGAACACACGTGCTTAAGCGTCAATTCAGTGATTGCGTCGCAACTAAAGACCAAGCGTGCCAGTCAATTTGACCTGTAAATTGACAAGGAGAAAATCGTCAGTAATATACACCTAATCGGCTTTCTAATATAGCCATATCAGGTTACTTGTAATCGGCTCTCAATTAACCGATTACGGGGTCTATCGGCTTAATGCCAGATAGAGCGAGTAAATTCAAATAGGCATTCAAGTTTAAATCTTCTATTCTTTTTGGTATTTTTTATATAATATTAGCAATAAACCTTCATATCAATGTATCAGATTAAATCAAGAAACAGATTGAATAAATTGGTCAGGCCAAGACAGTATTCAGATCTAAATCTAGATATAAACCAATAAACCGATTTAATGGTTTAAAGCTAAGAAAGATAGGCATAATACAGATCGGTAAATACTCACATAGGCAAGATCCTAAACAAGGCATACACAAGATCGATTGAACGAGACAGTTGCATACATCGGAATTAGGAAAAAGCATATGAAATACTTGACAATCGGCATTACAGGATAAACACACATTACAGATCGATTGAATCGAGACAGTGCAATATGCGAGAACATGTTAAAGATCGATAAATCCCGAGACAGTTTAACATGGTTTGTACACATGAGATCAATACGATGCAGCCATGTATACGGGTTACAAGGAGAGAATCGATTATCCCATCGAGATAGCTCTACCTGCGAGTTGAAGCCTTTCGACGAGGTCGATCGGGTTCGAGAAAGTGTTTTGTGTATTGAGTATTGATGTCCTCTCCTCGAGGTCTAAAGCCCTATTTATATACTATTACAAAGTCGATACCGATACGACCTATTTTCCCGCATCGCGCCTCTGATCAGATCGCATCTCTTTCGAAGTCTTGTAACCATCGGCATCTTCAATCTTCTTCTTCGCCGATAAAGCTCATTTCCGATTCAGCCCAATAATTCCAACGTATTTGGCCTTTCCTGAGTATCCGATTTTCTACCAAATTTGGGTGTCAACAGAGGGCACGTAAGAGGTGACTAGCTAGATGGGAGGAGTTGTCATGCAGAGAGGCGGGTAGTGAGGGGAGTGGCATGATTAGGAGTGGCATCTGATGGAAAAAGAGGAGGGGAAGGAATAGGTAAGGAGGGAGGCAAGGAAGGTTGAGAGAACCAAACAACCTTAGTCCTTGCTTGCCTAACCTTGCCTGTCTAGGAAAGCTGAGTAAGACAAGGTAATATGGCGAGGGGGCCAAACATGCCTTCGCTATGTGTATGAGTTTTGGTCGATCTTACATTTATATTTACATTATAAAACTGCTTTGGATTTCTGCACAATGACCAAGGTGTTCCGCACAGTCGCGAAACTAGGTTTACATCAAGCTTCAAATTTGTATATATAGAGATTTGTGCCCATACCGTAGTAAGCACCATAGAGTCAATCTCAATCTTTTTATATTTTATATTTTAAATTTATGTTGTTTTAATTATAGTTGATATATATAGTTTCATATATTCTAATCCTAAATTATTATTTTTATTTTATGATTAATACAGTGGTTCCATTGGACTCCATAGAGCCTAGGCTCTCATCTCATATGAATAATGGCAGATAAAATAGCGTAAAATATGAATCATACTAATTTCTCGGAACGATATTGCTAATCCCATGACAAAGAAAAGACACCTCAACTAGTTGCAGATGGCTATTTTTGACTGTGGGCCAATATAATCTCTTTGGGTTGGAGGCAAGCTTTCGATTCATTGTTTTCGGGTCTAGCCAATATAGAGTTTTGGTGTTGGAATAGGGAGAAAAACTCCACCATTGTGTTTGTGTTCTGGTTCTTTCCTATGCTGGTGACCTCGACGAGATGGCGATGGGTTTTGATGTTGCTTGTTTGATCTGATCTTCTTCGAGCTTGAGTTAGATTTATAAGCTGTCATGCTTATTCTTGATATTGATCTTTGTAATCTGTTTTTATGTGTGGACGAGACAGGAGGAAGCAAGGTTGGTGACGATGCTGGATTCCGGGCGATGTTTTTGGGGCCATCGACGGGATTAGAAACAACCGTGAATGTTTTGGTCCTTAGAGATTGTTTTGTCTAATTCAATTATCGGATAGAGCCTGTGTAAAAGGATCTACAAAGATTTATTGTATTTATCTCTCTCTCTCTCTCTTAATAAAAAAAGTAAAATCGAGCTACTACTGTATGGTTGGTCTAGGAAACTTGTACCTCGACTAACGTTTAACAAATAAGGCCCTATTCTTTTGAGCTGATCTGAACGGCTGAACAGCTGAAATAACTAAACTTCGAAAGCTTCTTGAGGTAGTTTCGAGATTCGGATGCATTTCGTTTGACTTGCTTTTTAAAACGTTAGAACCCAACTTTAAAACAGCAAAAAAACAGACTAAAAAAACTCAAATCATATATGTTTTCAAAACGTAGATAAGCCGTTAAACTGTTAAACCAAAAAGAACTGGACCAAAGTGTTCCTCTAATGCACCCATGGAGAAATAAGAAAACCTCAAATATCAAGACTGACCTGCTTCCAATCCACTCCCTCAAGTATTGGATGGCAGTACTGACGCACCGCGACCAAAGATCCCACCGTACCATTATCCCCATATCGGTGTCTCAACTCAAAGCAAATGACGATCAACCCCCAAATTATCTAACAATTCACGGTTGAAAACTCATAAAACGCATCCTCTTCCTAGGATTATAGACAAAAAAACTGGTAAATGAGTAGCCTTAAAATAATAAGACAAATGTTTAACCCAACACTTGATTGAGACCTGCGCGCAGGCTAATGTTACATGCTGCATGGCCTCAGTAGCATAGCAGCTCATCGTGGATAAAACAAGGTCAAGTAGACCAAACTGATTTTTACTACTAAAATGTAAATTACACAACCTCTCAGTGGCGGCCCAAGATGCAGAATGCTACTCATAATTACATATCGATTCTCCCTCGACAAATGAAATTCTGTCTATGCAGTTTGTGCTGTTTGAATCACATAGCTAGGCAGGCCATGATTGGAACTGATTAAACTCAGAAGCTCGGTGCAGTTCAAGCTACCCTACCATCGACAAAAGGCTTACTCAAAAAGCATCTAATTAGAATTCTCATGCTTCTACCATAGGCTCAGGTCCAGATGAATCTGGAGCACTTGTGCTTGCCTTGCTTGACGGGTGCACAGAGTTGAAGAGGATGTCCTTGATGACCTTTAGGCATCATATTGCAAAAAATTAGCGCAAGATAGGAAAATTGCACCAGGAGAAATACATTAAGAATCACAATATAAACTAAGGTTTACCTGTGACATAAGACCATGAACCTGTTCGGCAGTAATTTTGGAGCTATCCCGAGTTACCTTAGCCAGTGGAGACTCTTCTTGCTGAATAAAACCATAAAACAAAATAAACAAAAGACAACATCACATTCAGTTCTCAAAGAAAAAGGATTTAATGTAAAGAGCAATCAACAAGTGCAAATAAATCAATCGAGATACCAGTCAATACAAAATAACATAGCCAAAACTACTTGAGACTATGAGTTCAAGCATATACATATGTATTGAAAAGCACAAAATGGATAAATGTTCATTAGAAATAAGAAATAAGTGGCATATGTGTGTAAACTTCACAATGTTGAGAGCACATATTATAAAAACAGGGCAAGTTAGATCCATAATTTTTAAGAATAAAACAGTTTAGATGCTACTGGAGGTCTGGATCAAAACTGATGTACCCACAAAGCTAACTTTGGTTACATTTGTTGTAACTAAAGACAACTATTTAGGAGGGATCATGATTTTTCAATACCACCTACTACTAACAGATGGATCTTATATTACATTTGCTATCATCATTTCGCACACTCAGCCTCAAGAAAGCTCTGTCCAGTAATTGAGACACAATTTCATTACTATAAAATGTGGTGGCATGTTTGTTGAATCCAAATATCAAACGATCAAACTATGCCAGTTTAATTTAAGGACTCAGATCATCATAACTTCAAAATTTCTTGTTCATTTGCCCTCTTCAGTTAACAATTTTTTTTATTACTTCCAATGTTCTAAAACTTAGGATTAATCCCCACCATAAGATCCAATCAGTAGTCCTCCAAATAACAGCAATTTGTGGTTAGTTCCAATTAATCTCTTGATAAATCTAGTCTAATCACTAGTCCCTAGCTCGACGACTGACTAGCGACTAGCGTCTTCTTAAACCATTACCGCTTACGACCTTTCTTTAACCACACCGCCATAAATTTGCATCACCCGTCCAATAAAATCATAAAACCATACCCTTTTATCTATCCCTCTACTGTCTTTTCCCTCCTGAAAATGATAAATAAACAACAATACCCAACACCTAAAACTTTCTCGCCTCCCAGTTTCTAACTCAGATAAGCTCTAGCAGAAAACAAATTTGCACATGTACCAGCTGACTGCTTATACAACTCAATGTCAGAAATTCACTTGATGGAACAGCAAAAGAGTCATTAATATACTAACAAGATAAGTATATACTAATCTGACAAATGATAAATGCAGAAATCTAGAAATAATAATAGATACTATCTGTTTTGCAGACTTCACAATGGTACAAGATCAGTGCCATCCATTGATGGGCACGTGGGTAACATTAAAGAACATGGAAAACTGACCTCTTTCTTTCTTTGTGATGGCATAAGCATACCAAATCGACTGTGTGCCAACTGACCTTCGGCTTGCTCTAGTTTATCAGCTGTGTAGCACAAAATTGGTTGCAGGTTTATCTGAATTTCGCCCTTAGTATGAAACTAGCCAAAATCATTTTTTGCCCATAAATCTTCATAAAGAGATTCCTTACCTAAATCAAAGATTTGTCCAGCAACATAATCCCTGTTGCCCAGAAGTGGTGATGAGGACAATGTATTGACCCAATACTTGTTCCAGAGTAAATCAAGGAGGTGAGAGTCCAGGGATGACTTGAAATAAGTTATATCCAGAGCATAGTACTGCATAAAATCAAGTTAGAACAGAATAAACAATACCTTGAGCAAAAGAAAGGAAACATGACAATTAATCTGGTTACCTGTTTGCAGTGAACACCAAAATCCTCTATCTTGTTGAGTGGTATGGTCTGATACTCAGACACAGGCTCATCTGGTGGCTTGTAATCTTTAGGATATGTTCTGAAAGCACCAATTTCCACTTTTCCAGCAGAAACAGTCCTTGTAGGGTCTATCACAACAGCCAAGAATGGTTCTTGATACTGCTGATTAAGCATCTGAGTTGACACATCAATGCCTGACAGCCAGCATCCATAACCAGGGTGTGAGTGATACCAGCCAACAACATTCTCCAACCTTCCAGCCTATCCAAATGAAGAACACATGCAAGTTAGTTCTATTCCATTCTATTAACAGTTAACATGCACACCTGCATGTGCAATTGTGCATACTTCATCACATATCTCAGTGGCGGCATTCTCTAAATAGTACTAAAGATCATGAAATGCCAGCTGAGTTGTTCGTCAATGTAACAATCATGTGAATTTGTAACTTCCAGGATAGATTGAACAAGCAATCAAGTATATATAATATCCAAAGTCCAATGCACAAGCCATAAATCATTTCTAGAGTTCACAGGAAGCTACTGTTTATGCTAAAACGTTTCTAAATGGAAAAGGAATAAATTCCACAGTAATAGAACACATGAGAACTAATTTTAAGGTACGTCCCAAAAAGAATTTTAAGACTCCAAGAGTTAAGGAAAATAGGGTGATAACAGAGCATTATAGATCAAATAAAAAAGAATGCGATCCATACTTTACAAATTAATTATGTACTCAGGAAGAGCAAACAACTATATTTTATCACTAGTCATATTGAACTCACAGCCTGCTTGACTTTCAAACGAGAGTGGTACCAACACCACATTTTTCATCGAGCAAGGAAACCACACAATATCACACAAATAACAATCGAAGCAATTCATGCCTTTATAATAAATATAAAAAAATCTTATTCTACAAAACCCTTGGATCTGGGCTGCGTGATACTATCATATTGATAGAATAGTTTGAAAATTGTTTTTGTGCTGAAAAGCCTCCATGCAGTATTCTAATTTGAACATGTCCTTTTTTTTTTGTTGGCATGCATCAAGACTTCACCTTATGAGCCAAACTGCATCAGCAGAAATGATTTTTAAGGTCAATACTCAAGACTCTCCAATATACATTTCCAACCAACTAGATTTTATCACCTCAGATGGAAAAAAGCTTAAGTTACATGGTCCTATAAAAAGATGGCAATGGCAACAAAGTATGTGGCTGTTCAATCCTACATCAGATGCTAGGGCCTAGGGGGTAGGGACACCAGTTATGCCATACAATATGTGGAAAACGCCACAACTAGTACAACTATTAGCATATCAACTAACAATGTAGCCAATATTGCAGCCATGTATCAGAGTACCTGTAGGATCAGTATGCCAGCAACGTCTAGGGGTCATTCACGCAGCTAACATATCAGTTATAAATATATTAGCAACATTTGAAATCAAGTGGTTAAGGCATGTTGTCAGCATCTACATGGACTGGACCAATCTAAGGCCACCATCACATGAACCCAGACAGGTTATTTAGAAATGACATACTTATAAAGATGCTACAAGCAACAAGGAGCTAGCCACATTCAAAGGCACGGGTCATTGCAGGAATACACAACACAGATAAACATCAAATTAGCAGGTAGCAGCACAGCCAAAATCCATCTCCAAAACGTTTGGGGTGGTGATCCCAGATGCAGTTTTTGTGAGAATATTGAGACTTCAAACCATCTTTTCTTCACTTGTTCTACAGCCAAGGCAATTTGGAGTGTGATTAGTGGTTGTTGTCAGGTGATTTCTAGACCAGTGAATTTTGTGTCCTTTTTCTCCTTGATAGAAAGAATTTGGCCAATGCATAAAAGCCTACATACAACATGTTTGGCGGCCTTGTGCTGGGCTATCTGGGTGTGTAGGAATAGAATGATTTTTGATGGAAAAATGATAAAGTCCCCTTTGAATATTGTACATGTCTGTTGTGCCTTGTTAGATTACTGGGCGGGGGCTCATAAGTCAGAAGAAACAGAAATTTTGAAAACCTGTGCACACAAACTTAAGATGTATATTGCAGGTTTTGATGCTATGCAAAAAGATGAAGGGCAAGCCTGTCACGCAGGAAATCAGGGAGGGGGTGCACTGCTGGACAGCTGATTCAATGCTATCTGAAGAAGAAAAAATTGGTGGCAGCAATGAGAAAAGGGGGGGGGGGGGGCTGAAGTAAATGCTTAATCCCGTGCGCTAGATGGTTAATGAATCTAGTGGCAAAGAAGGTCAAAATTTAGTTTGTTTAGTTTAGCAGCTTTGATAAAAAGTTTGTGTGGACTCCCGTTTAATTTCTGTATTAGTAGTTTAGATGCAGTAAACGTCTTTATTTTCAGTCTTTCTTTGTCGTTCGTCTGTGAGCTTCATATCTGGGATGTATCTTCAGTGATGAAAGGTCACGTACTTTTTTGTTTCCGTTGTCTATGATAATGGAAATGGGTTATACCCCTTATTGAAAAAACATGATTAGCTATGCAAATAATTTTTGACGCGAGCAAGCACATAGGCGCAAGATTAGGAGCAACGGTACGGTCTGATCAGATCAACAGCTCCGAACTAAAAGGTTTTGGTGGAAGGATGGGGGCCTTACCTGCTTGTTGATGGTGGAGTACTCGACCATGTACTCGTAGGCGTCGGCCTGGGCGTTCACCCGGGTCTCGGTGCCCTCGACGGGGAGCGCGAAGGCGTCCATGACGACTATGGAGTCGCCGTCGACCTTGCCCTGCATGAGGCCCATGACCTCGATGGTGCCGCCGGCGCGGGCGTGGACGACCATCTTGAGGAGCGCGAGGGCGGAGATCCTGGTGCGGCGGAAGTGGTGGGGGTCGCTCGCCCAGGGCTTCTCCTGCTGCACCCGCGAGTTCGCCGCCTCGTCGAAGCGGTAGATCGCGTCCAGAGCGTCCGGGTCGGAGGCGGCCGCCGGGATGTTGTTCTCCAGCTCCCACGTCTGCCGCGCCATCGCCGCCGACGAGGTGGGCTCCATCGCGCTGCGCCGCGGCTCCGCGGAAGGCAATACCCTAGAAGCGGAAGAGGGGTGCAGGGGTTTGGGCTGCGCGGCTGTTTCTGCTTCGTTCGGCTAATTGGAGGATAGGTGTTAATTGGGCTAAATATATGGGCCGTGTAGGCGAAGGTGGGAGTATATTGGACTTTATAGGTCGCACCGGAAGTGTTCGTATCTTCGGCCCAAATAGGTGAATTTGTACGTATTGGGCTGGTTTATTTTCCTGGACATCATAGCGTAGCGCGTACATGCACCTAGATCGCCTACGATGGTCGTTGGTATTGCACACTTCAGCTTAGCATAGCGTAACGCTTCACTGTAGCAAAATTTAGAAGTCTTTAAAAAGATGTTTAAATATTATAAAAAAATAATAAAAATAGTTGTACGATCTTTAAGAGGGCTACTAAAACGTGAGAAAGATCATTACAAATTATTATACCAAATAGGCTTTATAAAAAAGATAAATTTTGTTTCAGTGAAAGCTACACTACGCTGAGCTGAAATGTACAAGGCCGTTGAGCAGATAGAGATAGAATCCATATAATTTTCAAATGCCTTTTCAATTTTTTAGTCATGTTACCCTTTTTTTTCTTGACTAGTCAATTGCTCGTGATCAATAATTTTTTTTTGAGAATCTGTGTTTTGACTCGTGTCCCTATGGTCGTTGAATAGATAGAATCTACAAATCTTTTTTTTAAAAAAACTTATTTCAATTTTTTTAGTCATCGTATTTTTTTTCCTCACTTCGACTAGCCATGTAATCATGATTTGCTACAAACCAAAAGAGTATGAAATAAAAATCTATCAGCTATCAAATCCAATTATGCTTCCATGTACTTCCATGTTCGACGACATCATGTGTATATATCCTCAACTGTTCTTTTCATGCCGGTGCAACCTTTTATAACACAAATACAATAAAATATGGAAGCAAATAAAATCAAATAAAAAATGTTTTTTCCCAGTGGAAAGCTTTGGAAATACAATGCACACTAAAATAAGAAAAACATACGAAGAAATGGAAAATATCCTTACGATGTACGAAATGTTGGACCAAGATCAAAGTGGTCTATCACCTAAATTGATAGTAGCCCCTCATCATTCATCATCACTCGTCACTTATCGTAAGACATTTTTTTAGATAGTCTAGACTAATTAAGTTGTTTAATTTGTATTTAATTAAAATGAACGATAAAAATTTCGCTAAGGCCCGATTTCTTTTGAAAGACCATGTGGCTTTCAGAAAATAACATGTAAGAAAGAGTGTTGGGTGTTGGCTGATCTTTAGGCTGTTAAGGGGGAAATCCCACCTAACCTACCATAGCACTCATCCCCTAATCACGCCTATTTCCTTATTGCTCCACGCGGGAATTAAATCCGAATTAATGCATTTAATTGCTTTGATTACGCGCCATGATCGGAGACGTTTTCCATCCCGTTGGACTTGCCCCCGAGTCTCACCAGTGCATATAAATAGGGCAGTCGGCTGTGTGAGAGGTGACGATTTCTCACACAGACCTCAACCCCTGAAATTTCCCGATCATCACCGTGCTGGGAGAGGCCCGAAGGGCTGTCCCTAGACAGTGTAGGTGGCGCCCGGAGGGACATCGCCACCCGCAAATCCGTCCCCAACGAACCGATTTAGTGGCATTGATGGCTTCAATGAACTCCGGTCAGTAAGTTTATTCCGCATAATCTAGGTGATCATATTTTAGGCTAAGGCTCAGTCTTAATTTCTTTATGATCACAAACAGTAAGATCTAACATTGAGCATGAATCTTGAAGGACATCCAGTAGTCGGATGTATGTACATTGCATGCGTGAGGGCTTTTGCCTTTGTGACTTTTGTTTGGGCAGTATTATACCTGTCATCTATCCAGCCTTGCTGTGTGTTGCAGTGCCCATGTGTTACAGCTAATCCTAATGGTAAGGAACAATGCATATACCATCTGATTAATTAACTTCCAATGCCTTAGCTGAAGAATCTTTCGTGTGTGTTGATTACCGACAGAATCACTTAGGCCTGATATGGTACGCTGCACAGTGAACCGGGTAGTTTTGTCGTTCTGCAGTGCTGGTTATCTGCACCCACACAAGTTAATTATTGAGGAAAAACACAAGTTAATTATCCCTTCCACGATTCATGGCATGCTTGGCCAGCGGAACACTTGCAATTTGCAAAAGAAACAAAATTCTAACATCCTGCAGTAGAAAGGATTTGATGTCCTACGATTTGGGAATCCTTCATGTGGTCGTCGCTTCAGCATCAGACTTGAATTGGCCGTCTGCGATTAACTGTTCTTTTCGTCGCCGTGCATGCAGGTCCAGACAAAGCTTGCGAGTTCTACCCCTCTCCAAATTAAACATGGTTGTCGCCGACCTGAGCTGGATAAACACACTTGTGGGCATCCATGCATACCCCCTTGAGACAGGAGAGGCAATAACCTGGCATGCGAGGGGCGGCCTTCACAGGAACTCGATGCTTTTGGTAACGTGGGTGAGTTTCAGGGGAAAAAAAAAGTTATTTTTCAACTATTACATGTGTGTGTCTCCCCTTTGTATGGACGGATTCGTTATTTGCTTCCGTAGTCTATGGAGAACCAAAACACCACTGAAAATGGAACCCTTGGGGCAATATTGACCTTCCAAGGAAGAATGACCTCGACTCTCCTGCTTTTGCTTCTTTTGTAGGGCACTAGGGTTATTTACCCTTGCACCATGGGAGGGTGGACCTAAATGTCCTTCCACCGTCATACTAAAATGAGGTTAACAAGAAAGATTTACACTTTACAGGCGGCTATAGCCTCTGAAAGAAGAATCCAATTATGCTTATCTTCATTTGTAGTAGGCTCCCCATGGATCATAGTACAGTTTGTACGTTGACTTTCATATGGCTCTCAAGTTGATCCTTCTACCCCTCTGGGAGCATGACCCAAGCTGCCCCTTCTTTTGATTCGCCCAGCTCCTTGGCCCTTTGATGGAGCAACTGCTCTGGAGGAGTTGCTTGCTCCGGGGTCCTCTCTGCCTCATGTCCACAGCTTCGAGGTTGTCCTTATCTCGCCTTGATTCACTAGGGTCCAGTGAGGCAAGATGTGTTCGACAGTCCTTGCTTCGTTATGCCTAGATCACCTGCGTCACCATGTCATAGCATTGTGGCGTTTAAAATAGTCCATGTAGAGCTAAAAAACCATTGTGTGCTTTCTTTTGGTATTTGGATCACGAGTTATTCTCACTAAAGATAACTTAGCCAAAGGTAATTGATAAGGCAATCAAATGTGTTGTTTTTTTAATAAAGTGAAGACAATTCAACATGTATTCTTTGATTGTTATTTTCCTAGATCGGTTTGGTGATAGTTAGCATGGCTCTAGGCTTCAATCCATCTAGAACCTTTGCATATGACAGAGACTTGGTTATGTGGAGGGAGTTCAAAAAAAAAAATGGTTATGTAGCCTTATTTTGGGCCACTTAGTTTTGTCGAAATAATATTATTTTTGACAAACACAAACATACAACTTTTTACAGTTGTTATCATAGGTGCCTAGCTACTAGTGAAAACATTGGACACTATTGCAACATGAGTAGATTGTTGTCATAACTATCTTTGCTAATCATGTATGAAAATTTTGTGATAGGATTAGTGGTGTTTACGTTTGCACTCTTATTTATGTTACCGATAGTGTTTACTGCACGTTACATTGTAAGATGATCTTCGTTTTGGTGGCTGCATGTATCCCATGAGATGTGGTGTCTAGCATATTTTATTCCATCATCGAAAAATGTATGCTAGTTTTCAAGCCAACCTCCACTAGAAGTTAATTAAACTGGAAACATAAATCCGATCTCCTCTTCCGGTAGATTATGGGGGAAGACATTAGGAAACAGCAACAACCATTCATGTGGCATCTGTCCCCTACCAAATTGCAGTAGACAATCCATTTCCCAGAGGCAAGCAACTCAAAAGAAACCCTAGTCGATCCCCCTACTCGACGGATAATAAGTAGCCCTTCGTGCTAGCTAGTCCTACTACGAGAGTAGCAGCATTCTCTTCTTCCTCTCGATCCGATCCGTATGTTTCACCGTTTGTCTCTTCGACATCTCGCATCGCATCAAAACACAGCACGATGTGCAATCCTGTATGTTCTTGGACCATTGTGCCACGGGAACGCACGCAGCTAGCAACGATCGATGCATGTTCGCCCGAGCCGATCTAGCGGCCAGAACCTCTCGTAGCTCGATCGCTAGCTACATGCATATATATATATGCGCATTGTATGATCACGGGCGACTCATGCCGGGCTAGCTAGCTAGCTTTTTGTACGTACTGTCCATGCATGCTCGTAATAATGCTCATTCATGGACGGTCACGGCTTGTAGCGAGAGGTGTGGTTCAGTATTCGGACTTCATGCAGGGTCTTACAAAGCCCAGTCTCATCAGAGATTGTTACTGAGGAACCGTGTGGAGGTCACCTCGTATTTGTGGTATGAGTATTTGACAAAAGGTTTTGGGTTAATTTGGTTGATTTTCAAAAGAGTTACAAGTGTTCTGTTCGATTGAAAATTTGTGTTATGCTCATATTATTCTACCATGCAGGTTGAAAGATAAGCTCGTGTTTTTGGATATACAAGTATTATTTTTTGAGCAAAAGATATACAGATACTATGTGTTTGAGGTGTATATTTTTGAGCGGATTTGGATGAAGAGCATTATCTGTTCTCCCGACGAGGAATATTTGACTTTTATTCTCCTGCCTCTTATCGCCGTCCGTAGCTCGGTTTCACAGTTGCTTAGCTGCATAGCATGATAGCATACCTAATGATGAGAGACATTCCTGACATGCATGCTAGCTAGCAGAGACCCTATACATGTACATTAATACATCATACGCACCCACCAAATTAAACGCAGAACTTTGACACTGCTGATGACCTATTTGGTCCTGCATGATACTGTTACAGTCCTACCAAGGTTTGAAAATTCGTACGTTTTTGGGTAAACAAACTGCTCCATATATAGAGAGTTTCGTTTTCCCGCAGGAAATCATCGATCTCACTTTTTTCGACTGAAAATTGTATTATTATTGAAAATTTGAATCGAATGAAGTGGACAGAAAAAAGAGAAGACGTTAGGATTAGCAAGAAACCGTTCGGTTTCACCGGAAAATCATTTTGTTTGAACGAAAATCGTTCAGTTTGAGGCTATTTTTTTCCTTGGGAAATCACTAGGTTCTGTGGGAAATAGCCAGCTGGTTTTAACGGAAACCGTTTCTGGTTTTTCCACATATATATTTGTGCCCAAATTTTGAAATATAAATTATGACCTCAGTTTCAGACCAGGATTTCGATCATGTTCCACTGCAGAAATTAATTGATGATTTCCGTGGAGATTTGTAACCCTAGTCCCACCAGACTGACAGCATGCACTAATACCTTTTTGGGCCATTGATCAGTTACCCTAGCGCTGCATATATATATCCATGTATCATCTTCATAGGGAGATGTTAATTAGGAGAGCAATAGCTCTAGCCAGCAAGGACCATATGCTCACGAACTGTTTAATTATAAGCCTCGGTCTGCCTCACTCTGTCTCACTGTCTGCATCCACATCAAGCGCGCGCGGATTCATTCGTACACCTACGCGCTCGCGCGCGCACAACCGCTTCCCTGTACGCGTACGCTCGCTCACAGTACGTCCTCGTTAATTCTCCCCTTTATTGTTTGCAGGTGCTGGGATGCAATGCAACATGCCAGCATGTGGTGTGTAAACCGATCGATCAAACCGATGATGCCTGATGCATGATGCAGCGGCCGATCTGGTCCCTTGCTAGCTGCAAGGCTTCGTCGCCGTAAGTGCGTACACCAGCATCGCTAGCTACAGTCTGAAAGGAGTTATGTGCATGGGTAGATCTGCGCATGCATGCAGGCAGCTGGGAGCTGACAGTATAGGCGAGTGGTCTAGCTCAGTTTGGCAGCGCAGCGCAAGAAGGTAGCATGCAGGTCCATCCATGGCTCCATGCATGGAGCTATATAGTGCATCATTTGGGGTGGACCGGTGGTCACGTACGCATGCATGCATGCATGCACACGTATATACGGCCATACGGGTACAGATAGATCGGTGACACGAGTACGCCTCCAAGCATATACTGCATGTGTATATCAGCAAGGAAGCAAAGCTGTTTTTTGATCTCGCCGTGTGTTCTGCAGTACGTGTACAGTACTGATATATGTGCTTTGCTTGTTAACACTAGCTAGGGCCTAGGGCAGGGGGTACATGTGCCATGGTTGGTGAGATCATTGGTTGCCCCTGATGATGGGGACAAATTAAGCGACGGTTAAACAACGCTTTACCAGTACTGGTATGTAGTACTACAATGCAGGGATCGAGCAAGCAAGCAATGCAGCTCTTGTTGTCCTCTATGTGGATGTGTGCCGGAAATCACTCGTTGTTGCTTTGCACATTCACCAAATCAATCTGGAATTTGATCCTAGGGGTCTCAAATCCTAATGGATATCTGCAGACAGATGGTTCTCAAGGTATGCAAAAACTTTTTGGTGGCTTAATCTACGCTCGATCTAGAGCGCAGAAGCCTCTTCGGAGGAATTTGAACGGTATTGTGCTATGTACCAGCTGAAATGTTTGGAAACAAAAAAAATAGGCGAAACGATACTGCAGGTGGTGTGGAACTCCTTATAGCCATCATTACTGATTATTCGGTTCGGTTTTGTAAAAAAGTTTTTTGTTTTTTCGCCCACCCCTATTCGTGCAGAGTCATTTAGCTGCAAGGATTAACGACTTGATTGATTGAACTGATTTGTTGGGTCATTGCTAGGTAGGATCTGTCTGAATTTAGCTTAGTGGTGCTCTTGGTTAGCTCACTGGTAGTCTCCCTCACTGTCATGGTATCCCTGAAGGATGGGGGGCAGTAGGGTCGCCCAACTGCACTTCATGAGTGAGCTAACTAACGGAAACCCACCTGCTGGTGCCGGGCATGTGGCTCATGGCGGCTAGCTAACCATGCATTAATCATAGGGACTATGCATCCTCAACTCGTCCCAGAGTCAGATCCATCCACAGAAAGCCTTAAGCCGACAGCAGTTCCAGTTGGTTGGGGAACGCCCTGGCATGTCAAACTGTCAGTCGATTTGGACAGAAGTTAATCATGCATCACTGTCAGATCATCAGATCAGCTGCTAGGGTTGATCAGTAGGGGTTTAGACTTTTTAGACTTCAGATTCTCGCTAATGGCCGCACACGAGATGGAAACCATGGGCTTGAATGTCTTTCCTTGATTTGCTACTGTCTAGGTGGTTTATGTACACTAATATAATCCTTCTCAGGGATCATATATATCTCCTAAACCAAAACCAAATGGGCGCTTAATCTACTGACAGGCGCAAATATTTTGGGGCTAATCATTGGCATGGATGCTGCATGCCGACGAGGTGATCGAGGGGGAATCCGATTCATCGTCGTCCTCGTCCTCGTTGTAGTTGTCATCGTCGTCGTCCTCGAAATCGTCGAGATCGTCGAAGTCCCAAAACTCCTCCTGTTCCTGCTCCTCGGGCATCTGCCACTGGTCTTGAGAAATCTCGCCGGACTCCAATAACTCCAGCACCTGCAGTTTCCCCATGTGAATCGAGTCAGTTCAAGTACTGATAGCTGCAAAAATAATGAGTCGTACGCTATGCAATTGACCGGTCGTTGTAGTACCCAGTGCACTGAACTGATCAGCTGCTGCAGTGCATTGGATTATACACTTAGGGCAACGAGAAATACAGAAAAAAAGAAACAACTTGTTGCTTGGAAGATTAGGTTTGTGAGAGCATGTCTAATTGATCCTAACTTAGAACGTGGGCATGTGCAATGAATCACAAATAAAATAGTAGAGTAAGAAATTTAGATGAATAGTGGAAAGGAGATGTGTTTGATGTCATTTGTATGTAACAAAATAATAGTGTCTGTGTATTTGCGCAGATAGTTTTATAATTTATATGGACGCTTTTTATTCCAAATTTATATTGATATTGTAATGGATGTGGACTTCTTTTATAATTTTGTAGTTGATATGAGCTCTTATTTCTATTTTTTATTATAGTTTTTACGGACTCCTTTTCAATCTAAGCCGTTATAATCTTGTCCTACTATAATCAACGGTGTCGATCTTTCCTTTTCTCTCCAATTTACGTGGGAATTTTTAGTAGTTTAGGATTAACATGATGGTTCATTTAACTCTAATTTAATATAATAACGAGCAAGATGACCCCCGCGCGTTTGCGCGGCTAGATTTGTGTTAAGATATAGATAATATATCATATTAGATTTAGAGTTTATCTCTAATATATAGATCAGCTTCAGTAGTTTGTTATAGAGGTTAATATTGACCGCTAGATTTACATAATAATATCCATATTCGACAATGTAGATTTTTTTTATTTTTTCTATGATTAATGTGAGAATTTCTACTATTTTTCGATTAACGTGGGAATTTCTAAGATTTTAGGATTAATGTGGTGGCTTCGTTTAACTCTGCTTTATATAGATAGTAGATAACAAGCAGGGTGTCACGTATTTTCACGGTTAGATTTGTGTTAATCATTAATGGATATTATTTTTGTTTAGAGTTTATGTAATTATTTAGCCTAACATGGATAGTTTTTTTAGAATTTATGTAATTTTTTAAACCTAACATGGATATTATTTTTGTTTAGAATTTATGTAATTTTTTAATTGTAGTTAATGTGGCATTATTTCTATTAATTCTAACCCGAACTTCTACTATTGTTTCATAATTTTAGTAGGTACATACTAAGTTGCTCACTTAGGACAACTGAATTTCTCGAGCAAACTCAGCTTGATGATTAAATTACACATGAATATCACTATTACACAAACTTCACGGCTGTGTGCTAACCTGTTTATTAAAAATGCAGAATTCAGTTGCACATTCTCAAAACATAAAATCCACAACTCAATCATGCTAAACGTACACTCTAAGCATAGCTTGCACTCGAACAGTGTATATATCCACCTTCCAAGGCATCTGATTTTGAGGGTTCAAAGGAGAGTATCTGTTGAGTGATAGTTTAGGCGCCAGTGGTGTAATATGGTGTAATGCATGCATCGATGATAAAGTAATGCATGATTAAACTCTGATTAGGGCTGACCGAGTCTTTTATATGCACGTTGGGGTGGCATGTTTTGTACGTTTGTTCCAAGATTTATGTTCTTGAGCTGTCCTGTGTCCCCCACTTGACCTTGCCCTTGGGCTACCCGTGAATCAGACGGAGGAGAAAGGATAGGGGAGAAGGTGGGAAGCAGCAGAGGCGCAGAGCATCCTATGCCCCGCCGGCCGCCGATATCAAGAAACCGACCATTCTTGAGATGTGACCAAACGCTTGTCCTCTTCCAACTTCCAGTAAATAGTAAGATTGCTTTCTGCCTGATCCTATTGTTTTGAAACCATTTTTTTTAAACCACTGGTCCTACTCTTCATTTTATAAGCATTTTACTGCATGAAGAACGAGTGCTCAAAATCGTTTTTTGTATGCTTTTACAGGTCAAAATAAGGAGAGTGTGGGAAGTCTTGGAGGCTGCTTGAGGTCAGTGTTGATATGTATCTCAAAGATATATGTTTAATCCCATAATCCCATAATCATATGGCCTAGCTTAGCCCGCCCTAGTATTGTAACAAATAAAATAAAAGAGATAAAAATATAGATGAATAGTGGTTGAATAGTTCTAGATCTAGGTTGGTGATGCCACGGTGAATACTATATTTGAAAGATGTATGTTTGATCCGACGGCCCAATTATCTATTAGTCCCAGTGTATTGTAGATGCTAGCGGTATTTTTTTTTATATGTTTCTATACATTTAATGTATCAAGTACAAAAAAGAAGAATAACGGAAGTCTTGGTGGCTGATTGAAAATCTCCCAGATAAGGTCAATTCTGATATGCATTGATGTGTTCAAGCCACCTTCCTTTAGGCTTAAATATTTATGTGTGATGTGTTCGTACACATATAAGGTGATTGATTCCTCTGCTTTTGTATCGTAGAATACATTATCACATTCAGGGCGCGCCCACACAATGTGGAATCCTAGTGAAAGAGATTCAGCTCGACTCACATTAAAAATTGGGATCTCAACACGCCGTGATAGGCCAAGACAAGCTACATGCAATCAAGTTTGGTATAATGTTAACTCGCCAACTGGATGATAGTATTGAGCTGAATTAAAACTAGGGCATGCTGTCACAACTGATGCTACACAATATGGCAGTATTTAACAACCGTGGGGGGAGGGTGCAAGCGGCTGATGATACAAAGAGTATGTGGCTGCTAGTAGTATTTAGGCCGCTCTCAGATGCTTGATTAGACTAAGCATATACGGATAATCCGGTTAAATAATTGGAGAGTTTATACTCGAGCGGGATAGCTACCCAGCACCAGACATGCCATGATATAGTAATATGGCCACCTACAGAGTCTAGCTTTGACTGTTACCTCCTCTGATTAGAGAACTTGGCAGGCTGATAGCTCATATAATACAGTGTTCTCTCCTAGACTAGATCCTTTCAACAATTTATGCAAACAGCTGTTGACACTTGACAGTTGTTCGTCTATGCTAGATTTCTCCCCATTTCCGTTGGGTCTGTCCAGGTCACTATATGGTAATAGTACTCTGGTGTGATAGAGCTGTTGAACCTACCGTTTACATCTCGTTCAGGCAATGTGGATTGGCGAGCTCCCGGCCGTACATTGCAAGAAAATTTTGATTTTTTTTTTCTTCTCTCTGTATGATTTAGCGGGTAATCAGTTTTAGCAAGTTTGTAACAGCAGTCGGTTGCAATGCGTGGTAGGACGTCCCTTGCTGAAACCCTCAGAATTTCTAACGTTTTTGAGGCGCCGGAGCAAGCAACGATTCGATCAGCCCACCAAGTAGGGATTAAGTTTGTCCCTAGCTCGTGTCCTATTCGTTGATGGTTAGGAATTTCTTCGGCGGCCCATGCGTTGTTATGGTTGAGTGCTACACTCTGTCAGACCTACCCTAAACATTCCAAAGCTAGGGGGTGCACACTCTAAAGAACAATTAGCTCACCAACTACAGAAAGCTACTGTGGTACAGTATGCTTGCACTGATCGATGTCAGCATATGCTTGCACTGGCACAGTATGTTTCGTGTTGCAATGTGATTAAGGTGAGCTCTGTAACTGCTTACGCGCGCGGTAAATTCTGATTGTGCTTCAGCTCTGTGGAAATTCAGTTTTATCACTGATTCAGTGGAGTTTAGGAGTCAGTTACCTGTGTCATGGTAGGCCGCCACGCCGCGGCGGGCCTGACGCAGAGGGACGCGACGAACACGAGCCGCCTCAGCTGCGCGCCGTCGTAGCCGTCGCCGAGGCGCGGGTCCACGAGCCCCTGCGCCGCGCCGTCGTTCAGGCAGGGCTTGGCCTGCGTACGTGATGCGGTTCAGCGACGACGAAGCGATAGCTCACTGAAGAACAGTGGCCAGTGTCGGCCGAGGCGCTTACCCAGGCGAGGAGGCTCTTGTGGGTGCCGTCCACCGGCTTCCGCCCGGAGATGAGCTCCAGGAGGAAGACGCCGAACGCGAACACGTCCGTCTTCTCGTCCACGATGCCGTGCGTGAAGTATTCCGGCGCCAGGCACCTGGCACGCACACACGCCCATGTCAGAGTCGTCGTCCCTGAGCCAAGACTTGACATTTTCTTTCTTTTTTCTACTGCTACAGTGCAGCCCAGCTCACCCGAAAGTGCCCTCGATGGGCGCGATGGCGTGGTGCGTCCACTCCGACGGGAGCCACCGGGCGAGGCCGAAGTCCGAAATCTACTCGGAGAAGCAGGGGCAGAGTGAGCAATGAGCACGGGCAGACTGGCAGAGCAAGGAACAGGGGATTTTTAAGCGGAAGAGATGGTTCTTCTACCTGGGGCTCGTAGTGGGCGGTGAGGAGGATGTTGGACGCCTTGATGTCCCGGTGGATGATCCGCCGCGCGCAGCCCTTGTGGAGGTACCGGAGCCCCCTCGCCGTGCCGACAGCTATGCCGTGCCGCTGTCGCCATGTCATCGCCGGCAGCTTCTCGTCTGCAAACCCCAACGGAAGCAAGCCAAGCCGGTGAGCCGCCACATTTGTGAGAGCTGATGGGCGTGGTGGGAGGGACGGGAGGCGGGACTCGCCGTGGAGGTTGGCGGAGACGGAGCCAAGGATGGAGAAGTCGAAGATTAAGTGGAGGCCGCGTTCGACGCAGCAGCCGAGGAGGGCGGAGACGTTGGGGTGGCGGACGTGCCCCACCGTGCCCAGCTCCGTCAGAAAGTCCTTCTCCTTCTTCTCGTCCGCCGCCGCCGTCGGCACCAGCCGCTTCACCGCCACGGCGCGCCCGTCCTCCAACACCCCGCGATACACCTCGCCGTACCCGCCCTTCCCTACCATGTTGTCTGCACGATTTTCGCCATCAGAATGCGCGCCAAATCCACAAGAACCAATCGAATAGAACCGTAGCATTGCTTTTTTCGAACAGAACCAGTACCTTGGTGGAAGCCATTGGTGGCCTGGTTGAGCTCGTCGTAGGAGAAGCACCGCCAGGTGGGCTTGCTTGGCGGCGGCTCGACGTCGACGCACTCCTCCGCGGGCTCGTCGGCGTTGCTCCGGCGGCCGAGGGACAGGAGCCTCTTCAGGCTCCGGCTCCTGAGATAGTTCATCTCCCACCAAGAAACGGGGCACCTCGACTCAGGCAGAAACACAAAGGTCCAGAAAACTACCACAGCTCCATCTCCCCTTCCACCTCCTTGCCAATCCGCCGGCGCGAGCAGGGCAGGCACAGTTAATAGCGACACTGAACAGAGGATGCAGTTAAAGAAGAAGGGAGGAGCGCCACTGCCTCGGCCAAGCGTGGTTCAAGGTCAAGACTCAAGAGAGGGATATGAGGGCATTGAATGGCTCAAGCCATTGGAGAGGGAGGCATTGAATTGGAGGCGAAGCGAAGAGTAACTGCTCCTGTGTCGCCGTGTGCGCAGCTCCTGCGGCCTGCGGCTGCGCTGAACTCGACTGCACGCACACGGGGACGGGGTAGAAGAGGATCGGAGGTGATGGGAGGGAAGGGGAGGGAGAGGATGTCACTGTCCTTGCCAGTGCTCCTCTGCGAGGAGGGAACAGCGCAGAGGGGAGTGGGATGGGAGGCGTTTTATATGTGCGCTCCTGGCGCGGGACAGCGGGGCCCCGGCCGCCAACGGAAGCATGACTTGTAGTAGCACGAGACGAGATTTGCATCCGAACATTTGGGGGAAAATCCATTGTGTTTGGTCATTGTATTTTCCCCCCCTTCTTGTGAGGTTAAAGCCTGCGAGGACTTTACGGGGTGTGAGAGCCAAAACATAGAAAAAAGAAAAAAAAATGTAATTAGAACTTATTTGTGTGAAATTGGGGTCGTGAATGGTCAGAGCATCCAAGCCTTCTTAATCCCTCTAACACTATTCACTGAGACGTGAATAGTGTTTTAAAAGGGGTATAGAGGGGTTGTTGAGGATGCTCTTTAACATTGGGCTGAAAGTAAAATATAAAAATGAGATATGTGGCGATTGGAAAATTGGTTCATACTAGAGGTTGGATAAAACAAGGTCACAGAGGCGAACGGAGAAATACGACAAAAAAAGAGACATTTTGTTATGAGTCATCACAAAGAAGTGGACCTATCTATTTGCCATCTTGTCGATAGGTTTCATTAAAATGCCGCTTCCGTTTTCGTAAAAAAAAAATGCTGCCATGGACACTAGTTTCCTTGCTATTATACCATTTTGGCCATTTTCTAATTGTTTCTTGCATTTCTCCCTTGTTCGGCCACATTTGTCCCCCACCAAGTCTCAATTGATATCCTCGTCAAACCAACTCCGCCTCACCACCGTTCCCAGTTAGCCACCGCAATGCTGCCCCCGGTCGAGCGTCTCTCTCTCTCTCTCTCTCTCTCTCTCTCTCTCTCTCTCTACCGGACCTCGCTGCCCTCTCATACCGCTCCATTGCTATCTCTGGTCACCGCGCCAGCCGCTCACCATTGAGAAACAAGGTTGGGAGGAGAAGAAGAAAGGAATAAGGCTAGGCTAGGGATGTGATGGCCTAGGGCCCTCCTCCCTCGCTGGTGCCATGGTGATGGAGTAGTGGTGTGGATTGGGATGGCATGCAGCAACGACCGAGGCCTCTCGAATCCTAACACTAACTTTTACGTGCCTCTCACTCTCTCCTCGAGCCCATTCCTGCAAGTGAAATAGTAGCAATGAATCTTAGCAATGACTGCATGGAGCTCCTAAATCACATTGGGAATCGGAGGCAACACCGATGGGCAGAGATGGCGATGACCAAGGCAACCACCGACGCCATCATACGTGGGTTTGAGCCATCCCTAATCGTGAACAGGGAAGTGTGGTGGTGGAGAAAAGGTAGGCCAAGGGGAGAGAGCAAGAGAAGATTGGGACTGAGCAGGGAAGAGAGAGCATGATGAAAAAGAGAATAGAGAGAGGGAGAGATATTATCAGTATGACATATGGGCCTGAGTAGATTAGGAATTGACTTGAAATTTTTATTTCACATTTGATCCACATGCGATGGCATGTCATTCGCCACATTGATACCACAATATCCTATATAGCCATACAAACTGCCATGCCACCTAAAATATTACTGTAGCTAGAGTGTTGGCTAGTAAAGGATTGATCAAACATAATTTTAATAATTGAGGGACTGGTTATATCCGATATATAGGTTTAAGGACTAATTTGATTTATTATAGTTCAGGACCACAATACCTCATATATTATTTTTCTAGAGAAAAATAAGAAGCGTGACACCGCATGTATAGACTGTTCGTCTGTCTTTCTTTAAAAAATAAGTTGTTCCTTGACAAACAGCAAAACAAACGCTAAACCCGTTTGGTCGAGCCCGTTTTATTGGCTTGAACCACACACGTACCCCCTCTTCGAAATTCCAAACCAAAGCGACCAATTTCTTCTACCTCAATTCAATCACTCTTCTCTCATCGAAATAAATAAACACAGAGAAAGGGGAAGAAAACGTCACCATCTCTTCTTCCTGGCCGATACATCCCGGAGTCACAGAGCGGCGCAGCTGCCGTTGGGTGGCCAGCCGTCGCCGGCGGTGGTACGCAGCTGCTGATTGCTGGGCGCCGCCGATCCGTCTGCACCCCAATGAATGCGCTGCCTGTTGCTCCTGTGCTCCTGTCACCGTGTGTGTGTGCGCGCGCGCCACATTTGACAACGGGCTACGGTTATGGCCTTATGGGTATTTGGTTCTGAGTGAGTGAGCGCGACTTGTTAACCGCATGCGTGCGTGCCGGCGATGGACGGCCGGGGCCATTTGTGTGCGCACAATTCATTCGGAGCCATTTCATGAGCAATGTGTTTCCTTAGCAGTTATTTTTACTTGCAGCTCATAGAAAAAACCCTACGCTTGTAAGTTGTAACTCACATCTCAACCATGATAAGAACACAAGGGTGGACTAAGAGATGCCATATGAGAGAAAGAAAAATTAGAAACTTGCTTCAATAGATTACATCAAACGTTTGTAAAAATAAAACAATGTTTCATAAATAAAAACACATAGCGCGCCCTGCTTGCCCGGCTAGCGGCCCTACCTTCCCGGCTAGCCACAGTTAGACATCGGCTAACCGGACCTGCGACGACCTGTGGCGACCTCAGCATCCGAAGTGGGCCCCCACCCACAGCAAGGATAATTTTAGTACGAATAATAATATTGGATAGGTGCAGTTAAATCGACTGATTAGCATTTTTTGTTTTAACATAGCATGCTTTTCAACAATTCTAACAAAGTAATTTACAAAAATGGGTATCAAAGGTTCAGCACTTGACTTATCGGTCACGCTTCTTCGAAATGTTAGTAATTTTCCTTCAACGCCCGAATCTATTGCATGTGAATACGACCAGTACTCAATATGGAGATAATCAAATAATAAAATGTATGCAAATGCTCATTAAAAAATTACAGTTGATAGATATGAATTTTCATAACATTTAAAAATCTATTTTACAATTTTTGGATGCGCAGAAATAAAGATATTAATAAACAATAAAGGTTTAATAATACTTTTCCCTCAGTTCGGCCAGTCAGGTGGACCCCTGCCCACCGCGCCTGGGCCACGCGCGCCCCAGCCACGTTGGCCTGGGCTGCTCCGCGCGCCTCGCCAGTCTGGGCCGCCAGGCTCCTCCCTCACGGGCCGCCCCTTGCTCCCTGGACCACGCCGGCCTGCTGGCCGCCCCACCTCTGATGGGCCGCCGCCCGCGCCACTTGGGCCGCCGCGGCGCCTGGTCTGCTGGGCCACGCGAACGCCCTGCCCCTGCTGCCCTGCAACTGCAGGGCCGCCTCCTATTCGCTCCCAGCGCGGGCAACAACTCAAGCCGGGCGGCGCGGCTCGCAGGCGATGCGCAAAAACATAAAAAATCGTAAAAATGGAACCGTATGGCTGTCTAGATGATTAAGGAGGAGAGGAGAACATACCAAAATCAAAGGTGAAATTGAGGGGGACGGCTGACTTTGACAAGCTTTTCGGCGACAAATTCCCGCGACTCTGGTCGTCGTCTCCAATGGTTCAAGGGCAAAACGGGTTGGTCAGAAAATCAACAGCGACACCCTCAACCGGTTTGGGAATCGAAGACTTTACACAGGTGGGAATTGAAGAGAAAAGACAAAGAGGATGAAGAGGTGTTACTGTCTGGACTTTACAGGACGGTGGGGGATGGAGATTCTCTCCATCCTGCAGCCCTGCAAGAGGCAAATGCCCACTAGTAAAACTGCCATCATCAAGGGAAAGAGTAATTACCATAAAGGGAATTTAGAAGGAGGGGTTTAATGGGATTGATGAGATCAGTTTCTTTTTAACACAGAGTGAGGAGAGGGAGATCGGCAGGGAGAAAAATCGGTTGAGGGAGGGGAGGGGTCGGCTGGGCAGTTGGGCTGGTCCAAAAAGATGAGAAATGCACCAGCCCAAGGCAAGAAGAGGGTGAAGGGAATAGATAAATAATAATAGAGCTCAAAAATAAAATATATAAGAAAATGTATTTCTATTTCCTGATAATAATTATTATCAAATAAAATAATTGAATACAAAATATAAGTTTTATTTTTTTTTGGAAAGTCCTCCAAATATTCCTTTCAAATTATTATTTTTGAACACATGTAACCTAGGGTTACATAGTTGTGGCAAAATAGTTATCAAAATAAATTATTTAAGTATGATTTTTAAGAAAACATCCCAATATTAATTTTACTTTTACAAATACAAAAGCTTTTGTTCATACATTAAAATTAAATTATCTCTTTTTTTAAAGTAACATACTCATTTTTATGCTTTTAAATTTCTATGCACAATTTTTAAATTATGCAATTGCGATGCATGATCGTAATTTTTTTTAAAAAAAATAAGGATGTTTACACCTTATTTTTTGTTTTAAGAAAGTCAGATATATACGCACCTTCTCTGTGGGAACGTGGGATATGTTGTGCTAGTCCGCGGCCGTGCATGTTCTAGACCTCCCAAGTCCCAACACCATTTTGCCAAGAAACCGCTCCTTAGTTGCTAGCAGATTTACCAAGAGCCGTGCAAAGAATAGCTGCAAGGACAAATCAACCCGCATGCATGTTTGTCAATGCAGTTCCTTAGCAGTGACGAAGAACGAAAGCAAGCTAGATTGATATTCATGCACGGCACGTCGGCGTCAAGGCCATTTATAAGGACGTACGTGCTCCTCGACCACACAGGCCGACGAGAAGCAGCCGAAGCAGCGACAATGGTTAGGGCGGCGGCGATGGATCTCGCCGCCACCGAAGGTTTCGCTGCCGGGCACGCGCCCACCACCGTCGTGGGCCTACTCATCGTGTTCGTGGCCGTCGTTGCAATCGCGGCGCTTGCCATGTTCGGCTGCGCCGACGGGGTGGACGATCGCAAGCCCGGCAAAAAGCATGGACACCGCTCGGGTTATTACGCCGGAAACGCCGGAGCAGTCGCTGCTGCGGCAGCATCAGCTAGCGCCTCGGGTGGATCAGCTGCCACCTGCTGTTAGGGAAGCTAGTCATATCTATGCAAGAGCTAGCATTCCTGTGCTCCGATCGACTTCTTTGCTATGGAATAAGTTATTGTGGGGTCGTGAGTGGTTTCTGTCTATATTTATGTGGTCATAGTTGTTTCAAAACAATAAAGTGTCTTCTGCGGAGGTTTGAGCTTTGATGTATCCATGTCTAATCGAAAGGGAAATTCTTTCTTGATACTTCATGTAGATGTGTAAATCATAATTATATTTAACAATATAGTTTGAAAGATAAATTAATAACTCCTACGGCCTTTACCTTGTAGTTGGTCTGTGTTGCCTTTAGTGGTGGCTTGGTGCTTCACTGCGCTGGTCAGAATTAAAACGCCAAGTTGCATTCTTCTTTAGCTTGAATTCGTGTGGTTACACTTCCTTCGTCTATTTAATAATATAACAGATAGATATATATTATTAATTTTATTTTCATTTATTATAGTTATATGACCCATTTTCTATCTTCTTAATTTTAAGTTCATTAGATTTTATTTTACTTTATGTTATGTCGACTCATTTTTTAGTGTAGTCTTTTTTTTTTGAACATAGTACATACCATTCTTTTTCTAGCAGAATCTAGTTATTAAATTTTTTTTCCTTGTAGTCCTCTTTTCTAGATTTCTAGTTGACATGAAATTTTTTATTTTTCCCAAATTTTTTATATTATTATAGCTGATACATGGACACATTTTCTAGTCCTATAGTTTATGAAATCTTTTATATTATTTTATTTTGAATTTATTTTTATTTTAGCTAATATGGACCATTTTTTATAGTTAGCATGGACTCTTCTATATTATTTTAAATTTTAAATTTGTGCTATGGAGTATTTATCTTTTTTTGTAATTGATATGAACATTTTATTTTAATATAAGTCATTATAATATGGGTTCATATGATTCGATGATTGAGATCTTTACTTTTCTCTTGATTTTCGTGTGGTACTCTTCGATTAATTTGGTGACTCCATTTGCTCCATCTTTAAACGTGTACACCCAATACAGGTCATCATTAATATATAAAAACTATTGTCTCCTTAAAAAAGAAAACAAAAACAAAGAGTGCTACCACATTAAAAACTAGCGATCCAATCTATCTATCTACTATATATATAAAGCAGAGTTAAACGGAGCCACCACATTAATCCTAAAATCTTAGAAATTCTCACATTAATCAAAAATAGTAGAAATTATCGCATTAATCGTAGAAAAAGAAAAGTTTACATCGTTCAATATGGATACCATTATGTACATCTAACGGTCAATATTGAAAAGATTAAAAAGATAACTGCTAAACCTAATCTAATATATTAGAGATAAACTCTAATATATTAGAGATAGATTGTGAGTTGTAAATATATATTAGTAAAAGTGCCGGTCAAGAAAACCTCATTAAGAGGAGATTAACGAGGAGGGTGATTTTTGCGGGGCCAGATTATAATGGCTTAGGTTAAAAGAAAAAATTAGTAATTCGGATTAAACACTAAAGATGATAAAAGATCTATGCGGCTTAGATTAAAAAATATTTGAAATTCAGATTAAATACTAAAGCTGATATAATATATTAAAGATAAACTCTAAATCCGATTTAATATATTAGCGATCAAATATGAGTTAGAGATAAACTCTACATGTCGAAACAAATCTAGCCGTGCAAAAGCACATTAGTCCACATCACCCAGATTATTTCAGCCGTTCGATCAACGGTGGGACCAAATTATAACGACCTAGATCAATAAAAAATCCTCACATAAATCAAGAAAAAATAAAAGATCTATGCCGCTGATTTTTGTGGGGTCGGATTATAACGTCTTAGATTAAAAGATAAATTTTAGAAATTCAGATTAAATACTAAAGATGATATAATATGATTATTTTAGTCGTTCGATCAACGGTGGGACCAAATTATAACGAACTACATTAATCAAAGAAATTCTCACATAAATTAAGAAAAAAATAAAAGATCTATGGGGCTTAGATTAAAAGAAAATATTAGAAATTCAGATTAAATACTAAAGCTGATACAATATATTAGAGATAAGCTCTAAATTCGATCTGCTATATTAGAGATAGATTATGAGTTAGAGATAAACTCTGTACGCCGAAAATAAAAGATCTATGCGTCTTGGATTAAAAGGAAATATTAAAAATTCATATTAAATACTAAAGCTGATATAATATATTAGAAATAAACTCTAAATCCGATCTGATATATTAGAGTTAACTCTATATGCCGAAAATAAAATATTTATGCGGCTTAGATTAAAAGAAAATATTAGAAATTCAGATTAAATACTAAAACTGATATAATATATTAGTGATAAGCTCTAAATTTGATCTGATATATCAGAGATAGATAATGAGTTAGAGATAAATTCTATATGTCGAAACAAATCTAGCCGCGCAAATGCGCGAGCCACCTCGCTCGTTATTCAATATTTCAACATCCAACCGTACTTTTCATAAGAGCATCATGTATAGCGACCACTTCAGACGAGTGGCATTTCTAGACAATTTTTTTTGTTTCAACCTTTTTTGTAGCAAAAAAAAGGCACAATTAATGAGCTCCTTGAAGATCACCCGAGAAAAATGACTTTTCTATAGTTAAAAATCAATCAATACGACATGGTTTTCTATCTTTTTTCTTAGAAAGGTTTTCTATCTTTTGCTAGTCTACAGAGTCGCTACTGGTGCATGCGATGTGTGGCTGACACGATCCTTTGACTTTCATCCATAATTACAAGGAATTCATACGTAGGTACAAGGAATTCTGCAATGGCACGATGTTTCCTCCTAACTGTCAGCCCAAATGGAAAATCTCCTAACTGTCGGCCCAAATCAGGCTACTTTTTCTTTATACTATAAGATATCAGATAAGTATGCCATGTGCTGATGTGCACGAACGTTCTAGCAAATAGCAATAACTCATACTCCATTAATTGACAAGCTTCAGCTAGTCCACTTTGAAAGAAAAGAAAAGAGCGTGCAATTTCTAGGAAGCTGCCACTGGATTATAAGAAGCAAAATAACTTCGTTACTACACAGAGAAGATACGGAAGCAAACGCTGAAATATTTGTTGTTTGGGTTCCGAATAACGACGTGGTAATCCGTGTGTATTTAACGGCAGCGCGCTTCTGCTCTTCTCCCAGTGCAGCTAGCCTGAAGAATGGAGTACTTGGCAATTGTGAATTGTTCCTTTGCAGTTGCAACAGCTTAGCTTGCTGATCCACGCCCATGGTCAGGGTATTAGCTCTTGCAGCGAGCAATGGCCTGGCGATCGACTCCATGCCCAATTCTCCGGGTGGCTGTGTCCTGATCTTTGGCTTTGCCGCGGCGATTGCAATCGTCGCATTCGCCGTGTTCAGCTGCGCCGACGGGCCCGAAGACCAGCCAAGAAGGAAGGATAAGCGCAAGAGAGATGGCGGCGACGGTGGTGGCGGCGACGATGGTGGAGGCGACGATGGCGGCGGCGGCGGAGGAAACGACAACAAGAACCATCAGTAAGCGCGTCATTAATTACGTCTTTGCTTATATAAGGTTAAACCACCACATTTGGTCTTAATTAAGCAGAGAAGAGAAGCGCAAGAATTTGCAAAGCTGTTCTTCTTAAGTGAATAAGTGTTTAGTAATCTTATTAGCCCCAGTAGCGCTGCTAGCAATTGCATCCAATTCACTCAGATCGATTCAGCTAATAACATGTGGATTTCCGCTTGCTTAGTAACAAACCTGCCGGAGATGGGCACGGGCATCACCATGGCGGCGGACACCACCATGCACACGCGCACCACCACCATGGCGACGGACACCACCACGCACACGCGCACCACGATGCCGGCGGACACCACCACGGCCACTTCTGATCCACCGGTGACGACCACTCGAGAAGCAGCGGCGGCCTGAAAGAGGACGTCGCGTACTGACGGCAGGAAGGATGTTCAGGGAAATGTATCGGTTCGAAGTTCGAACTTGGAAGATCATATCGTGTAGCATTGATTTCAGTTTGAACTGGGGCGAATTACATATTGTACAAGTACTGTTGTAGTATTGTGTATGCATGGATTCTCCGGTGGGGACTGAGCGTGTATCTCAGTTGGTGGGGGTAAACTGTAAGATAAAACGGTTTTTTTCCCCTCGAACGAGTGTGGTGTCCCATGCATTTGCACACCTAGGTTGATTTTAATCTTTCATTTTAATGTGGACTCTTATTCATATTATTTTTAATTCGTAATTTCGTCCTACCCTTCGTCATATCCACCTCGCGCTAGCTAGCTAACCATTAATTTAATTTGATCCTATCCTAGATTCTTAATACATATAGATACATGGTGTTTTAGACGTACGCACGTTATATGTGACACCATACGCCATTGAACTTCTACTTTTATCGAATTTTATCATAATAATATATATTTTATTATAAAAAACTACACCGATCTGGACCCACAATAATCAAGGATATATTTATGTATGAATTACTCTGATTAACATGGTGGCTATTTCTTCGATAATAAATCCGTTCTATGCCATTATAATTTATCTCACTGTAATCGATAACAAATATCTTTTCTCTTTTTCTCAAATTTAAGTGAAGATTTCTTCAATAATAGATTTAATCTGGCTGTTATAATCTGGCCCACTATAATTGATGCAGGGGATCTTTTTTCATCCGTTTTACATGAGATTTTTTTGAAAATAGATCCAATCTAAACTTTTATAATCAGGTCCCACTATAATTGATGGTGGATTTCTCTCTCTCTGATTTATGTGAAAATTTCTCCGATTAATATGGTGGCTCTGTTTGCCTCTACTTTATATATATTAGATAGACATATATATTTGTGTGTGTATTTTTATACATGAAAGAATATTTGTATGTTTTTTCTCTGGACAGGATACTGTGACAGAAGGTGGTCAATGCTCGTTAGTAACTACAGTAGTATTCAGTAGTTGGACTGGGTCCATGCTGCCGCCATCACCGCACTGTCTCTCGTAACTTTTGTCCAAGCAATGGAAAAACGTCATAATTAACCAGCCTACTGGATCAAAATTGCATGGAGATCATGGAGGATGAAGCTACCGTGCAACTTCAAAACTGAAGAACGCACCGCAGCCTGCAGGTCAAAAAGTGCAGGCTTTGCTTCGACCAGCTGCACCAACCCCCAAGCCCTCACAGACCCCGGCGAAACGACGGAAATTTTGGGCTACCCGGAGCTCGTTGTCCATGTTGAGAAAACCGCATGGAACAACGGTTTCTGGGGTTTAGTAGTTAAAACACAAACACACACACACAACGGTACGTTTCAGGGGTCTTGCCTAGTTGCCTGAAGATTTCTCAGGAGGCAAGAAGAACACAATTCGCAATGCCGTCAATGCACGGCTCTCCTAATATTCAACGCATACTTATCCGGCGATCAATCAATACTGTCCATTCGAAGCGCCGTTCGTCAGAATGAAACGCGTAAAGACTTCTCCGACAACGATTTTTGACTCTGCCTAGCTATATGAATGGAGATTATCCTCCTACGTCATCTTCAGCAAGCGTACTTTTTTAGATAATTAATGGAACAAATTTCCAACCTCTATATATATGATTAACTAGCATAATACACGACCAATACAAAACCGCAGCTTCTGCTGCAAGCGCATGCAGGCTGCTTGCTAGTAGCTTGCTAAAATGGCAAGGGTGTTGTTAGCTCTTGCTTCAGGCAACGACCTCGCTGCCAATTCCTATCCCAGTGCTACTGGCAGTTGGGTCCTGATCGGATTCGGCTTTGCAGCTGCGATAGCTATCACGGCAATCGCCGTGTTCAATTGTTCCGACGGTGCGAAAGACAAGCCTGGAAGGAAAAAGAAGAAAGACCGGCGTCGAGATTCGGGCGGCGCTGATGGCGGCGACGTCCTACGTCATCTTCAGCAAGCGTGTTTTTTAGATAATTAATGGAACAAATTTCCGACCTCTACATATATGACTAGCATAACACACGGCCAATACAAAACCGCAGCTTCGCATGCAGGCTGCTTGCTGGAATGGCAAGGGTGTTGTTAGCTCTTGCTTCAGGCAACGACCTCGCTGCCAATTCCGATCCCAGTGCTACTGGCAGTTGGGTCCTGATCGGATTCGGCATTGCAGCTGCGATAGCTATCACGGGCACGGCAATCGCCGTGTTCAATTGTTACCGGCGTCGAGATTCGGGCGGCGCTGATGGCGGCGGCGACGTGCCATACCGCCCAGACGTCGGCGGTGCAGATGGCGGCGGCGACGTGCCAGACGTCGGCGGTGGAGATGGCGGCGGCGACAACCAGCCTTGGTGAGAACAAAAGATATACTTTATGTTGGTTTGAGCCAATATATATATTATATATACATGTGCGACTCGTTCGCTCAAAATTAACTTCGTTCTTTGGTTCATATTAGCTACTCCCGTATCAAAACAAGATGATTTTTCAACATGGAATGGGATCAGACCACAGCAGCAAGATGTTAATAGCCTAGCATCTACTAATCAACTATATCATTTTTCGTTGACCTCCAGCCACAACCCTTCCGGAGATGCACATGTGCATCACCACCACCATGGACACGCCGGGGATCACGGCGGCGGGCATCACCACCACCATGGACATGCCGGGGATCACGGCGGCGGGCACCACCATCACGATGGACATGGCGGAGGCGGGCACCACTTCACCGGAGACGGGCACGGGCATGCGGCAGGCAGCGATTTCGGTGGTGGCAACACGGGCGGCGGTGGTGGGTGGTGACGAAATACGGCGTGCTCGATCGGAAACGGTCGAAGATCAGTTGAAAATAGGTTTCATGGTTATTAAGACCAGCAGAAACACGGCCAACTTCTATTATGTTGTTGCCAACACAGGTCTCTGCGTGGCTGTGTGTCAGCGTGTGGGATGAAGTCTCGCAGTTTTCTATAATTTTTTTTTTTGCGATTTTTGTGCATCAAGGTTTTTCTAGAATTTTTTTTCTTTGAAGTCTAGCTAGAAATCACAAACCATGCCACATGTGTAGGCTATGTGAATAAAACCGACCGGTACATATAATTAAAATTATTCACTTAAACTACCAAGGTATTAAAATAACATGGTATTAATAGTTAAGGTGTTAAGTAAACTGTGTTGTAGGGAAGGTCCTTCCCTACAACACACATGTCCAAACCTCACAAGATGCATGACTCTCTCGAAACCTCACACGACGCAGAGCAGACTTCAGCCAAAAGACATCAAGGCCAGGCTAGCGAATTATGAGCCATAGTCGAGGATGTGTGCCAGCACGACCTAGAGCAGGCTTCACGTATAAGCAAAGGTGCCCCCGTGCGTGAACCTTAGCCGAGGTAGCATAGGATCCTCGAGGCAATGCACGGGCCGAGGCAGACTTTGTTCATAAGGTTCCCCGCACCCATAATCAAGGCCTACAAAGTTCCCCTGAGACCATGTGCGGCCCAAGGCAGACTTTGAATATAAAGTTCCCCACGAGCCTTATGAAGACTCAATCGAGAAGATGTTCTCGATCCACAGGACCTCATCACTAACGCCCACGCCTCTCTCGAAGGAAAAAGAAGGTGAGCAAGGTCAAGAACAGCATCGGTTAAGAAAGTGGCACAACCAGTCAAGACTGCCAAGTGCCAACTCTAGTAGCTATATAGTGTTTAGAGCATCCCCAGCAATACTCGGGAAGTATTGTAGCTACAGTAATATATGAGTCACAGACAACACATCAGGCCCCGTAAAAATGTCATTACCCACGTGACGCTCGGCCAGTTGGTTCACGCCCTGCTTTCCCACGTCTACGTGCGCTTGTCATGCCGTTGTCAACTGCTATATCCTCCCGCGCGAACACTTTTGCTTGGCGCCCACTCTGTCCAAAATTTGAACTGATGCTTTCAACGCGTGCTGCAACAGTCCGACACCATCAGTTTGCAGTGCCCCTCATTAGTTTGAATTGCAGGCCAGTAAATCTAGATGTTTGCTGAGGATGCTCTTAGGCTGATTATACCTAACGTTGTTGGGGGCAAAAGTGGACAAACGGGTTCTTGTCCTCAACATACCCATTTTACATACTTTCAATAGGGGTAGAGGGTCTTTACTTTGCAAGCCCGACCAAGAGCAAGGCGAAGTGTTTGGAAGAAAAAAGGACTTGTTAATCCTTGCTTTACAAGCCCGACCGAGGGTAGAAAGGGTACTTTGATAGTGTCGGTAGCAAATATTTTATAAGACGTACACACATTGTAAGCAAAACCAAGCGTAATACAAGTTGTCTATTATGTAACAATACTCTCTATACTCTAGTTTATGCTTTCCTTGAGCACTCTTATTTCGGTTCCATGTATGCATGCTGAATCCGTCTTGAATATGTTTTAAAACTTCGTTGTTTTTTCAAGAAAGAAAGAACTTAATTTCCATTAGCATTTCCACAACGGAAACAAAAGAGACCAGTTGAATGTTCGAGGTCTCAACTCCGGCAGTAAGCGAGACGTTGTCGCCTCTTTAGTCAGGCTGCATCACCCTACCATCCTTGCCGTCCAAGAATCCAAGCTGGCCGCCCCTTCTCACCAAATCCTTATGGACACTTGCGGGCATCGCCTCCGCGGAGTCCTGTCCTCACCCGCTGCAGGCACCAGAGGGGGCTTGCTACTTTTTTGGGACGACTCGCTTGTCTCCCTATCCGACCCGCTGATCTTGCCACACTCTATCTCTGCCAAAGTCACCCCCGCTGATGGCCAGCGCAGCTGGATCGTCTCCAACGTTTACGGCCCCACTGATGAGCCGTCCAAGTTGCTCTTCCTTCAGGAGCTACAAACCATCGCCTCCCATTTCAGTGGCCCCTGGCTCCTTCTAGGGGACTTCAACCTCATCTACAAAGCCTCTGACAAAAATAACCTCAACCTCAACAGGGGGCTCATGTCTCGTTTCCGCGACACGTTGGATACTTGCCTCCTTCGCGAGATTCACCTCTCGGGGAGGCGTTACACCTGGAGCAATGAGCAATCTTTCCCAACCTTGGTGCGCCTCGACAGGGCTTTTGCTACTGCAGACTGGGAACTCCTCTTTCCGTCCTGCTCCCTGCTCCCCCTGTCCTCGTCGGCTTCCGACCACTGCCCACTGCTCCTCACCGCTGAGAGCCTTCCCCGGCCGCCGCGCCGTTTCCGTTTCGAAAATTACTGGCTCTCCATCGAAGGGTTCCTCCAGGCCGCCGAGCAAGCCTGGTGCGGGAGCTCCTCGACGGACTCTTCGAGCCTTCCGTCTCACCCATTGCTGCGCCTCCAGTGCAAGCTAGCTCGTACTGCAAAATCCCTGTCCAGCTGGAGTCGTTCCCAGGTTGGCGACATAAAGCTGCAGCTATCGGTGGCCTCCGAGGTCATCAGGCTTTTCGACCTAGCCATGGAAACCCGCACCCTCTCCTCAGAGGAGATTGATCTCCGAAGGCGTCTCAAGCTGCGCATTCTTGGCCTTAGCTCCATCGAGAAAATCAAATGGAAACAAAGATCGCGCCTAACCTGGCTCAAGCTCGGAGACGCCAATACCAAGTACTTCCACCTCCGGGCAAATGGCCGTCGGCGTAGGAACCACATCCATTCCCTCCAAACGGACAGTGGCCTTCACACTGAGTTCCACGACCAGGCCCGTGTCCTCCACCAACACTTCAACGAAATCTTCGGTGAATCCTCCGTCGCCCCCCAAACTTCCCCGCACCGGTCCTTCAACTGGGAGTTCCTGGCTCTTCCCACGATGGACCTCTCAGCTCTTGACGCTCCCCTCACCCTCGAAGAGTTAAAAGCTACCCTCTTCGCTCTTCCTAGCGACAAGGCACCCGGGCCAGACGGTTTCACTTGGAATTTCTTCAAGGCCTGCTGGTCTTTCATCTCTGCAGATCTGCTCGAGGCACTGCAATGTCTCTTTAACCTCGACAGCACCGGGATGACCAACCTTAACAGTGCCCACATTGTCCTCCTCCCTAAAAAAGACTCACCAGTTTCGCCCTCGGACTTTCGCCCTATAAGCCTTATCCACAGCGTCGGGAAACTCTTCACCAAAATCCTCGCCTCCCGCCTCGCTCCATTCATGAAGGCCTTGATTTCCCCGTACCAAAGCGCCTTCATAAAACACAGGCACATCCAAGACAACTTCCTGCTGGTCCAGCGTAAAGCCTTGGCCCTCCACAAATCTCATACCCCAGCCCTTCTTTTCAAGCTGGACCTCCAAAAAGCCTTCGACTCCGTTTCCTGGGTTTACCTGCTTGACAACCTTAAGGCCCGGGGTTTCAGCACCCGCTGGCGCGACTGGATAGCCCTCTCGCTAGCGACTTCCTCTTCCAAGGTTCTCCTCAACAACCGCCCAACAGCCACCATCCAGCACCGGCGCGGCCTGAGGCAGGGAGATTCGCTCTCCCCATTCCTGTTCAATCTAGCCATTGAGCCTCTGGTCTTTCTGCTTAATAAGGCCATCGCCTCTAACGTCCTCGCACCGCTCAGTGGCCCACTACCGGACGCCCACATCTCCCTGTTCGCTGACGATGCAGCTATTTTCCTGCACCCCTCTGCGGACAACGTAGCCACCCTAGCCGAGATCCTTAGAGCTTTTGGTGACATCACGGGCCTCCGCACAAACTTCTCCAAAAGCCAAGTTGTCCCAATTCGTTGTTCAGGTCTGAATCTCGCGCCCATCCTGCAGACTCTCCCAGCTGAGCAAACCACCTTCCCCATCAAATACCTAGGGATGCCTCTTTCTATTCGCAAGATTCGCCATGTTCATTTTCAGCCCATCATTGACAAAGTCGCTTCCAGGCTGGCCGGCTGGCGGGGACCGTTCATGTCCAAGGGCGGCCGCCTCACACTGCTTAAAGCAGTGCTAACCGCTCTTCCCACCTTCGTCTTCTCGGTCATCCGCCCCCCCAGCTCGGTCATCAAGAAGATCGACGCCCTGCGCAGAGGTTGGTTGTGGAAGGGCTCGGACTCCCAAGGCGGGGCGGGCAGGATCAGCTGGAGTGTGGTCTGCTCGCCCACCTCCCTCGGCGGCCTTGGGGTGTTGGATCTCCACCGCTTCTCCAGAGCCCTGCAGCACTGCTGGAAGCTGTGGGCACCTTCCAAGTGCAGGTTTTTCCTCTGGACTCTACTACACCGCCGAGCCTTCACCGCGGACGCGCTTCTTCGTCGCCAGCTCCCCAACAACTACTTCTGCCCCCTCTGCTGGAGGAATCTGGAGACCCCGGAGCACCTATTTCTACAGTGTGCCTTTTCTCGGCAGATCTGGGGTAAGTTGGCTGCGCTGCTAAGCGCTCCGCGTCTGGACCCCTCCGGCTGGCTTCACGCGAGCAGTTTCGTCAGTTGGTGGTCCGCTGACATTCTGCGGGATGGTTCGGCTCCCCGAAGTGTGCTCTCCGTCGCCTCCGCTTTGCTTTGGAACATCTGGCTGGAGCGTAATAACCGGATTTTTCGAGAAGCTGAAAGACCCCCCCTAGCTTTCTATAACCAGCTTCTGGACGACCTGCGCCTTTGGGAGGCTGCAGGCGCGCCTTTTGTAATTAGTTAAGTCTTTTTTGGCCACCGGGGGGGAGGGGCCCTAATCTCCCCCCAACCTGTAATCTTCTTCTGCTTTTGAATACACGGCAGTCCTCCTGCCTTGCTTCAAAAAAAGTATGCGTTTTGCCTTACATGATCACATCCCGAGCACCAGACAGTCTTTTACTTGCATCAACTACCTTAGTTCAAACGACCTTTTTACCACTCCTTAGCTTACTAGCTACTGATCGACTCCAGACTTGCCTGCTTTAAACCCCATACAAAACATAGAGCTTCATATTCATGATACAGACATCAATATACTGCTGATTTAGAGGCATCTCTACGACAATTAGCCGGTTTGTAGGTTACGGTGTGGAATATATTTCTTTACGGTTGAGAGTTGTTACGTTTTGTGTCCAATATGTGTACGAGGAGGGTTACAATTAGACTCTGTGTTGTAGTAGGCAGGGTTGGTTCAGAGTAGAAGTCGGACTCTAGCCAGGTCTCCACTATATAAAGGGGACAACCCTGGTGTATACACCCATGACAACGACTGTATAATAGTAGCGCTATTATGGATAATGCTAGCATAGGTCTGAGGGGGTCAGTGGCCGATCTGTGGCCATGACCTGACAGTCGGTATGCTGCAGTATTATGGATTGGGGAGGAGCGTTCATAGTCAGAGCTCCGCAAAGGTAGGCATAAGCCGAATTGCGTTACCAAACATCGTGTCTCCTGGAGTCATTCGTGATTTTGTATTGACATAAATCCTAACAAGTGGTATCAGAGCGAGGTTGGCCATGCGAAAGATCTAGGGGGAGACACGAGGGTCATGCATACACGGACGCCGCGGAAAACACCTCATCGGTACGAGGTGGAACATGGCGGCGATCGATGATTCGGTCGGTGATGTCGAACACTTCGGGTAGGAGGCTCGAACCGTTCGATGGGCTACAGTTGGCAGGGATTGACCAGACGTGGCGATCGGGCCGACAAAGTAGCCAGCGAGGTCGGTAGGCGCAGAAGGGGGCCGGAGAGATCGGAACGGCGGGAGCAGTCTCCACTATATAAAGGGGACAACCCTGGTGTATACACCCATGACAACGACTGTATAATAGTAGCGCTATTATGGATAATGCTAGCATAGGTCTGAGGGGGTCAGTGGCCGATCTGTGGCCATGACCTGACAGTCGGTATGCTGCAGTATTATGGATTGGGGAGGAGCGTTCATAGTCAGAGCCTTGCAAAGGTAGGCATAAGCCGAATTGCGTTACCAAACATCGTGTCTCCTGGAGTCATTCGTGATCTTGCATTGGCGTAAATCCTAACAAGTGGTATCAGAGCGAGGTTGGCCATGCGAAAGATCTAGGGGGAGACACGAGGGTCATGCATACACGGACGCCGCGAAAAACACCTCATCGGTACGAAGTGGAGCATGGCGGCGATCGATGATTCGGTCGGTGATGTCAAACACTTCGGGTAGGAGGCTCGAACCGTTCGATGGGCTACCTTTGGCAGGGATTGACCAGACATGGCGATCGGGCCAACAAAGTAGCCAGCGAGGTCGGTAGGCGACGGCAACGACCTCGGCATTCGTGATCAGACCGGCAGCGCGGAAGGGGGCCGGAGAGATCGGAACGGCTGGAGCAGTGATGCGACCGGATATTGCACAGGAGACGCTGCATCACGACACTGTAGGTGAAGCTGTGGCGTGGATGCGGATAGCCAGGGTGCGTGCACGGGACGATATGGTGCGCGGTGGCGGGCTGGAAAGCCTGCTCGAGACCTCAGAGATTGGATCTGGCAATGGGTCCAAGTAGGTGGACTCATCGGGCGGTTCGATGTGAGCTGCAAATGAAGCAACCAGAGTCCGGGTACACGGGTACGCGCAAGACGTTGAAACGACTTCATGGTGGAGAAGATCATATTCTCCAAGGTGGAGTTTGTTAGGTTTTGTGTCGAATATGTGTACGAGGAGGGTTACAATTGGACTTTGTGTTGTAATAGGTAGAGATAGTTTAGAGTAGGAGTCGGACTGTAGCCAGGCCTCCGCCATATAAAGGGGGACAGCCCTGGTGTAACCCATGACAACGACTGCATAATAGTAGCACAGGTCTGAGGGGTCAGTGGCTGGTCTGTGGCCGTGATCTGGGCAGCCGGTATGCTGCGGTATTATGGATTGGGATGAGCGTCCATAGTCAGAGCCTCACAGAGGTAGGCATAAGCCGAACTGCGTTACCAAATATCGTGTCTGCTGGAATTTTCTGTGATCTTTTATTAGCGTAAATCCTAACTAGAGTTTTTTTTAATTATGCAGACTCCTTTTTTTATCGGAGGTTATGCAGTGTTGTTCATGATCTGTTGAGCGTATGTTACGTATCTCGTCCTTTCAGTCAGAAGCATCGGATCAGCAACGAGTCTAGTCAAGACTCAAGATCAGCTACTTAATTGATGTATTGCATGACGTGCAAATTCAAGCAGCGACAGCGAGTAGTGATCCGTCTGCTGACACGTAACAAGCACACGTATCTTCGATATAATATATAATCTCTTTTACTATGATCTCTCGATTATAGTAGAAAAATGGATGCAGGACTATTATCTCTTGTTCGGAAGACCTGAACTAGGATAAAAATCTGTCTTGTGTCTCTTTTCAGTATTTTACGTCAAAGATCTTTTAGACATCTTGAAAGTCTAAATCATGATAGGAAGAGGATCCTCTGGTCTGTAATCAGAAATAAACTCGATCGAGAGTTTTGTTTTTGTGCACATATACCATCGCTCAATCCTACCTACACGCAACAGCGAGAGTACACGTAGTAGACTGGACCGACGTACCTTCGGAGTGAAGGACGATACAAGCTAGGAGGAGGGCGGTGCGCGTTGAAGCCTCGCGTATTTTTTTCTGCTCTTTTGCTCCTCCTTTCTTCTCGGAGATGGTTGTACCCGAGCGAGCCACGTAGCCGTGCGTGCGTGAAGCACAGATCAGATCTCACATTCTTCCTGTCCTCAAAAGTAGTTTTTCCTTCAGGGCTCCGCCGGATGATAAGATGATTGTTTCGGCTTAAATTAAATTGAATTAAATTAAATGAATTTCGGCATGCCCGGCTTCCAAGCCATATATATTATATAGTACTCGGCTGGTTCTGCTCTCTCTCAAACTCCACAAGCCAAAACACACAGGCGAGAAGGCTCAACAGCTATAGCGGCAATGGCTGGGGCGTTCAATCTTGCTGTGGGCGCCGAAGCTTTCACCGCCGGATCACGCAGCGGCGTAGTGGGTCTACTAGTCGCCTTCGTGGCCGTGGTTGCAGTTGTGACCCTCGCCATGTTCAGCTGCGCCGGTGGGAAGCCTAAACGCCGCCGAAGTACATGGACCGGAGCCGGATAGGGATGGTAGAAAAAACCCATGAGTATTCGATCCGATGGGCATGGGTATGGATCGTAACCTATACCCATGGGTTTTTCGGGTTCGGGTACCCGAATAGTTCGTGTTCGGGTACGGGTTCAGTTTCGTATCCATGGGTATCCATGGGTTACCCGATTTTATTCACTGACATGTGGGTCCATCCTTCTTTATATATATATACAGTGAGAGATGAGATAAAACCCTAGCCCCAATCCTTACACACCACAGCCGCCGCCCCTGCCCCTTTGCCCCTCCACAGCCGGTGCCCCCCCGTCCTCCCCTCGCCTCCACCACGAAGGCGCCGCGCCGCCCCCTCGCCTCCGCCTCCACCGCATTGGCGCCTCCCCTCGTCTCCATCACCCCGGCGCCGCCCCTCGCCTCCGCCTCCACCGCATCGGCGCCTCCCCTCGTCTCCTACACACCACAGCCGCCGCCCCTGCCCCTTTGCCCCTCCACAGCCGGTGCCCCCCCGTCCTCCCCTCGCCTCCACCACGAAGGCGCCGCGCCGCCCCCTCGCCTCCGCCTCCACCGCATTGGCGCCTCCCCTCGTCTCCATCACCCCGGCGCCCCCCCTCGCCTCCGCCTCCACCGCATTGGCGCCTCCCCTCGTCTCCATCACCCCGGCGCCGCCCCTCGCCTCCGCCTCCACCGCATCGACGCCGACCCTCGCCTCCACCATGCCGATGCCGCCCTTCGTCTCCGCCTCCACCGCGTCGGCGTTGCCCCTCGCCTCCACCACACCGGCGCCGCGCCGCCTCTCTGCCTCCACCACGCTGGCGCCGCCCCTCGCCTCCACCGTGTCGGCGCCGCCTCCCTTTGCTCCTCTACCTGACTGCCTCTAGATCTAGATCTGCATTTTGGGTTTTGGGTACCCATCGGATTTCGGGTACCCATCGGGTTCGGGCATGGGTTCTTGTTTGTGTCCGAGACAAATTTCGGGTTCGGGTTTCGGTCAGCTATTCGGGTTTCGGGTTCGGGTTGGACAGATCGAGTTGTACCCAGAGATACCCACCCGATTGCCATCCCTAGAGCCGGAGGAGGAGGCGCGCGGCGGCTGTGGGGGTGGAGGAGGCGGTGGCGGCGGTTGCGGGGGTGGAAGCGGCGGTTGTTGAGGAAGCGCATCACCGGGGTTTGTCATGGATTCATGCATGTGCCTGATGTGTCGAGTCGTGGCTTATGTACGTATATACATTTTGTAGTACATATATAGCTAGGTGCATTGTAGTAAAGTATATGTTCTACACTTGTTTTATTTTTAGTTTTGATTGTAGTAAAGGTAATACATCTATTATAGTCAAACTCAACAGTTTGTTTTCTGTTATTTTTTGGATTGTGTATAAATGTAGTGCATAGCTAGGTGGATTTTTGTAGCAAAGTACCTGTTCTGCATTTATTTTTCAGAGATGAAGAAGACCGCTGGAAGAAAACCGAAGGCTCAAAAGAAGCACCATGTTACTATTCGTAGCAATTTATCTCCACATTCTGCAATACATATAGAGGCCAGTCAACCAACTATCCTTGACATCATCCCCGCTGTTACTCCTGTTGGTGTTGCACCTCCCTCGCCTGATTTCTGTCCAAAGAATGTAAATGACCCACATTCTGATGTCTGCCAACCACCAGATATTGCCTCAGACAAGGTATGCTTACTTATTAGGAAACTATATTTTTTTTCCTGGCTGTGTGAGATATATATGTGAATTTGGACACATCTTTTGATAGTTGTATTTTTTAAAACCTCACATGTAGGCACCACCAAGCAGTAAAGCAACAGATGGAGATGATGATAATGACTCGATTCAGGAAAAAGCAGGGAAGAACAGAGGCGGATCCAAGAAAATAAGTCACTGGGGTCGTCGGGGTCATTTTAAGCCTAATTCACTGATTTTTAGCTTTAAAACATAGGTTTATATGTATATATATTAGTGAGGTAGAACTAGACAACAAGGAAATGTCCGAAAGGCACCGGTGTCGCATGACACCGGTCATTACACTACAGATCCGCCCCTGGGGAAGAAGGCTTGTGTGTACGTAAAGAAGGTTTGACCATTAAAACTTTGGAGAATCATTTCAGTTTTTTTTTTTGTATGTACACTAATTATCTTTTTACTAAACATTCCAACATCAGTCAAGAGCTAGGAAGGAGGTGGGAGGCAAGGTAGAAAAGGATACGAATGCAGAGAAGGTATTTCTTTGATGATTCTTTATTAATTTGCAAAAGTAGTAACGTCCATTGTGTTAGAAACAGTAAAGGCATTTGGAAATAAATAGGAATGCCTCTTTTTTATTTATGTAAAGTGCATTCCATAGTTTAGTAATATTGATTATCTAATAACAGTAAAGGTATATATTTTTTTTAAACCTCACATGTAGGCACCACCAAGCAGTAAAGCAACAGATGGAGATGATGATTTTGTTAGTAACAATGACAAGCCTCATGATAATGACTCGATTCAGAAAAAATCAGGGAAGAAGGCTTGTGTGTATGTAAAGAAGGTTTGACCATTAAAACTTTGGAGAATCGTTTCAGTTTTTTATTTTTTTTTAATATGTACACTAATTATCTATTTACTAAACATGCCAACATCAGTCAAGTTAGGAAGGAGGTGGGAGGCAAGGTAGAAAAGGATATGAATGCAAAGAAGGTATTTCTTTGATGCTTCTTTATTAATTTGCAAAAGTAGTAACGTCCATTGTGTTAGAAACAGTAAAGGCATTTGGAAATAAATAGGACTGCCTCTTTTTTATTTATGTAAAGTGCATTTCATAGTTTAGTAATACTGATTATCTAATAACAGTAAAGGTATATTGTTTTTTATAACAGGCCAGAGTAGAGAAGAATGACGGCACACGCCCGGCTAGAACTGTAATGTCTTTTTTCCATAAATTCTGTTTGGTATTTATTTTATTTTTGTAATATGTCATGACAAACATAAAATAGATGCATCCCTGTTTTCAGAAGTTCTAAGTGCTTTTCAGATTTAGTAATTCTGCTTCTATACGAACAGTAAAGTTATGAAATCCCTAGTTGCCTTTTGTTTTGTCCATCTCTTCTTTTTGTTTTTGCCGTATACATCTCATTTTTTTTGTTGCTTGTTTATGTGTGTATTTGTGTAGTATCCAAATGCGCCTACGATGCGTTGTGATCCAAGAGATATTACTGATATTGTTCAAGGACTCACTGAAGAGCAGAAGAAATTTTTCGCGATATTGGTTTTGGGGTGTTGTTGGAGATGACACTCGGCCATTTGCAGCACCGCGAAATTCTATCCTGGTTGATGGAGCATATTGACCCTGAGTCGATGACCTTGCAGATTGACCACGACAAGCATTTGCCATTAGATGCTCATGCTGTTAGCTGTGTTATGGGTATACCAAGTGGCTTTCTGGAGGTGCCCATAAACGAAAAATTCGACGACTCTTCTTTCCAAAGTGCCCTCGACATATCATCCAAGACGGACCACCCAAACATTAAGATGGATAGGTGCTATATATCATCATCATTCCTGTTATGTAATTTAAGTTTCACCAAAGTTTCATCTTCATTACTAGTGCAGTGCTTTACGCTATCTTTTTTTACATATTGCTGCTGTTTATTTTATGGGGGGTGATACTTTACTAGTGTTTTTGTCGGTTTACCATTTTTGTAGGATTATAGAAGAGATTAAAAAGAAAAGGAGTGATGAAATGTTTGCCAACTGCTTCATGCTACTGGTCATAACAAAGCCGTTACTGCCTACTACTAGCTATTACATTCTGAAGAAGTTCATTGCTGCGGTTGACAATGTCGACGACATCCACAGAATGGATTGGTGCAAGGCTGTTGTTGACCACATGCGGAAGTGTTCAAGGGAGTGGTTCATGTCGGTAGTTGACATTGCTTTCCAAGCCATTCAAGGGTCACCTGCTTTTTTGCTGGTGCATTTTCTTTCTTTCTTGCTGTTTTTTCATTTCTTTTTGTAAATTCATTTTTGATATTGCATAAAAATGGTGACGCAGCAAAGTTTTTTATGAGTTTTTGACAGATGTACTATCTGGACAATCTTGTTTGCAAGTATTCTCCTAAAAGATGGCCAATGCCTAGGATAAAGTGGTTCACAAATGACATGATTTCTTCACTAGTCAAAGCTGATCAGATGCCATCTGTTGATGGCATGAGTAGGTTTGGTCGCTGCACGGTATGATGACTAATAAGCTCAAAATTTCACATTGAAGCTTGTGTGTAATTTTTTGTTGTTGTCTGTGTCTTACCACACACAATTATTTGCATGTACACACTGTCTAAATAGTTGATGAAGAGAGAGAATTCTTGTTATGCAAAGAACAAAAGGATCATGATGCAACCACCTGATGTAGACTTACCCAATGCTGCCATGTTTCCAAAGTTGATGGACAGTTTGGGTGATTTTGAAGGCTCTGTTAGTGAGGAGGTTTTTCAGAAAATTGCAACTTTATTCAGTCATGATATCCAGCTAGAGAAACATTTCAAGTTCCAGCAAGAGAAACAGCTCAAGTTGATCGAGGACAATCACAAGAGGATGCTCAAGCAGATTCTTAATGCTATTCGTGATGGAGAAAAAACAGCCCCACATGCTCATGCACAGGGAGCTACTGAACATCCACCTGGTAAAGATTGAATATAAATTCAGTCAAGTAATTATATTTTTCTGTGCGTGTTTACTTTTGTTACCAGTAGACTGTTTTTTTATAGGTTTTGCCTGGAATGCTCATGTGCTTTAATGTTTTTAGTAAAGTTCATTTATATGATTAGTCAAGTAATACTACTTGTTGCAGTAAAGGACTAGCTAGCTAGTAGTTCTTTTTGACGTGGTTTATTTTTTTATACGCTGCCCGAACGCTCATATATGTTATGTCCTTTTTAGTAAAGTTCTAATGTAAATGTAGTAAACTAATACTAATTGTTTTCAGTGAAGGATTTCTTCTAGTAAATTTTTTGTATCGTGGATATGCTGCATATAAATAAAGTAGCTTAACAATCATGGGAAAGTGCCTTTATTTTTCTGGTAAATTGGCACTCTACCCTTTATTCTGTTTATGGCAGACGCTAAAATTCTTTTTTTATGTTTTTAGTATCGTGCACTTTAATTTTAGTTAAGTTCAAATGTAAATTTAGTAATGTACTATCATTTGTTCTAGTAAAAGATTTTGTAGCATTTCCTTCTTATTATCGTACACATGTTGTGTATATTCAGTAAAGTAGCATATCAATTATGGGAAAGTGCCTTTATTTTTCTGGTAAATTTACCCTTCATTAGGTTCATGACAGACTCCAAATCACTTTTTTAGGTTTCTTACTGTGCACTTTACATTAGTAAAGTACCTAATACACCTATGGCTAATAACAGCAAAAATAGTAAAGAAGTAATGTGCTCAGTATGGGGTTAGCATGAAATGTGGCGATTTTTGTTTAGTTAAGTTCAAATGTAAATGTAGTAAAGTACTATTAATTGTTATATTAAACGATTTTTGCTACCATATCCTTTTCAAATCGTGGATATGATGTACATATTCAGTAAAGTAGCATATCAGTTATGGAAAAGTGCTTCAATTTTTCTGGTACATTGGTAAATTCTCTTTTTCTTACTGCAGAAATGAATGATGAAATGCATGGGGATGCTGACAACTCTGTTGTTAATGCAATGGACCAAGTTGGTGCAGTTGTGCAAGAGGTCGTCGAAAACTTGACTAAACTGACATTACCTAAGACAAATGACCCAAATCTTGGTCGCGGTATGCGTATAAAAAAGAAGAATACAAAGTTCAACTCTCCATTCAAGAGTGCAGCACCACCAAGCAAGAGCCACACTATTGCTGAGCAGATGTTTTATGATTTACTCATGCATAAGTATGATGAAAAAATACTAAGGTAAAAACTAAAGAAATTAATAGTAAAAATTTAATTTTTCGCGTGTTACTATTTTTTATTAATAGTAAAAAAATTTCATGCTGTCCTACTTTTTTATTTGAAGGAAAGCATTTGTCACTTGTGATGGTTGGGTTGCCCTTGGCATAGACGTGAAGAAATCATTTGCTGAGGGTGAAGAAGTCGAGACCATTTCATAGATGCCTTGGCAGGTTGTATCCAACATGATGACGCACAGAGGGATGGTTGTCATGGTTTTAGGTGCATGCTGCCCACGGATGTTGCAGTGAGTCATTCTGTCCAAATAAATACCGCCATGCTCATTTTGTTCGCACTTTTTTATGACTTTCTATTTCTTTTACCATTCTTCACACAATCCCTTTACTTTTTCTCTCAAGGTGGGCATCTTGGAATCTCACAGGTTTCAAGATGTTCAATGGACAGATGGCTGTTTGGACAATATAATTAGTAAAGATAAGCTAGGATTTTATTTGAATGACTGGGATCTGGTTAGTAAAATAGATTATCCACATTTTTTACTAAACCATGAACATTACCTTTTTTACTATATATCTCTATCTTTTTGCATGAGAACAGCTATTTATGCCTGTTGTGTTCCAAAACAACTGGACACTATATGTATTTAACAAGCCTAACTCAAGCATTGATGTGTTCGACTCGCTTGACTATGATCCAAGACCATATCATGATGCCATATCAAAAGATTTGGTTAGCAACCATTTTCATTTCTGTGTTCCCCACTTTTTATTTTTTGTGCTATGGTCAACATTATCTGAATTTTGCTTACATATATATAGATGGAGAGATTGTATCGGTCTATCACCCGTGTATGTGATGTATGTCCACATTTCACTTCTTGGCCAATCAAGTTCATGAAATCAATCAAGCAGAAGAAACAAAACGACTGTGCGATCTTTGTGATGCAGTACATGGAACTTTGGGATGGTGAACGCTTACACACAGAAGTTGTTAGCGTAAGTATATCAGCTGACCATTTCGAAAACAATGTCTTTTTGTAAATTGTTCTTCACATTTTAGTAAAATTAGTTATATTTTTTGTGCTCACAGCTTGTTATTAAGTAGTTTAGAGTAAAATTAAAAGTTAACCCATCATGTAGCAAACTATTGAGCAACTTTTAGTAAACTTTTTTAAAATGACTGTGTTGCAAAGCTTTCTGATCATGTCTTTTTATTACATTTTTTTCTCCCACGAATGGAATGCAGGCAAACACCCTCTCCTACCGGATGCATTATGCACTGATGCTGGTTTCCCATCCATCAAACATTTCATACCCATACCTACAAGAGGAGGTGCTGCGAGACATTGATGAGGCATCCAGTAAAGTTGTTGAAAATGCACTCAACAAGGCCAGAAAGGGGAAATGAAGCTTTTTTCACTTCTATGTGGCCTTCTAGTTAGTTTGTAATAGGGGAGAATTTTGTAAAGGCCTGCAAGATCGAGCTTTGTTTGGTTGTAGTGATAGTCTCTTGTAGTTATCTCTTGTAGTGATGTTTTTTGTCATCCTGTGGGTGAACTGCGCATTGTTTCTATCTTACTCTAGTTGAACCTTTTGCGGTGTGAACTTCTCCTACAGTGATGTTATATCATGTGGTTGAACTACCGTTGGCAAACTTTTGGTGCTGTTAATGATAGTATGTGACACTGATGTTAATTGTGTAGTTCAACATTTCTGTGATGTTTTTATAATGGTATCCTGTCTAGTATTACGGAGAACCGATGGCACAAAAACATTTTTTGTGTAACACTGCCTTTTTTTAGCATCGATGTGTTGTATTTGGTAGAACCAGACCACCAGTGATCTTTTTAAGCAGTAAACTTGGTTGGTAGCTATCAGAAAAATATCCATTATGAAAATAGCAAAGGCAGAAGACAGATACGGTAAATGTCATGTATTCATAGGGTATAGTTCATAATCAGCAAGATTCAATAGAACAAACAGTAAAGAAATGAGAACTATTTAAAGATTTTCTTTGTTTACACCAACGTGATGCTTCAATCGTCGTATACACTTGTATTTCACAATAATAAACACAATTTTTTCGCATCTGTAGGAATCAACCCAATGTTATAGTAGCCCCATACAATCTTTTGAAGTTTATTAAATCTATACCATGTGGAATAGTAAAAAACCCAATGTCAAAGATTTTCTTTGTTTACACTAACGTGATGCTTCAGTCGTCGTATACACTTGTATTTCGCAATAATAAACACAATTTTTTCGCATCTGTAGCAATCAACCCAATGTTATAGTAGTCCCATACAATCTTTTGAAGTTTAGTAAATCTATACCATGTGGAATAGTAAAAAAGCCTAGGAAGTACAGTAAAGCATCAGACAGGCCTGCTACCCGTGCAAGTTCTCGAGTTGTGCCCATAATGGAGACACTTTTGGCACTGCCTCTGTTTCCTTTTTGCAGGGACCATCTCCATTGGCATCGGCCACTTTTTCTGTTTAGTCCGTCCTTTGTTTTTTGCCAGATCGGGCTCTTTTAGGTTGTTACCCTCTAGCAAACCCACTCCAACAAGATCTTCACCTTCCTCCATCTCATCTGGGACTGTCAGGTTGTCCAACTGCTGATCTAGCATTGATAACACCTCCTGTGCTGTAGTGAAATGGGCGATTGTTGCCACACCTTTTCGCACGATCGACATAGCTTGCTCAAAGAGGACTGCGTGGCGATATTGTTCGGATGCATGTTCCACATCGCTTAGAACAGATTTGATGTCGTGGTCATCCAATGTCATACCAATTCTTGCATTTCTGGACCACCTCTTCAATATGTACTTCTCTGGTACGTGTCGTAGGCTAATGTAACTGAACACCTGCATTTAGTAAAGAAAGTGAACTGATTACGGTAAATATCAGTGTATGTCTGTAGTAAACATGCAATCGCAGGATGTGTGAAGTACCTTTAGTACATGTGCACAGAACATGCCCCAATTTCCACATTTGCTGACACACGAAACAAATGTTGCGCCCAGGATGGTTTTTGTTCATAGTCTTGATGCTTTATGACAAATGTTTTGCATCCATCATCACCATCTTCCGTGGATTCGACCTCATATGCTGTGCTTTCCAAAAATTCCTTCTTGAATTTCTCATATACTCTTCTAGTATACAATTTGCTCAGTTGCTCATCAAACTTATATCTCGATGATGTTTGGGCTTCTCCCTGCAATAGCAACACAGATTATCAGTAAAGACAATCATCTGAGTTTAGTAAACTGTTACAGCACAAGACAGTAAACCTGTACCTCCTGTGCAAAAGTCTCTTGGTCCTCTGTTGTTCTTATGTTTTGGATGCATATCATGTTAAATTAACATCTACAGACTTAATTTCTACTGCTATAATGAAATGCATCGGTTTATCTCCTGGACAAACCTGTGCAGAGAAGTTCTATGGTCGACAAACGATCTCTTCACGACAGCATTCATGCTTTCACTTCGCTGTGTGGATGTCATATTGCCAAAGAAAACACCTTTAAAGTATGATGGCACCCACCTCTCTCTTTCTGACCACAGTGAAATCATAATTGGGCTGTCATGTAGGCCATTTCTATCTATCATTTCCACTCAAGCAGACTCAAACTCCTTTGGTGTCATTGGGTTGTTAATAATCTCGTGTAGTTCATTCTTTAATGTCTTCCTCCCACTGTACAGTTTCGCCAACCTTTTCTTGTTTTTCTTCAGAACATGCCACTTGCACAGCCGGTGATGCGTGTAGGGGTGCTTCTCTCTTATTGCTTTCTGCATGCTGGGATCTTGATCTGTAAGGATCCCCACGGGATGCTTGCCGCCCATGCAATCAAGGAATGTCTCTCGATTCCACTCAGCTAGGGCGAACCCAGATTCCACTTAGCTAGGGCGAACCCAGACGGCTCCCCTGCGATGTTCTAGGGTTTGTGGCCATTAGATGCATCCACCGATTGGAGAGAAGAAATCAAACCGGGCAAACGGAGCACAAATGCAGACACCGGGGAAATCGAAGATGCAATCTTTCGATGCAGTGGATTTGGAGGCGGCAGAAGCAAATAGGTGCAGCTCGCCGACGCGTACAGGTGTGGATATTTTTTCCTCTAGCTGATATGTTTGGATCTTATTTTGCGGGCGAGTCAACTGTGCCTTATAGGGTTGTAAGATCTTCATCTTTTCCTTGTAGGAGACACTTATATGGCTCATTTGGATGTTTTGGATCAGCTTGTTGTTAGATTTGTCTATGATGGTCAGTTCGTGAATACCGGTAGATCAATTGTGCACTGTGTGGGATGGAGGGGATGTCTTACATAGACAGAGATAAGATTTCTTTGCCAGAGATTGAAGGCCACCTCAAGGACCACATCCAGAATGTGGAGAATTGTTGAATGCATTGGTTATTCCCAGGGATGTCATTGTCTACTGGGTTGCGTTTGTTATGTGATGATAGAGTTTGCCAAACCATGGCCAATTCCATCACAGATGGTGGTGTGGCAGATATATATGTGGAGGCAGTGATTGAGGACGGCATGCAGTGTGGTGCAGACCATGAGGTTGGCAGTGAGAGGAAGACCATAACTAGAATTCCATCATCTCCTTTGGATATTGAGAGGAAGAGGAACTTTTATAGTGTGCCCAACAACACTGAGTCAGATAGTGATGAAGATTCTAGCAGCCAGTCAGAATATGTACCCGGAGATAAGGACAACTCTGAGTCTGATGAGGAAGCTACAAAGGCTAGGGAGAGATACTTGCAGCTGAAGAATCAAATGGAACAAGGAAGAGATGGTGATGAGACTGATTGGGAGGAGACATGCTTGTTAGATAGTGATGAAGATAGTTTCGAGGTATGTGGTAGTGATCAGGAGGTGGTGAGGAAGAAGCCTTTATATCCTAGGTTTGACAGCAGAGCAGCAGTTCCCAGTTTTAAGATTGGGATGACATTCACTAGCAAGGAAGATTTCAAAGAAGCAGTGGTGGCATATGGGGTAGCACATAGCCATGTCATAAAAATAGTGAAGAATGATGCAAAGAGATTTAGGGCTAAGTGTGATTGGCCCAATTCCCTGCCCTCATGCCATCTCTTGTATTTACTGGAGGTCAAATAAGCTTGATGACTACATTGTTTCCTGCTACTCAATTGAATGTTACAAGAAAACATATGAACACTGCATGGAACCTGTGGAAGGGATGCATTGCTGGCCAATTTCTGACAGGCCAAAACCAAGGGCTCCCAACAATGTTAGAATGCCAGGGAGGCCTAGAAAAGAGAGGAGAAGGGAAGTTGGGGAGAAACCAAAATCATTTAGGATGTCAAAAGTGGGTACCAAGATTAAGTGTAGCATTTGCAAAACTGTTGGACATAACAAAAGCAAGTGTTCACAAAATACATCTAGCAAAAACAACTCAGCTCCAGGTGCTCCAGGTACAACTTCACATGCTCTGCAACATGCTATTGTTCAACATTCACAACAAAGCTCCAGTAGTGTTGGCTACAACATCTCCAGTCAACAGAGTGGGAGTAGGACACCACCCAGGCAGCCCAAAAATGCAAACAGGGTAATGATTCATGACATGGCTGCTATTTTTTCAAAATTAAGTGTAGCATTTGCACATTATAACATGTCTGCCCTTTTGTTTTCAGCAAAGACAAGCACATAAGAAAACAATGACAACAGCTTCAGTGCGCACAACTCATGGTGGGAGTGCCACATGTGAAGTTAAAGCTGGGCATGCAAGCTTTTCAGTGACTGGAGGGACAGGCACTGCAAGGGTTTCTACTAGTGAATCCAAGTGATTGCATACCTTCAGTGTTAAATGGCTTATCTGTGTGTTTGATCTAATGTTCAAAATACTATGTATCAGGCTCTTAATTCTGTCATGTACTTGTAGTCTTAATTATTGTGTACTTGTACTCTTAATTCTGTCATGTATTGTGCAAGACTATGTGTAATTGAATTCAGAGCACGTTGTGAAAGATTAAGATCAGCACTTGGTCATTTCAGATGCATTCAGAGTCCACTTAGTGGTCATTCAAATGCAAACACACAGATTCATTCCAAATGTCAAACATTACATAGTAACCTGCGCACATCCTTACTACATCCTTGCTGACAGAATAACAACAACAAATGCCAAAATTACAATACAGAAACACATTTTTTTCCTTTGCCTCTCTAGAATTTTGACCTTCTCACTCCAATCATACACGACAGCATTAGCACAGACACATTCTCTCTCGTAGCTACCATCTTCTGATCCCACATATGCAGGCAATGCTTT
>SPJY01026378.1:266849-300397 GCA_005191435.1 Raddia distichophylla | reverse complement strand
CAGGCCTTCGCGCCGCCGATGTCGTTGCCACCGCCGCCAAACGCCTCCACGCCGCTGCCATCGCTGGCCGAGAGAGAGGGCGGCGGCGGACGGCGGCGAGAGGGGCGGGAGGAGGCACGGGAGGGGAGGCGGGTAAACCAATGAGGAAAGGGGGGATCCGGGAAAACCGAGGGGGGCACACAAAGGCCACGGGAGCCGCCGCCTCGCCGAGCCCGCTGGATGGAGATCGGACGGATGAAGTATTTCGGGCGACGTGGCCTCAGCGGGGCAAAAACGGTGCCACGTGGCCCGCGGGGGAGGAGAGTTCTCACGCTTGTACATTTAATAGATTCGTTCGCAGTCTGTCGTTCCTTTTTTATCAATATCATTATAATAATTGAGTACTCATGTTTTTTTTTTTATTGAAATTTCAGTATAAACAGATTGTTTAGCGAGAAAGTGCGAATTTTATCCATTCAACAGGACATTTATATCAACTAGATCTGGAGGGGACGGAAACCAACATGACGTTCCAATGTTCAAGCATGTTTACATCCCTACTTTTGCTAAAAAATGTTTACATCCCTACTTTCACGGTACAAATATCAATATGTAAAGGCCCTAGATTTTGACTTACATGGTCAGCGATTTTGCGGAACAACATTGGTTGACTTTTTAGATATTGAGAATCGGTTGAAGGAAGGATTTTTTTTTTGATAATTTAATATAAAGTGTAAAAACAATTTAGAGGATGGGTGAAGATTTTAGTGGATACAGTGTTACAAAGGATGGGTGCATGGAGAAGGTGTTGGGATGTTGCGCATGTGTTATGTTAATCACATCCTGACTCTAAAAATCTAGGTCTAATACTGTAACATTAGAGTTGGAGTAAAATATAAGACAGAGTCTGAAAAATATAGGGATTTTGTCCCTTTTTGATTCGTTGCTTTAGTTTTGTTTTGATTCTATTTAATTTTTTTTATTTTTTTTGTATGTTTTTTAAAAAATTAGCACTTTGAAGGTTTTTTCTCAAAAAAATTATTTTTAAAAATAAATTTTTTAGCTACTTTTTAAAAGTCATCTACATTTTCAAGTACAATCAAAACTAAACTAAAATAACAAATTAGAAAAGAGCCTTTGTAGATGAGATGAGGCAATGATTGAAAGGTGGACGAACATTATGAGGATGTGGCGAACGCCGTGGATGCCCAATCTCCTAGAGAGTTGTCCCATTAAGAGCATCTTGTATTAGCCTTGAAGTTATTTACCACCCCAAAATAATATGAAGCTATGCAAACTTTATAAATGTTGCAGTCCCAAAAAATTTTAATTGCTCATTACAAGCAAGTGCTTCAAGAATTATGGTATCAATTTTGTCGTTCCAAACGGTAACTGAAGTAGCAATAGAAGTCCCATCCTCCTTTCTGCAAACGACTCCAATTGCAACTTTCTCACCTATTATGAACATAGCAGCATGCCAGGCTACCAGCATCCACATTTATTTTAACCTCACCCACAGGTGGAGAAAGCCATTTCTTGATGTGGTTGTTCGACTATGAATTCGCGCCATTTTTAAATTGATAATAGAATTATCGAGTACATTTATATTTTGCATTGGGTAGGCCGTGACTTATGGGCCTGCAAATTGGAGGGTGGAGCCTGGAGATTCCGAGATGAAAAACTGGGAAATCTTTTTTGAAGCCTGGTATCTGGGCCTAATTGAGTGATGGGCTTACAATATGGCCCGCTAGGCTCTTTGATACAGCCGAAGGCCGAAGCTTAACGCGGGCGGATTGGCGAGTTCAGTCGGGTAGCTAGGGTTCAGGTTTCAGGCGACCCCCGGAGCGGACGGCGGCCGGAGGCGATGGCATCGGCGGAGGAGGAGATCGCGGTGAAGGAGCCGCTAGATCTGATAAGGCTCAGCCTCGACGAGCGCATATACGTCAAGCTCCGGTCCGACCGCGAGCTCCGCGGCAAGCTCCATGTATAAACCCTTGCGCTTCTCCCCGATTTATTTGCTGTCTTTTGTACCGTGTGGTTTGTGGTTGATTGGGTTTCCTGCGGAGTAGTTCTTCGTTACATGGCCTGATGTGACCAGCCTCCGTGCTTGTTGCGGATGTTAAGCTGCCAGCGTGTTATGGGCGGGGAGGTGGGCTTGTATGCTAACAATTTAGCTACTTCTTTTCGTGTTAGGTCGTGTCCCCTCTATGTTTGTTACCCTAATTAATCCCCACTAGATGTTACAGTTCAGTGTGTAATGGAATGATTTGATCAAAATTGGAGATGGGGAGGTAAAAGAAAAGGTTAGTTTACCCAACTTTGGGGGTATAGCCGAGGATGCATTCATCGGTTACACGCTTGCCATTTTAGTCATGTCTTGACAACATAGTGAGATTTTCTAATCTGTTGATAACCTTATAATCAAAGTGCTATGTGCTGTGCATTGTTCGATTGTGTGCTACTCTGCCATGGCTTGCATCAGCACTACTCCATACTTTCTTGTGCAATGGTATAAATTTCTGTGTTCATGTCTTGTGACATGCGGATTGTCCTGGGATGGCGGTTTCTGAGATGTCTTTCCTGTGCATTTTACCTAGGCATATGATCAACACTTAAACATGATCCTTGGAGATGTTGAAGAGATCGTGACAACTGTTGAAATCGATGATGAAACGTATGAAGAAATCGTTCGTGTAAGTGATCTGAACTCTTGTTTTTAATGTTGATGAATGTTTTGTTATGTCAATGCCTTTGGAGGTTAAGTTGTGATTGTTCCCACTAACATAGCTATCGATGAATTACAATATTTGTAGCATATCTATGAGGTCAAAAAAAAAGTGTGTATTTAGAATGTATGATGCCCCTGAACAATAAGGGGTTGTACATGCAAGCGCATCATTGTACTTTTTTTGTGGAGTTCCATTGTGTTTATGGTGGGATTGATACTGATTGAACATCAGTATTGAACATATCAGAATATTTATAGTTCTAGTTCTGTTTGATTATGTGTTCCTTGACCATAAGATTGACTATAATTACTTCTTTTTTAGCAATCTGGTGCTATGGAATAAATTATTCACATTACTAATTGTTAATCTGTTTTAAAATATTTGTATACTAACTATTTGCTAAAATTTATCGTTCCAGACCACCAGACGCACCATCCCCTTCCTATTTGTGCGAGGTGATGGTGTTATATTGGTTTCCCCACCGCTGCGAACTGCATGAGATTTGAAGGGAGGAAAGCTCGTTGTCACTGTGACTTGTGTGTATTTTGTCAGCTGATGACATGAAGTGTATGTTATGTGCCGCACTGGTACTGTTTTCTTATGGATAGTAGTTTAGCATGCGATGCAATTGTTCTACGACTGCATGTGTTTTAACTTCTCTGATCGAGGTGTTAGTTTTTACTTCATGCCAAATTAATCTGGTTTTCGTTATGAGCTTAATCTTCCAATCATCAGGTATTATTCCTACTTGGAGCACCATGTTTTATCGACGAAATGCAGTGCGCAATATTTGAGTGAATTGGCGTAGCAGTGTTGGACAAGAGTACGCTGCAAATATTTGTGAAAAAAAAAGGTCCTGATTGAAGAAGGCGTTGGCCCGTGCAAACTCGGAGGGGAAACCGTGGGTGCAATGAAAATGCGGCATGTTTAGACCATTTTCAAGCATTTTTTCCTTCATTCCCTTTTCCATTTTCTTTACCATATTTTCCCCTTCATTTCCTACCATCTACATCGGCATTTTTCCGAAAAATTTATAAAGAAAATAGAGAGAGAATTTACAAAAGAAAGAAGAGAATTTCTTTCTAAAGAGAATGCACGACAAAAATTTATTTTGAAGAGAACCATGAAAAAATTATGTTGGAACATTTTAAGGGATCGGAATTTCTTCGCATAGAAAGATTAAAACTTGAAAGCAACGCTAATTGAAAAAAAGACAAAAGAGTATATTTCTAAAAAAAATACTCGCCACAAGAGGACACCCATGATTCGATTCCCAAACCACTGGGTGAAAGAACAGAATAATTTGTGACGGATCAATGAATTCATGATTCGCAAGCCACATCAAAGAATAATTTTTCTGGTAAAAACGTAAAAGAAAACGGTACATAAAAGACACAAAAAGGCACAGGCGGCCGGGCCAGCCGTTGTCGTCTCTTCTTGCTCGCCTTCGCTCCACACGAACCGAAGGCCGAAGAAGAGAGGGTAACCGCGAGACATGGGCGTCACCAAGGAGGATGTCGAGGCGGCCATCGCCTCCGCTCTCAGCCCTTCCCACCTCGTGAGTCTCTCCCCACCCTAAACCCTTCCATCCGACCATGGCCATCCGTCTCTGCTCTAAACCCTAACTGCGGCTGCTCTCGTGTTTCTCCGATTTCAGGTGGTGACGGACACCTCGGGAGGGTAAGCCTTAGCCTGTCCCAGATTGTCAATCTCTTTCTGTTCTCTTTTAGCTTGTTGAATTGCTACGAACAAATGAGAGATTGTTGATGTGGCGATTTGGTTGTTGAGTTGTCGATTGATTTGTTGGTGTAACGGTGTCTGAAGATGCGGCGCGAGCTATGAGATCGAGGTGGTGTCGGAGCAGTTCGAGGGGAAGCGGCTGCTGGAGCGGCACCGGATGGTGAACACCGCGCTGGCGCCGCACATGGCGCAGATTCACGCCGTCTCCATCAAGAAGGCCCTCACCCCGGCGCAGGCCCAGCCCCAGCCCCAACCCCAGCCCGAACCGGCCGGCGACAAGACGCAGGATTAACTCACGCGATATCTGATACTGGCAGGACACATCAAACTCTCTAAATAATGTAGCAGATGAAATTGCGGAATTGAAACTTTTGAGAGTGATGTTTTGCTTTATTGCTCACACTAATTGGCGTTGTTGATTCGTCCTATAGGTAGTTTGCAGTTTAGTTGCATCAGCCAGTGGTTTGATTCTTTAAATCTAGTGGTGTCTACTGCACCGAGTTAGCGATTTGGTTGATGATCGATGGTCTGGCACCTTGTTTACTGAAGCCGTTTCCTTTACATATTGCTGAGACCACCTTAAGGGGAATCTATTCTCCTCACTGGTATATTAGAACTAGATACAACGGTATTTGATGCTGGAGATATAAACACAATGGATTTTGATTTGTGCGATGACTCACTTTTAGATAGATATTTAAGTCCTTGCCTATATATTTTGTGCATGACTCCAATTCATGCAACATGACTCCAATTCAGCCTTTGTTTTGCTGCTTAGATATATGCCTAATTTGACCGATTTTAAGTGTGAATTCTACACAATACCTCAAAAATGTGAATGTTTGTAGGTGTGTAGGGGGGGGGGGGGGGGGGGGGGGGGGGGGGGGCATTTTTAAAGTTTGCTAGTTGGACTGGGAGAGACATTGATGCAGGCATGTACCCATGAACAACACACTGGGATCACAATCATTTCATATGTTCCATGTTGGTATTACCAATTTGATTATCATCTCTTCAAATGCTTCTAAGATATTTGAATGCTATTTATGTTTCAGCCATTGAGTCTGAAATAACATATCTCGCGGCTATTGTACATGCATCCATTTTGAAGTGATAATTAGATACATTTTTTGTTTGAGCTATTGAATTTGAAAAATAGCATGTATAGTTTTTTTTTGAACCATTGAATTCCAAATAACATTATACAATTTTTGCAAGCTTGCAGCGACAACTTTACAATATCCGGCTATAGTGGCATTTCTCTGTATGGAGAACTTTGAAGTGCCCCCCCCCCCCCACCCCCTGTTTGTATTAGAATGTTTCCACACCCTAGGTCCACTTAAGTAATCGGGTATAGTATGCTGCATGTATTATCTATTTCTTGTCAGTTTTTATTAGAATGTTTCTATTAGAATGAGCCCCCTGTGGCCCGTCCTCAGCTCCGCCGATGGAAAAAAAAGGGGGTTTTGCGGAGCCAGGGTCCTCTTTGGTGTGCGGTTGGGTTTGATTTTGTTCAGTTAAGCAAAAAATTAAATGTTTTCAAGAAAGAGGTATGGTAAGGTTGAAAATTTGTTAAAAAATATTTTTAAGATTTTTAAGTAAAACCCTACGAAGTACTAAAAATTATTACAAAATATTACACCGAATAATCTATATAAAATACTAATAAATTTTGATCAACCAAACAAACTGAACCCAATCATGAACCAAAGAGCCTCAGTGTGATGTGATGGGTTCCGCCATTTGGGGGTGGACCACCGTTCGGGGGTGGCAATGCTTGAAATGGCGGAGTAGTGGCGGCTGGGGGCGGAGGCGTCGTCTGTGCCCTTGCCTCCGAGCAGAACCCCTCCAATCTGTCGGCAATGGCGATGATGGACACCATCGACGCTCCATTGACAGCAAACGCGACCGGACCTGTTCTGGGCTCGAAGTGTGCGTAGTGCGTTCACTATCATGGGTAGTTCCATCGCTACAACGGTAGCCTGCCAAACTTTCTTCGTTTTATTCCCTTCGAGTCCATCTACAATAAGAGGAATTCGTATGCAAGACTAAAATTATCGATTCGTTATATTTCGCGATGCACATTTCATCATCCACCACCTCAAATGCAACGCATACACACTCGCCGAGAACAACCGTCGTGAACCAATCTCAGCATGTTGAGAACATAGGCGGATGGATACGTACCACAAGGTGACGGTGGTGGATGACACTGATACCGGTGACTTTGCTTTTGAGTCCGGCGTTGCTACTGGAGAGATCCAAGCCGACGGTGATGACGAGGCCAGAATAGGTTATAGAAAAACCATTTTTACAATGATACATAGCTGGAGGCCCTTTCTATCTTCTATCCTATCTTATTATCCCGACGCCTTTCTCAGACAAATGATAAGAACTTCTGGACACACACTTTCATTGACACGTGTGAGAACAATTTTGCTCCACAATTGCCTAATTGCAGTTAGTTTCCTGGTATGTTTGCGGAAGATCGGCTTAGGCAGTTCGTTAAGGGGTGGTCAATGACACTAATACTGGTGACTTCGCTCTTGAGTCCGGCATTGCTACTAGAGAGATTGGAGCCGACGGTGATGATGAGGTCAAAAAAGGCAACGATGTAGATCTAGGGCTATCTTCTGAGCGGTGGAGACCCCCTCCTTCCTCCGGCACCTGAGAAGCCGAGGTTGGTTTCGCTAGTGTGCTGGCTCTGCCCACCTCGCGTTAGCTCTTGCAACCGCTAGCCATGGAGGAGAGGGATGCGCTTGCCGAAACCCTAGCTTTGGAGAGTCGTCTTCGCGATGGGGAATAGAATGGGGGAGAAGTGGTGCCAACTGGGGGGATTGGCTTGGGGTGGGAAGGGATGGGATCCGATTCGGGAACTTTCGGCAGCACACACTATAGATGAGACTAAATCGGGTTGCTCCCACTCGACCGCAACCCCCATCTATGGTGATGACATTGTAGCAAAAAAATACCACCCGTTAACGATGCTCTTAGAGGTGACCATTTCAACAGTATAAAACCTAAGTTGAATAAGTCAATAAAATATGAGTATGCTTATTTTGGAGCTAGAGGAGGGTGCAAATAGATTTTGATAGGGCATCTCGAATGGTTTCTACGTTAGGATATCCTAACATTGTAGCGAATAAAATATAAAAGATAAAAATTTATATGAATAATAAAAGGTAGATGTGAACAGTGATTGGGACATCCTAACTTAGAACTCGTCAAAGATGCACTTATGGAGCACAACTTCTAGCTGCTAGAGGTGTATGTGTGTAAGAGTGTATGTATTAGTGAATTTCTGTAACAAGAAGCCTCAATTGCTTATGGAACTGTTCGAGGCCTCCATACTATTACACTGGATGTTACAAACTTACAATAAGACCAAGAAAAGAACTGTCTGATGAATTATGTTACAAATCTGGCGAAGAAGGCGATCAAGCCGAGCTTGCCTTTGCATGTTCCGCGTACAATGCTTTGATCTCCTCCACGTCGTCGTTACTGCCGAGAAATATTGGGGACCTATCATGAATCTTGGTGGGAACGAGGTCAAGAGCCTGCAGTGCCAATGTAGGAGCGAGTTTTTTTTTAAGAAGTTATCAAAATTAAAAAAAAAACTGGTACTGAACATCCAGCTCCGACTAAGAGAGACGGAAATATTTACTGACCCGTTCTTTGCCTGTGAAAGACTGGCCTCCAGCTTGTTCCATCAGGAATGACATGGGGAAAACTTCATAAAGGACACTGCAATGCCAAGTTGAGGCAACTTAAGAAATGTGGAGGTGTATGCATTTGGAGGTGTCATATGCAATATGAGAGTGGGTTAAAGCATACCGGAGTTTCCCATTTGGGCTCTTCTTGTCTGCAGGGTACAAAAATATGCCTCCGTATAGCAAGGTACGGTGGACATCAGCAACCATACTGTAAAACATATGGAACATTATATTTTGTAACCAAAATTATACAGATGTTGTCCACGCTATGGGAAAAAAAAACTTTACAATATTGGAGAGAAGATTTAGCCACTATACGATGAATGGCTGATAAAATGTTTTTGTCAGTGAGCCAACTGAAAAATTCACTCACCTGCCAATGTATCTCAAAGACTTAGGTGATGTACCATCCTTTGGAAACTTGCACTTCTCCACAAATCTGTTATATTTATCGTAAAATTTTAGCTGAAAATCTTGAAAAAGTAGGGTCCCCTGAAAACTTAAAAACCACATACTTTGCAGTAGGGGCGTCCCAGTTTTTGGCATTCCCTTCATTCACAGAATAAATCTTTCCTTTCTTAGGTATCTGCAAAAACAAAGCATAAAGCAAACAAATATGAATATTGTATTGATACACTTTATAAAACAATACGTGGTTTCGAGTCTGCATGCATCCCGTGAGGCGCAGAGGCTGGATTTCATTATCTTAAAAAAATAAGTATTAGGCTGATGAGATATCTATCTATCTATCTATGAGTTTATCAAAGTACAGTTAAACGAATCCACACATTAATCCTCAGATATTAGAAAATTCCACATTAATTAGAGAGAGAAGAAAGATCTAAAACATCGATCGTTGTGGGTTCGAATTATAACGGTTTAGGTTAAAAGAACTACAATAATAAAATAAAACAATTTAAAAAGAGTTTATATCAAATACAATGTTAGAAAAGATGTTCATATGAAATACGAGATCTAGCCACACATTAGATAGGAACACCTTGCTCGTTTTTTAAAAGAAAATGCAACTTTGTTAGCTGCTTTGCAATACCTTGATGTCTGGATGAGTCAGTATGAACTCCCCAAGAGAAGGATCAAGTGTGAAGCCATTGACACCGTTTCCAGTACTCAGAACAAGCTGCAGCAAATCAGTTCAGATAGGCACTTGCAGAAGATTATGTTGAGGGAAAATGGATTCAGGGCATCTTATCACCGTGCAGGAACTTCCATACATGCAGTATCCAGCAGCAACCATGTTCTTCCCAGGTTGCAGCACATCCTCTAGGGTTACACTGTCCTTGTTCTTGATCATGTAGATCCCAAAGATCTGTAGCAGAAAACAAATGTGATTAAAAACATCGAAAAAATGCCGCAGCATGACAGCAACCACGAGTCTTTAAATTGAAAAGGTCACTCCCCCGACTGAAGCAGCAATGCAAGGTTATGTGAACAAATCAAGTTGACCAAAGAGTATCTTCATATTGCTGCTTATTATTCTATTAGATTCTCAGTGACATTTGTAGACTGTAGTAGTGCTATGAGACAGTGCTGCTTAAGTTTTCTACTTCTGCAGTACTGACAATAATAACAAAGGAATTTCGCCCAATAAATAAATATTAGAAGGGGAATTAGTCTCTGTCTTTGACCAGTAGTCTTTCTTTTTCACGTCACCGTTGTGAGATTTTGAATAAAAGCAAAGCAGGGAAAAAGGAGCAGATCAAGCAGCGACTTCTCGTCCTTGCGAATTGTCAATGCTTCAAATAACTTTTCTGGTTTTGCGATTTTCTTGGCACACACCGTTCCGATGGAGACGCCACAGTCGATGTTGGAGGAGCCATCGAGTGGATCAAAGCAAACACAATACCTGATAGGAAAGGAAATCATACAATCTTATTTTACGTTTCAATCACAAACATAAAATATTTTTCATATCATGTAATTATGAGAAAGTATAGAGGGTTGTACACACTTTCCACGGAGGGCAGGGTCGACGAACGTGGCTTCCTCGTCCTCTTCAGACACAAGAACACACTGCACCCGTTTGCAGCGCAAAGTCAGTAAGTCTCAAAACAAATACCCCAAACTGAATAAAATCCATACTCCAAACTGAACGAATCGATCAACAATCGCTTAAACAATGGGCTAAGAGAACTCATACGGTGCGGCCGCTGCTGACGAGGGCCTTGATGAACACGTCATTGGACAGCACGTCCAGCTTCTTCTGCTCCTCTCCCTGCTCACACCAAGGCATCATCTTTCGAGACTCACAGAGCAAGAATGGCAGAGGAGCAAACGGAAACCAGCATATCACGTAAGAACGGCACTTGCCTGAACGTTGGTCTCGCCGGCGAGGCCAATGAGCTTGGCGAGCCCGGCCTGCACAAGAATCACATCAAGTTTCAGCTAAACTGGAGCAGAGAGACAAGCCATCAGAGACGATGAGATCCGATGAAGTGATCGACTGAGTGTCTGAGTGAGTGCATGACCTTGTTGACGGCGGAGGCGACGAACTTGCAGCCGAGGACGATGTGGGAGAGGAGGATGGTGAGGTCGCCGCGGGACTCGGGGTTCCGGCTCTGCTCGTTCAGCACGTGCCTCGTGATCGTCATCAGGTCCGTGCGCTGCGCGTCCGCCGCGTGATCCATCGCGCCCGATCCGCCGCCGCCACCGGTGAGCTCCCCTGCGCCCTCTCGCTCGCGAAGTGGCCAAGCTTTCGCTCCGAGCCACGGCTTGCGCGGTACGTATTTGTACGTGAGTTATATGTGCCGCCTGCCTTGGTAGCGCGGGAAAATGGCCGCGGACGCGACGCGACGCGCGCGGCGCGGAAGCGGGGAGGGCGGAAGTGAGGCTGGGAGGCAAGGGGCGTGGAGCTCCAATGGAATCGGCGCGGAGGCCTATCCCCTCTATCCGCGATGGCTGGTAGCGTGGTGCCTGCGTGCGTTTGTGGCCGTCGTGTGGTGGCGTACGCAGTGCCGCAGTGGCAGCATGGAGTGAGGTGTGTGTGTGTGTGTGTGTGTGAGAGAGAGAGAGAGAGAGAGAGAGAGAGAGAGCAAGGCTTTGTCTTGTCTCGTGCAGGTGCAGCCGTGCAGGTGCAGTGCAGGGACGAGTAGACGTCTGAATGCGAGCAGAAAGATTAGGACCAAGTAGCGTTGGGTGTCATCTGAGCCCGGCGCGACAGCGAAACCATTCGAGACGGGCGCCTTGCCGTCCAGCTCGAAGTTCTTGAGTTTGAACTTTGAAGAAGAGCTTACGTTTTTACGAGCGATGGTTGTGGAAAGCTTGCAGCTGCTCTGCTTAGTGGCCTAGCCTGGACGCGTACGAGGAATATGCCTGGTTCAAAGTGAGAGCTACAGGCAGGGCATCTTTGCTAGGCTGCCAGTGATTCGACGCTTTGCCCTCACGCTAGGCATGTTAAGGCTTGGTTCGGGGTTTTGTTCGGTTCGGTCGGTTTCGCTTTACGCTTTTGCCTCCCCCCGTGCTGGATTGGCTTGAAAATCTTGGTGGAACCAGTGAAACACGTTTGAGAAACGTCAACGAACTTCGCCCGCTCAGGCCGACGCAGAAACTTCTCATTTATTTCCTCGAGAATGAGGTTACATGTTAGAAATTAGCACGGAGGATTCCACACGGCACAAATCAAACAAGAAATAAGGTGGCCATTTTATAGATCGATTACATCAAATATTTTTACCAAGTAATACAGTTGGCACAACACTACCAAAACTAAAAGGTGCATCACAATAAATTCATGGAGGGCATTATAGCACTATCAAATACCATTCGTATAATGAGCATAAGTTTTGAGTAGCACATAGCAACTTGTACTCTACATACTTCTTTCAAGTCAACAATCCATGCAAGGGAAACAGAGATGTTGGTAACTGCTGCCGGAGTGTTTGGCAATCCACGTAGCCCAATAAATGTGTTAGCCGCTTATGAAGGTTCCATCGTCACCAAAGAATCACGATTCAGTCATTGGCGTTGAGGCTCGCAGACACCCTTCATGGCGACGAGCTTACAGCAGAATAATAACACTAGCAGAGCTGTTCCTAAAATAAAAAACGTTCCAAGAATTCAGCTAATGAAACAAAAGGTAAAAAGCTAAAGTCCTAACAGAATATCTTATCTAAAAATAGCATTAACCTGGAGCAATGCAAGGACCAGAATTAAAGTATAGTACAACACTGGTTTGTTTTCTTTGCCTGCTTGTAGAACATCTGAAAAAGGACAGAACAACATCTCTCTATAAAATATATGGGAAAGGATGAACCAGTAAATGAGAGAAAACTATATAAATGATGCAAAATAATATTATAAAAAAAGTGTATGCTGCAAGAGGCTTGAGTAGTTTTAAGACATGGTACAGCAATAAAAATAGTAGCCTTGAGAAACAAAACCTTAACCTTTTACATAATTTGCACAAGCTACTCTATAAAATATAAGACTGAAAAATTTCTGGAAATTAGATGCTGGGATTTGGAAAACATATACTACAAGTACAAGCCAGATTTACTTCTGAGCTACACCACAAGGATCATACGACACAGGTCAGTATTGCCACTTAAACATCATAGTAAACAGTTTGTTTTTGTTGTAACCATCAACGTGTCTGAAGCATGTGGAAAACGAGATTTATGCAACAAACATAGCATTCAACAGAGCACAAGGTTTCTAATAAACAACGCATAGTCCAAATTCCAAAAGAAATTTAAAGATGCTGGATGTTTGATCACATGTATCGTTTTGACCACTGGCAGTAAATAGCGAAAACTTGACATGTTTCACTGCATGGAAGTGATCATCAGGAAAAAAAAAGAAAAGAAAATATACCTGCGAAGCAGCACTCAGATCTGAACTTTTCTCAACCAAGCTATCCAACCTCTCTCCTCTTTCAAGGACACTCTCAATAGTCTTATGCTGTTCAAATATTCAAATTAACAGCAGATTTCTAGTAAGCACACATGGTAACAGGTACGTACAACATACAGGTATTCTGTCAAATTCACAATCACAAATAAAATTTCAGATAAGTAACACTTACTAGGATAATTTTTGTTTCATCCAAATCCCTCTGGATTTTCATTAACTTGTCAGCTTCGGCAGGATCCTACAAAATGATGAATTAAATAAGAACATGTTTCTTTATGAGAAAACAAGACAATATAGGTCGAAAGTAGGCACAAACCAGCATAAGCTGCACAGATATTCTTATGAAAATATGAAGAAAATGCATTTACCATACGGACACAAATCATTTAGCTACACACACATATGCTGACATGCAAGCGGAATCATATAATTAGTCATCGGAAAAAAGCATGGTCCTTTTTTTTCAAGCAATCCAACTCTTTAGCAGTCAAAACAGTCATACATCAATATCTCTAAAAAATTGTGCCTTATGAATTATGACAATTTGGACCGACCAATGGCTGACCAATTAGAATAAAAACATAACCATGATTACAATGATACGTGAAAAAAAATCTGTTTTTGGGAAGTGAGAAGTCCGCCAAAACATCAAAAAACTTAGATGTGGTCTATTCTTGTCCCAAAACAAGGACAGCAGATTGCCATGGAAATCTAGGAATCTTGTTATTCATTACATACTTATGGTTGCACTAATCTAATTGACCTTTCCACAAGGATAGGAAGCTAAAGTCAGGTTATCTGCTCCTACGAATGAATGCATACAGATGAAGCATTTCTATAGACAGTAATAAACCTGATATTTTGTCAAAGCATCAGCCAGGAAAGACCACTGTTGAGTAGCATCCGCAGTAGCAGATTTCCAAGAGTCCCCAAAAGCCTTCTGGTATTCATCAAGCACCTTCATACAGAAAAACTTGTTAATGACTGAACCTCACAAAAAGAGTATATGGAGCAGCGATGCACAACAAAGTTATCCTAGTTATGATAGTAAATCATATATTAATTAGTTCAAATCACATCAGACATATGCATATAAAATCTATTGAAATCAAATATCAAACTGTGCCTACATCAGTGTTTTGAGCAATTAAAATGCAGAGTTTGTTGATCCCTCTATCTAGCCAGACTAGTTACTAGCGTAAAAGGGACACTTTAGGCAGCACTAAAATTGCCAGTGCGCCATTGCTTTCAAATAATTAGGTGTTAAAAAAATACAACGAGAGCATGAATCATGAATTCAGGATTTTGAAAATAAAAATATATTCTTGCCATTGATTTTTGAGCAGTTATTGCTGAAACCAGTTCGATGATAAACAGAACACTGTACCTATGTTGAGGCAACCACAGGCCAACAAGTAGCCATCTCATATTATTCATTCATACAACATAGAACGCAATATTTTTTATTTTTACTAATAATTTCATTAAATACCCCCTCGTTATTTGTGAAAACATCCTGGCCAAATGCTAAGATAAGATATGAAATAGTCATTTCAAGAACAATTGTTAATACCTTATTCAGAAGCGAAAATGCACTCCGTACAGGATAATGATCATCCATAAATGCCACAGCACAAAGACCATTTCTGTTGTGTGAGTGAACCTTGTATTCTGCAAAAACAAGACAAAAGAGTTTGAATGATGACGCACTCATAACAGTATACAGAAATATAAAAACATAAATCGCTGGGATCTCTAACACAAAAATGAATAATCACAAGCTGAAAAGCAGAAGAATAACTCCTACTGGGATGCAAATGCTAAACCATTATAAATGTTGGGATTCGCTCGGGTTTTCCCCAAATTTATAATGCTCTGATGTGATACTACCATATCACTATTGACAGGGTACCAGAACCCAGGAACGGGAGAAACAGGATCGCATTACAACTTCGAATCCGACAGCGCGTCAGATGAGCTAACAGACCACGTTAATTTTTCACGAAAACCCAAACTAATTTCAGCACTCAACAACCACATGATTGGCAGCACAAGATTACCCTCGGCATGTCCGCGCTAAACCCAGATCTAATCGTCGGATCAGAGCGAGCAGTAGACCCGGCCCGATGGGCGGAGGCAGCTCTGAGGGAGGTTACCTTCGTGCTGGACAGACTGGCGCTGGCCGGGTTGGGTGCGCTGGGCGACGGTGCGAGCGACGAAGACGATGAACTCCCGGGCGGCGCTGCGCTGGAAGTACCCGAAGTGGCTCACGTCGGTGGCGTTCGCCAGCACCACCGCCTCGGGGCCCGAGCCGCCGCCGGGCGCCGCGGAGGAGGACGAGCCCCCGGCGCCAGATGACGACGGCTTCAACACGAGGAGCGCCGTGGTCTTCATCTCTCCGCCCCCCAAGGCAAGATCTACGACGCGACGGCGACGCTGCCGATCTCAGCCGCTGTCGCTGCTCCTGCGACGACGAGGAGATGGATGGATCGGATGGACGGAGATCGCAGCCCAGAAGAGAAGAGAAGAAGCCCCCTTCCTCCTTTCTTGGATTCGGCTGCGCCACATCCACGACGCGCACAAGGAATAATACGAGTCAGGAATGGGTCACTGACTGCGGGCCCGGGCATGTCAGACGAGCACCGCTGGCCAGCCACAAACACAGCAGCGCGTCCAGGCGGAATTGAGTCGCTGACTGTGGGCCCGGGAATGTCAGACGCTCCCCGCTGTCCACAAACAATGCAGCGCGTCCAGCCCAATGGCCCCAAACGCAGAAGCCCCAAGATCACAAATTCACAATACACCGTGCAAAACCGCCGACATAGACGAACGAAAAAAACCACGATACTGGTACAGATGATGATTAGAATGTGATTTGAACATAAAAATGATACACCGAATCACGAAAATTGAGCAAAATTTCTCGAAGAACACCGATGCATGGATCAGATGGCTGGCATCATCGAAATTTCATTGCAAAACCATGCTACATTTGGCCATTGCAGTCCAGCATACGAGTAGATAAATTACAAAAGCCAACGACTAGCTAGCTACGGCATGGTAATCTCAGATCATCTCCATTGATAACCTTCTAGCCACCACCTAGCACACCTCTACATTTTTCCAGAGCAGGCACGAGCTTAGGCCCTCTCCCCGCGGATGCGGCGAGCGAGCTGGATGTCCTTGGGCATGATGGTGACACGCTTGGCGTGGATGGCGCAGAGGTTGGTGTCCTCGAAGAGCCCGACGAGGTACGCCTCGGCTGCCTCCTGCAGCGCGGCGACGGCGGAGCTCTGGAAGCGGAGGTCGGTCTTGAAGTCCTGCGCGATCTCCCTCACCAGGCGCTGGAACGGCAGCTTGCGGATGAGCAGCTCCGTGCTCTTCTGGTACTTATCTCCCGGAGCGCGACGGTGCCGGGGCGGAAGCGGTGGGGCTTCTTCACGCCGCCGGTGGCCGGCGCCGACTTGCGCGCCGCCTTCGTCGCCAGCTGCTTCCGCGGCGCCTTGCCACCGGTGGACTTCCTCGCCGTCTGCTTCGTGCGGGCCATCGGGGAAGGGAGCGGGAGATTGGGCTTGTTTTGAGCTTGATTGCTTGGGGGATTTGGAGCTGGGGTGAGGTGGGAATGGGGAGAGGTGGGGTGTTTATAGGGGAGGTTGAGCGGGAGATGGGGAAATTTTTTGGGCCAGCGGCGGGTCGTGCGGCGGGAGGATGGGTTTGGAGCGTTGGATTCTTTGGAGATGGACGGTTGAGATTGCGTTTATGGGTGAGCACGCGGATCGTGGGGGACGATCCGTGGGGAGGAGTTCCTACGCTCTGATTGGCTGGTTGGCCCGTCGCACGGATCATCGCTCGGGTTGTTCCTTTGTTCGGTGCCTTGTGAGACTGTCTGTGGGACCCGACCCTGGACTGTGTGCTGTGCGTTCGGTGGAGAGCGGGCCGGAGCGGGATACCCGCATTGGTTTGTATCTTGATCTAGAAACAGATTATAACTTTTATAAATATGTCATACGATGTTTAATTTGTCCAAAACAAATTTTGTAATTCATATAAAATCCTAAAGAAACCATTTTTGAAACTTTTAATTTTTTTTTCAATTTTTATGATTTTTTGAATTTTTATTTTTGAAAATTGAAAAATCAAATAATTTGAAAAGTTTGAAAATGGGTTCTTTAGGATTTTAGATAAATTGTAAAATTTGTTTAGTACAAATTGGACACCATATAACATATTTATAAAAGTTATAACCTATTTCTAGTCAAAATGCACACAGTGCAGGGGATCCGGTCCAATCCGGAGGGGGGATCATATGCTCAACTACTGAAACCGACTCAAATCTCCCAGACTGCATGGGTATTGGGAGACACCCGTGCTGCCGGGCAAAAAAGCGAATGATCCACTGCATCAGCCCTGATGCAATGCCATCGTCGGACAAACTAAACATGACGAGTCGATGACCCAGACTGCTCAACTACTGGACTGAATTTTTTCAAGTACATCGATGGACTTTACCTTCCACGTTGCATCATGACCAACATCATTTCAGTGACTCGAAAAGAACCATGATGCCGTGGAAACCATGGGACACATGCAAACATATGCAATTTGCGTCTCAACCAACTGAAATACAGGTAGGTATTAGATTGTTGTGCCACAAACTCAGAAGCACTTCATGTGAACGATGGTTGGACCGGATTCATCGTATTCTGCCTTGGAGATCCACATCTGCAGCACAAAATACGTGCATGTCACTATTTTTTTCAATGTCAAAGAACAGCAATAACACATTACCGAGCATACAAACTAAAAAATCCTTAGGAAAATGTGGGTGCTGGACTTGTTGTTAATCCAGATTATATACCATGCATGCGACCAAACCAAACACTAAAATTAAAATTGTCTTGTTAATGAAAACTAAAATTAGTACTCTCTCCGATCACAAAAAAAAGTCGCCATTGACTTTTGGACACACTTTTGACCATTCGTCTTATTTAAAAAAGTTATATAAATATTATTTATTTTGTTATGATTTGGTTTATTATTAAATGTCTTTTAGGTATGACTTATATTGACTTATATTTTTACATATTTGAACTAAAATTTTGAATTAGACGAATGGTCAAAGGCGTGTCCAAAAGTCAACGATGATTTCTTTTTGTGACAGGAGGTAGTACTATACAGTAATTAGACTTTGTAGTGAGTTAACTTCGATCTTAATGCGCTGAATGTAGCATATGATCATGCATTGTCTTGTCCAAATGCTAGTTAAGCAACGGAAGAAGCTCAGAACATATGCAAGAATTAGAATTGTGCCATTGAGATTTGAGGTAGTACCTGCTGGAACGTACTAAGGGAGGCCAGAATGGAACCACCGATCCAGACACTGTACTTCCTCTCTGGCGGTGCAACAACCTTCACCTTCATACTGCTGGGTGCAAGGGCGGTGATTTCCTTGCTCATACGGTCACCAATACCAGGAAACATTGTAGATCCCCCACTAAGGACAACATTACCGTACAGATCCTTCCTTATGTCGACATCGCACTTCATGATGGAGTTGTACGTAGCTTCATGGATACCAGGAGCTTCCATGCCAATGAGAGATGGCTGGAAGAGCACCTCCGGACACCTGAACCTTTCTGCTCCAATGGTGATTACCTGCCCATCGGGCAACTCATAGCTCTTCTCGACAGAGGAGCTACTCCTACCAGTCTCAAGCTCCTGCTCGTAATCAAGGGCAACATATGCGAGCTTCTCCTTTATGTCTCTGACAATTTCCCGTTCGGCAGTGGTTGTGAAGGAGTACCCCCTCTCTGTGAGGATCTTCATAAGGCTGTCAGTAAGGTCACGACCGGCAAGATCCAATCGAAGAATGGCGTGAGGAAGCGTATACCCTTCGTATATTGGGACGGTGTGACTTACACCATCACCCGAGTCAAGAACAATACCTGCAGGGAAATAATTTTCAATGCAGTGCTCATTAGATCTTAATACGATACAGGTAGATTATTAATGCAGTGATTGGCCGTACCAGTTGTTCGACCACTGGCGTACAAGGACAGAACAGCCTGGATGGCGACATACATCGCTGGGCAGTTGAAAGTCTCGAACATGATCTGGGTCATCTTCTCTCTGTTTGCCTTGGGGTTGAGAGGAGCCTCGGTCAGCAGTACCGGGTGCTCTTCAGGTGCCACACGAAGCTCGTTGTAGAAGGTGTGATGCCATATCTTTTCCATGTCGTCCCAGTTGCTGACAATACCATGCTCGATAGGGTACTTCAATGTCAGAATACCTCTTTTTGACTGAGCTTCATCACCCACATAGGCGTCCTTCTGGCCCATACCAACCATGACACCTGTGTGGCGTGGCCTACCTACAATGCTAGGGAAGACAGCCCTGGGTGCATCGTCACCAGCGAAACCGGCCTGTTCCATGTGAACGTGTGATGATCAGTTTGCTGGAAGTTACAAGTGCTAAAACAGGTATAAAGGAAGCTGAAGCCCATACTAACTAAGAGCATCGTCAGCATGATCTCTATATTTGGTTCTCTATATCCCTTATGTAAATCATTATATTTCCATCATCTCCAACAGAGTCTCTATTCTTAAAAAAATATAGTGATTCTATAGAGTCTATAAATATAGAGACTTTGGAGGAAGTCTCTAAATTTAGAGACTGAGATAGAGACTCTGCTGAAACGTTATAGAGACTGAAGTTGTCCGCAATAGTGTTTTAGGAAATCATTTAGAGTCCCTGCTAACCCTGCTCTAAGGGTTGACAACATATCAAGATTACATACCTTCACCATTCCGGTGCCATTGTCACAGACAAGAGGTTGGACATCCTCTTCAGCCATTCCTTAAGTTTTCTGCAGCAGCAGGAGTAATTAGATTGTATTCGAATTCAGTGAGTTTGGCTGCATAACTAGTTAACTACTTCAGTGCTGTGGTGTTAAGGCATAAACAAAATATTGCTTATGGGCCCAACTAAAGAAATGGATAAGAAATGAATGAATCACAACAAAAGTACAATCTGTCGGTCACCAAGCAAAAAAAACATATATATGAAGTGCAGTACGCTTAGGAAATTGATCCTCAACTAGTGCAAGATTTATACATCTCTAGAGGCTGGAATATTTCCACTATAAAAAAACTAGAGCAAAAAAAAAAAAGGTTTCAAGCAATTGAGCACTTCTACTGCACACAAGGGACAAGGGGTAAGCGTATTTCCATTGCTACCTCTATATTTTCCCTATCCCATCCCTATTCATCAACTTTTTAATCATTACCCTATCTAGCATAATATTTTCCTCCCTTACATTTTATTACCCACATACTGCTACAGTGATTTGAGGAAAAAAATAAGGGGGGGAAGGGGTTGGGAATGCCATAAGAATTCCATACACCGTTAGATCAAACACGCGTGATTCAAATAAGGTTTAGATGTACTGATTGTTGGTGGGAGATCGTAGGACATTGAAATAAGCAAAATGAATGATACACAATAATTTGAACGCATCTTTAAAATCCATAATAACTCGGTATATGCCACAGCAATGCCTCATGGAGCCGATGATACAAAAAGGGGGAGTTGATTTTCATAATTAGCTCCAGTATGTATATTTACAAACAACGCGTGATATTCAAGGTACTTTCTTCGTTTCAGATCTATAAAAATCCAACTATAATCCTTAAATCAGGGGAAATGAACAAATTTTCTCATTAATCATGAGAAAAACATATATACCATTTATTTTGGTGGGTACAGATCAATCACCCATAGAAATTACAATTATGGCGATTGTATAATAAATACACCTATATATTCAAAAGGCTATAAGATTACATAGCAAGTACAGTATATTGCGGTATCTAGATGTGCTGCGTGGGAAATTCCCGCAAGTTACAGTAACACAATAGACATGAGAATTATCAGAGTTTTTTACTCTTGGGGCCTAAACTTTAATACGGCAACATAAAAGGAAACGTTGAACAACAGTACTATCACTTACCGTCCTTGCTGCCTGTATGCGTTCAAACCTGACGCTCCTATCTGCGCAGAGGCGCAGAACACAGGGGTTCAAAAATCGCATGTTTAGCTAATAAAATCATGGCCCCGCAAAATAATTAGGAATATTACAGCTCACAGTTCAGATTTCAGACATCACCCGGAAGCATCAAGACAAACTAAGGGCCCGTTCTTTTCGGCTGATCTGAACGGCTGAAATAACTGAATTTCAAGAGCTTCTCAAGGTAGTTTCAAGATTCGGATTCATTTCAGGAGCGCAACCGGCGCATCTTCAACCAAAGCTCTCAACCGCCGATGCTCACGGCAAGAGATGCGGCCATTGACTTTCAGCTTTGGCTTTCAACACCGTCTGATCCGGCATAGTTCAGGGCTAGGATTGGGCTTTGCCTTTTTTTCAAAATATAGATAAGTCGTTAAGCTATTAAGCCGTTAAGCTAAAAAGAACTGCTAAAAAGAACTGGATATTAATCGTGATAACCTCGAAGCCACAGTGATTTGAAAACTCGCAGAATATCACGGGCATCACGATCATCAAGTGAGCATACTATTTTACGAGCGTCGCTTAGCCATCATCGACCACTACGATCCTGGCAAGGATCATCGCATCATGCAGATCATCCACCAAAAAACAGAGTTCAAGCGCAGCACAAACAAGCACAAAACGCCAAGCACAACGCTAAAAAAAACACCGGAAAAATCACGAGCTGGCTCCGACAGGAAGCCGACGCGACGATCAACCGAGTCAATCCCATCAAAATCGAACCGAACGTGTCCACGGATCAAACCGGCGTGCGAGAGAGAGAGAGGAGAGGGGAGGCTCTCTACCTTGGGGAATTTGACGAGGCAAAGGGGATCGGCGGATTGGCTGATTGGCTCCGCTTCTGGAGAGCTCCGCAGTCGCGAGTGACACGAGCGAGAGAGCGAGACGGGACAAATCACAAATGGGGCAGAGAGAGAGAGAGATCCAAAGCAAAAGGCTGAACGGTTTTATAACGCGGCCGCCTGCCTACTACTACTAGTATGCCTATGGTCGCCGTCGCCTGCACAGGCCGCGTGCTTCGTTCCGCGCCCGCCATGGCACGGCACGGCGGCCGCGCGACGACCGGGACAGAGGCCTACCTAACCCGGCTCGTGCCGGGCCGATGGAATCTGGCCGCGGGCGCGAAGCTTTCGGTGCCTGAACCGGCGCGTCCACGTCGGCCGGCGTGGCGGGTGGGGGCACCGGCTGGCGGCTTTGGACTGGCGTGCGGTGGAGACCAACCCGGCCGTCGCTGGCAGCGAGCGCCATCGATGATCGATCGGGTCGGCGCCGAGCGTAAACATATGGCCCAGAACGGCTGGGTAAAGTCATCCCGGGGCAAGAAAGCCCATGGGCTATGGATCAGGGCCCACAACTAACAACTGGAGGGATAGATGCGAGAACGCCGGCCTGCCTAGAATCGCCATCTCTAGCTGGAAAAGTCCTTCAACTATCGCCAAAACACCCTTCAACCATCACCAAATTTGGTTTTAACTTCCTCGACTCCAAAATCGAGTGACCAACGTCAATACCGAACAAAATACCCCCTCACTCGAAACCATCCTACTTTTGGATGACATGGTGTCCTAGTCAACATAGTTTTCTAGAAAATAATTCTAAAAAATCTAATAAATTGCAGAAAAAGGCATAGGAAATAAAATAAACACCTACAAAATAAAAAGTGCAAAATCTAAATATGTAGTAAAAATATAATGATTGTGTTTAAACTTATTTGAATCTTTTTTACTTTTATTATTTTTATCCGTTTAATAAATAAAGTTTTATGACAATGCTAAACTTATTTTGTTGAAATGGGGATCAACTAACCCCGCTCCATGGCGTATTAGGGCATTTGTAGGCGAGAGAGTCTGTGACGAAGGAGTGAGGCAAGCTTCCTCTGCAAGGTGCCGCTTGCCATCTTTCTGACAGGTTTGTCGTCTTGTCGGCCGCTGTGTCTCTGGTCAAAAGATGTGGTGCATTGGTCGAGCTTTTCACGAGTGGCACTGCGCGATCTTCTCTTGGTCCAAAATTGCCTCGTGCCAGCGGGAGAGTCAAGTATGGCCTGTTACCGACCCGTGAGCTAGGTGGTATTGAGCTGTGCGGCCCAATCCCAAAAAGATGTAAGGATATTTTTACCTTTTCAATATTTTTTTTTACATCATGATAAAAATGTCAAACTAACTTTAGATTTGAATATAAAAACTTCTGAAAGGTAAAACTAGTATCCTTTTTTTTCTCTCTTAGGTTCCTCCTTTTTCCCACAAGTCAAACTAAATTTTCCTAGCTACTTATTTATTTAATCAATAAGTGATCTTATAGATCCATATAGTTTTTGGCATATAAGTTTGCATATAAATATATTTTTTATTGCATGCTTTGATTCTATACAATTATATCGATTTATGTGTGTTTTTATTTTATTATTGAGTTTTCTATGATTTTCTATGATTTATTTAAGTTTTTTAAAATTTTTGTAGAAAACCATGCTGAAAACCGGGGTGGTCTTCAGTAAGGATTACACTGTGCAAATAGAGCAGAGATATATAATGAAACTAACCGTGACATGCATGGCTGATGCATATATTGGCAATTGGATCATCTCTTTGTTGACTTCCTTATACACATATGTACAGACTTCTTTTGATTGCTAGTGCATCCACTCTTCCAATGATTCTTGCATCGATCTAATGACTGATTGTTGGCTAATGATCCGTCTGGTCACTAATTGTTGTCTCCTTCATCATATCCCTTCTCGGCCAGCGAGATGGCCCGAGCCGAGCATACTCAAGAAACACACGCCTCCCAGTCCCAATGGATTTCAATAGTGATGTTCGCAGGGGGCAGGCTGGTCATATGTGTTTCTTGATGTTCGCTCTCCTTGATCAACCTGATCACTGAATTGTTGTGCCTTGTTGACCACTTCCCAGCCAGCGAGATTAATTAGCCTTGGGCGCAGGACCCCTGATGGACTAATCTTCATGTCCTTCGACGATGGATGGTTTTGATTCTAATCCATACGAAATAGGTTATCATCGTACAAATCTATGCCATTATAATTTAGTTCCACGATAATAAACGGTGTTGATTCGTTGCATAAATAGATGGATTAATATTTTTTAAATCTTAACGTTATAACCACGCTCCATTGTATTCTGTGGCAGGAATACTTTTTAAATTTATTTGAAAATTTCTCTGATTAATATAGTGTAGATCCATAATACTCTTTTCATAATAATTAATGATTTAGATCTCATAAATAGATTGATACAAAGTCTTTCTTTTAATCTTTTTTTTTAGGAACAGGCAGGAGAACTGCCTTGTATTAATTTGCTGGGTTTTTGCCCTTATTTGGGCCGATGGGTCTTGGCCCACTGCAAGAGAGAAAAGGGGAAGGCCCCCAGCTAGCTGCACACGCAAGGGTTTCTCAAAAAAAAGCTCTCCCTGACCTGACCTCCGCCTTGCGCCTGTTCCCTGACCTCCGCCTTGCGCGGGCGTGTGGTGGCGTGGAGAGCTGGCCGGAGACTTCGGGGAGGTGGTTCTCCTGGCCTATATGGGGAAGTCCCGTGCTCCTCATTTTCTTTAATTTACGGGGAAATTTTTTAAATTGATGTAGTGGTTTCGTTTCCCTGTATTATATAGATAGATCGATATGAATAGGTCAGCAGCACAGTCATCGCATGACCGCATGGGATAATTTCAAAGGAAACCGTATCATTTTCCACTCTTGACTGATCTCGACTTCGCTTAGTGCGATCTGAGCTCACAGGTTTTACAGCGGAGCTGCACGAGTAAAACGCATGCATTAGTCACCTCTTTCCAACGCAATTCCTTCTCGGGTGATCGCGATTCTTTTATTTTGAGTTTGGACGATGGTGTTTTTTGCTCACAGACACGCGAGAGCTAGCGACAGCGTCAAAATTACCCGGGACAAGGGCACAAGGCCACGCCCGTGCAGGCAGCTTCATGCCTCGTGACTCGGATGTCAACCCGAGAGCGCGCGAGGGCGAAGGTTGGACCAGGAATGCAACAAGACGCGCTGCCATTGGAGCTTAGTTAGATCATCTTCGACGGATGTTTTTAGAGACTATTTTTTATAAAAAAAATTCTGATTTTTTTTGGATATTTTAACAGAATTTCTCTGCGGTTCTTTTCAGAATAAGTTTCTTTGTACATTATTTTTGTAATGAAATTCTCTTTTCTATTTTTTTTGAAAATTTATTCGAAGGGATGTTGTTGGAGAGAGTAGGAAATGAAGGGAAAGCACATGGAGAAAAGAATAGAATGAAGTAAAAATGGTTGAAGATGGTCTTACTTCCACATAAGCTACACACTTTCGAACGCCATTGTCTGAGAATGCAGGAACGATCAGTAACATATCCCCCCTACTATGTATCTGACGAACTAATTGCCGCACTACTTCAGGATCCATCATTCGGTCGACGAAGCAACCGGCAAAGATGGAGCTCCCCGAGTTTAACAAGCCCAATAATTAACTATTTTGGGGCTCCCCAAAGCAGCAATAATTCACGAGTTCTTTCGGAAAGGTTCACGAGGACGAGGACGCTGCTGCTCCTCTGACGCCGGAAGAACGGTGGTGATAGTCGATTGGTGCTTTTAGCACTCGAGGAGCTGATAAGGTGATACGCAAATTTGCATGGACACAGGACACTGAAATGGAGCAGAGTGTAACCGTGTCCGTAGGTAGTGGGTGTGTGTGTGCTCGGTTGGTTGCTTTGAGCAGCAGTGGTTGCATTATTGGCGGTAGAAAAGTATTTTGAGTATTTGTAACCTCATTCGTCACCATATTTGGAGTAGACTTTTTTTAGCACAACATTTGTTATCATGAAGCTATTTCTAAAAGATTTTAAAATAGCATAAACAAAACATACCATTTTTTAGAAACATAACTTTTTACAACTTTTCTGAATAATACGAATAGTCAAACGTGTGTCCAAAAGTTAAAAATGACATGTTTTTAAAAACGGAGAGAGTAGTTGCAAGCTTGACATCCTCCATCACGTTCCAAAAAAAAAAGCCCAAAATTCTTCGTACGGATGTTTCCCTCTCCTATTAGCTCGACTATAAAATATATCCTGTGAGATTAGAGGATGAGGATGAGTCAAGATTTCCACTTATTTAATGTTTTTCTTGAAGCAAGATGTTAATGGGTCAAAAGGAAATCGAAAGGTTGTTCATTGCGATTCATTCCCAACGGCGTAAAGTGAAGGAGCGATTTTTTATATTTTTTACAAAGTAAAATACACGGATGGTCCCTAAACTACTATTAGTTAACTCTCATCCAGGTCCCTATTCTTTGAAATTGCAGCTTTGGGTCCCTAATTTTTTAAGTGGGTTCGTCCAACTCCAAACCTACCACGCGATAGCCCTAAAGCTGATGTGGTTGTCCATGTCACGTATATTAGTTTTAAAAGGGAGAAAATCATTTTAAATAACATGAAAATACTGGAAAATTATTTAAAAAATCATTAAAGAATGAAACCCTTGAAAATGTGGGGAAATTATTTAAAAATCATAAAAAATAGGAAAATGATTAGAACATATAGAAAATATCAAAAGAATCATAAAATTAAGGGAAAATCATTTTAAAATATCATAAACATGGGGAAATCATTAAAAAACATGGAAAATCGTTAACAAAGCATAAAAATATGAAAAAAAATCATAAAATTATGAAAATAAACGTAATGATTTTTTAATATTCCCTTTTTTTACGGTTTTCCTGGTTTTTGTTCATTTTTAGTTTTTATGATTTTCCTGAATATTATATGATTTTCCATATATTTTTATAATATTCCCACATGATATTACCTTTTTAACGTTTTTTTTATCATTTTTAAATTTTTATGAATTTTCCTTTTTTATGATTTCTAGAATTTTCCAGGATTGTTTTTCAAAATTTTTAATTAATTTATGTGACATGGACGGCCATGTCAGCGCCACATCAGCTCAAGTGCTATCGCGTGGCGGGTTTGGACCTGGGCGAACCCACTTAAAAATATTAGAAATCCAAAACTACAATTTAAAATAATAGGGACCTGTAAACTACAATTTCCTAGTCTCCACCTATCCACCTAGCTATGGTCCACGACCCACCAGCTAGCTACCATGTTATCTAGGGCTTCAACCGGAGAACAATGAATTTGATCCGATCTTAAGATCGGCTCAAATCCATCAAAAAGGAAACAGACAAGTGCATCAAGATATTACAATAGAAAAATGTTATTAATTTACAATGGCTCTTCAGTTCTTCTATGCTAAGCCCTTGAAATAATTTACTAGCTAGTGTAGCTTTTAAACCGAGTTGACGCAGTTTCGTTAGTAAGTCGTTGTATACGCAAGTCCACGAATGCTCATGCTACAGAATCTTCATGCGCAACACGTAAATCTTTCACAAGCCTAATCCAAGTCACACCCTATATATATGTGCAATTCGTTGAAAACTTCATAGTGCCACAGTCGATCACATATTTACTGTCGGACCCGGGTCAGTTAACTACAGCCTCAACAACACAAACTAAAAATAAAGGACTTTGACCAGTGTCAAAGATGACAGCGGAAGCCCAAAAATGTCACTGCTCCCTTCATCCCTTGTATTGTACATCTTTGTCATCACACGAGCTAGAGCGCTTCGTGCTGGCCGGCGTCAGCGTGCACCTGCAGCCGCACGGCCGCCGCCGGCGCCGTCGTCTCAGCTCGGGTCGGCGGCGGCGGCGGCGCGGGCTTCACGAACGGCTCCCGTCTGCACGTGGGGCACGTCGGCCGCGCGGCGAGCCAGCGGTCAATACACCGCACGTGGAAGCCGTGGCCGCAGCGCGGCAGCACGCGCACGCGCTCCCCCTGCGCGAACTCGGCGAGGCAGATGGCGCACTCCGTCGAGCCGCAGCCGGGGAGCTCGACGCCGGCCGCGTACACAAGCGTGGGGAGCGCCCGGCAGGCGGCGGCGGCGCCGCCCTTCTTCCTCGCCCCAGTCGTGGCCCGCGCCGCCCTCTCCGGCGTGGTCTCGCCGCCGCCGGGAGGCTCCTGACCGTAGCACACGCGCCGCGTGACGCGGAACGCGCACCGGACGACGGCGTGGAGCAGGAGCGCGACGACGAGGACGCAGAGGAGGAGCGACAGCACCGTGATGACCGTCGCGTCTAGCGAGCTGAAGGGCGCAGCCCGCGTGCGGCCGCCGCTTTCCGCCACCTGCCCGGCGGCCGGACCGGGCGGCGCGATCGCCGCCGCCGTGGCGCTGCGCGACAGAAGCCTCCTGGCTTGCGACTGCTCGACTTCCATCTTAACAGTTTGTAACACGAAGAAATGAAGTGCACGGACGCACGGTGCACCGTAGCGAGCTCTCCTGCGGCTCGACAAGGAGAGGCGTTTATATAGGAAGGCGAGGGTGCCCAGGGGGTGTTTAATGGTAAAGATATTTCTGGTCGCCATCGGTGAATATTTTGTTTAGTGGGCACGTAGGAAATGTCGTTAGCTTAATGTTGTTCTGGACTGGTCGATCAATAATGCATGTGGATTAATGGAGTTGTGGAGATAATTATATAAGATATAAGCACCACTACGTAAGGAAGCTAGCCGAATGGACGGCAAAATCCAGAGAGAAGTGGCTTTTGACTAGAAGAAAGTAAACCACTCCCAGATTTTACACGGAAGCTAGTGCTCCCAGTAGTTGAGTGCTTAATTTCAAAGTTTAGTTGACACTATACCTCAGTACCTCACACAGGTAATACATACGTCTTACTTCACTAGTATCGGTGTGCATATGGGAGCATCTTTTTCCCCCTTCACAAAAGAGGCCATACACGGTATGAACGCTTCATGAATAGTGTGGCAGGACGGCCCTTCAGCCCATGTCCGGCCAGTGCTCTTCTACGAAATGAAAAACATTCACTTTTCAAGCATTTAATTGAGCAACTAGCCATACTAACATCCCAAAAGAGAGAAAGAAAATACAACTCGGTGCAAAGTTGCAAATCATACCGCTTTAAGATATGAATCTTATATTTTTTATGTACGCGATAGAAGCACGGGTCGAGCACGAAGTACAGAAGACAACACAGAATCGCAGCATGCTCACAGAGTTGCGTGTTTAAGCCGAGTTTTCTAGGACCAGCATGGGGGCTTGGCTTGCTCAAAGGCGCGGACGCTAAACCGCACTTACTCCCATCATTACCGATTAGATTTAAAAAATCACAATCATAACCCGGCATGGTTGAGCCTCCACTAACAGCGGCCCGTCGGCGCACGGGGAGGTGACACGTGGCTCGGGAGCCGCCAGGGTGGCGGTGACTTGTCAATGCGCGAGTGGCCAGTGGCGGCAGCGTAGGACCCCGTGGCGTCCGACGTGTCTCGTCCCCTCCTTTTGGTTTCGGTAGGCGCGCGTGTTTCCTCTTCCTGAATCACTAACTGGGTGACCTGTGTGAGTGCAAGGCTGGATATATATGGGCCCTGTCGCGTTAAACATTGTGCGCCCATGGGCCAATAAAAAACTGCGATCTATTCTCAGACCCAAGGGTCCTATGCATGGAAAAACAGAGAGGTTGCACTTAAAACCATACGAAAGCATTGATACTCTTTTGTCATGTACTCCCTCTGTCCATTTTTACAATTTGTAATTTATTTTCGAAAAGTCAAACTTAGCAAGTTTTGATCGATAATTAGCCAAATTTTATTGGACATTCGGGGGTAGAAAAGTCGTATCAATATGTTTGTATTTGAAATTGCTTTTGATACAATGTTATTTTATAGCAATTGATAATAGATAATAAGAGCAATTAACAATCAAAAATCTACTTTTAAAAACCTCATCAAAACACATGTCTTATAAAAGAGAAAATTGCATCATTAGTCCCCAAACTTGTCCCGCCTGTGCACATAAATCCATAAATATCAAAACTGTTTATTTAGGTACCCAAACTTACGAAACCGTTACAATCAGGTCCATAGGCTGGTTTTAGGCTGTTTTGGTGATGTACTGCCATGTCAGCACTTACGTGGTATTTTCCTTTTTTAAGTTTTAATATGGTACCTACTTGTCATCTCTCCCCCTCTCTCACCTCTTTACCTCTGTGTCATCTTATTTTTAATGAGATGACAAGTAGGTCCCACATGAAAACTAAGAAAGAAAAAGAAAAATACCACGTAGGCACTGACATGGCAGTACACATCACAAAAACATGCTAAAAAATAGCCGACGGACCTGATTGCAACGGTTTTACAAGTTCGGGTACCTAAATAAGCGGTTTCGATACTTATAGATTTATTTGCACAGGCGGGACAAGTTTGGGGACTAATGGTGCAATTTTCTCCTTATAAAAATAGATGGAGAAAGTAATTGTAAGTCTTTCCTATTTAAAGATGGAAGGCGTCATTCAAAGTGGGATTGCAAGCGATATTTGACTAACCGATGATAGTCCGTGGTCAAGTAGCCTATTTGTTAGGATTTATGTCAATGCAAGATCATAAATGGTACCAAGAGACACGATGTTTGGTAACGCAGTTTAGCTTTCGCCTACGTATGTGGGGCTCTGATTATGGGCGCTCCTCCCCAAACCATAATACCTCAACACACCGGCTAACCTGATCACGACCACATGCCGAGCGCTGACCTCCTCTTGTCTATGCCACTATCATGAAAATGTTGTCATGGGTTACACCAAAACTGCCCCCCTTTGTATAGTGGAGGCCTAGCTAGAGTCTGACTCATACTCTAAATCAACTCTATCTATTACAACACAGAGTACATGTAACCTACTTGTATCCCCATTTTCACCCTAGGTTAAATTTCCCCCGTCACTTAATAGAGGAATTCCCCGTTAGGGAACCGGGATCGGGCCCATTTCCATCCCTAGTTATATGTACTTTGAAATGTATTGAAGTGAGAGTTCCATGCTTCTTGGCCTTGTTCTTTACAACTTAAATCAAAATTATAAATTATCATTGAAAATTTGTTTTTTTTGTAGAAACCAAATGATGTATTATTTTGTAATTACTTTTATGGGTTGCAGTGGTTATTTCTAGAGTTCCTAAATTTTTTAGGCTTTCCAAGACATCTCAAAAGGGTCCACATCAATTTTAGATTATAATTTTCAGTTGGTTTCAATAGAAAAGAACAAGGCCTCAGGTCACCATATGATCTCATGTCAAAATCTGTGCTCCCACCTTCCCTCTTGGCGTGTATTGAATTTGTAAAAAGCCATAACAATTTCCTCAAATCCCTGTTGCCAGTCATTCTTCTTCCTCTCCCTTTTATTCCTCCCCGCTTGCTCTCTAGCCTATCCAACACCGGTGACCATGATAACCTTTCTCGAGCCACCGTGCCACTCCAAGATGAGTCACTATGGCACCCCAAACCGTGCCTTCTCAAACTAACAGCTTCTGTGGCACCCTAGTGCCATCGACCACTATGGCTTCAATCTCCGCACTGTGCTCCAAGCTGATGCGCCTTAGTGCTTAGCGAGATGGTAGGAAACCATAAGGGTGGTTTGAGTGGGCTGCTTTGTGTTCATAGTCGTGTGCATGGTGGTTGTTGGCGGAAAGGAGGTATTGTGTGTCAGGTTGAAGCCATGGAAGAGAGGAGAGGAGCAGGAAGGGCCCGTACACAATTTTTAACATTTTGCAGGGGTGTTTTTGTTTTGTAAAATCATGTGAAGAAAATCCCGCATTATAGTTCAATGCTCTAGGCGTAACCGTATTTGTGGGGGTGTAAACATGCGTAGGGGTGAAAACGGGTCGGATAGTATCCGACGGATATCCGATCCGAAGTGCCATTTTGAGAAAACGGTTTGCTGCGGATTCGGATTTTTCGGATTCGGTTTCGGATTCGGATAGTATCCGATATTTTTCTGTCGGATTCGGATCGGATATGGTAAGGATGTTTTACGGCGGATTCGGATCGGATTCGGATATCCGCACTTCGGATAGAATCGGATATCCGCATACCCCCACCAGGCCACCACCCACCAACAAGGCCCAACCGGGCAAGGGGCAACCGGCCAGCCCAATACAGGCTAATAGGCCAATACATCCAAGTCTCCAACCCTAGGCTAGCTCCCACAGTTCCACTCCCGTGCAGCCAGCCGCCCGCCGCCGCCTTCCCAGCCGGCGCCCCGCGGGACGCCTCCGCCTCCCCCCGCCGAGCGCCTCCGCTCCCCCCTCGCCGCCGGCGCCGCGCGTGCGCCCCGACACCGCGCCCGCGAGCTGCCTCGCCGCCGGAGCCCCGACGCTGCCTCGCCGCCGGGCGTCTCCGCTCCCCTCCTCGCCGCCGGCGCCGCGCGGTGTACCTCCGCCTCCACCCACCGGGCGCCTCCGCTCCCCTCCTCGCTGCCGGCGCCGCGCGGGCGCCTCCGCCTCCACCCGCCGGACGCCCCGCCGGCAACCTCCACCTCGACGGCAACCTACACGGCACCACCTCGACGGTGAGCCTCCAGCAACCTCCACGGCTCTAGGGCTCCAGCAACCTCCTTCCCCTACAGCAACCTCTACGGCTCCACCTCGACGGCGAGCCGGCACGTCGCCAGCTAGGTTCATGTCTTGTTCAATGGTTGCTTGTCGGATATGATTGACTTTCATTTCCTGATGCTGTAGAACAAAATCAATTGTAGGAACTAGGAAGTAAAATTAGAGCCAAATCAATTATATCACAGTTTGCATGTTTGGTTTCTGATCTTGCTGCGCATAATGGATGAAAATGCTACAGTCGTGAAATCTGTATAGATGAAAAAGCCAAATTATGCACTGCATACTTAATGATAGTTGTGATATTTGTGATATTTTATGCACTGCATACTTAATGAAAACGCCAAATCTGTATAGGTGAAAAAGCCAAATCTGTATAGTTGTGATATTTTGTTTTTATTTTTTGTTATATGTTTTTCATCATTTTTATGCACTGCATACTTAATATTAAAATTGCTTTTATATTTTTTTTTATTTTTCCTATAGGGCATTGCACAAGATGGAAGGCTCGGATTTCAATAACAAGAGGCATGATACTAATGAGGAGGAACACTCTGTGGATGTGGATGCGGTTCCCACTGATGATGTAGCTGATGATGTTGCTCGATGGATACAAGAGCAAGAGCATGTTGGCCAAGGCAAGAAGTCAGGAAATGCACGCCCAACAAAAAAATTTCGAAGTTTGAAATATGTTTCAGTACCGCAACCTATGCCCAAGAGTAATGGTGGCGCAAGCTCGAGCAAGCGTAAGGCGCCGACGGATTTGAATAAGGGAAAGAATGTGGTATCATCCTCCAAGACCGACACTACCACTGGAAGCAAGTTTATGGCGTCCGCGATCAAAACAGCTGCCTCAGAAAAGAACAAGAACAATGCTATAGTTTTAGTGCCTCCAATTAATGGTATAACAAGATTAATGCTATAGTTATTTGTGTATCGTACTATTTTGTAATGATATCTTTGCATACATCTAATGATGTTTCATTTTCTTCTTCGCAGTTT
>SPJY01026378.1:143618-265087 GCA_005191435.1 Raddia distichophylla | reverse complement strand
AAATAGAGAACACTCGAGAAAAGTATGAGTGAGCAGTTTTAACACACCGACGGAAATGGTAAACACTAGGGAAATGTGGTGGAATAAATATGACCAAATTTAACGGATGAAATAGGAAAAATATTTTCCTATCAGGATGAACCTCTCTATACATACTTGAACTTTGACATCATTTTTTTCCCACTAAATCAAGTTAATTATAAATGTGTGTTGCATAGGATTCGAACCCATGACCTATTGAATAAAACTCTCCCACCTAGCCAACTCACCTCACACACTTGTTGTTTAAAATTGTACATGCATTCCTTTTTAACTCCTATCATTTTGTATACAATGGTCGAGTGTTTTGCTTTAAACCTTCGGTCATTCCTTGAATGCCCGAGGGTTCTCTCAAATGGCCGAGGGTTTTATTTTAACTGTCGGCCATCACCATGAATGACTGAGAGTTTTATTTCAACCATCGGTCATTCCCTTGAATGACCAAGGGTTTTCTTTTAACCATCGGCTATTCTTTTAGATGGCCGAGAGTTTTAGTTCTACCGTTGGCCATTCCCATGAATGGCCAAGGGTTTTCTAAAAACCGTCGGTAACTGTTTGCAATGACCGAGGGTTGTACTTCCACACACGGTAAAGATTTCCCCCTGTCGGTGATTTCGTCAAATGGCCGAGAGCCACTAACGCACTCTAGGTAAATGGCCTACCTAGTTGGAGAAAGTAATAATTACCGAGCGTTCTCAACGTAACCATCGAAAAACTACAAACCGTCGGCCACTTTTTTCTTTACCGAAGGTTCGTAGGATTTGCCTCTTTACGCTCGATAATTGTTACATTTCTAGTAGTGATTATATATTAATTGAACTCTATGTCCTTGTACTAATTGGACTCTATTTCGATGCAATGTGTTGATTAAAAACTAGATAACCTTTGATTATGTAATATGTTTGTTATTAAATGCACTATTGTAATGAATTATATGTTATAAACATGTGTTAGTTAGATTATTCTTATCGCATGCTTTAATTGCATACAAAATATGTGCTAACCGATTTAGTATCCGGTATCCGTTTTTAATCCGTCCGTAAAATAACCGATATCCGTTTTCTACCCGTCCGAAAGTAACCGTTTTCGCATCCGCATCCGAACCGATTTTCATGCTAACCGTATCCGAACCGGTATCCGATAAAAAATTTAAGGATAGGATACGGTATGACCTACTATCCGACCGGATCCGAACCGTTTTCATCCCTAAACATGCGGGCAACTTGAGGTTTGTGTTACGACGATAGTTGCTCTTATGGTAGATTATCCAAATTGGCCAGCTTCAATAGTTGGGATCGTTATGGATGGGCAATAGACTAATATCCATGATCAGTAGCCGTGTCATTTGATCCCATCCACTCGAGCACGGTGAGCAATAGAGTCCAAGCATTGCTGCAGATTGCAAGTGGTCATAATTTACTAACTTGTAATGTTCATTACTACTAATGGGCGCGACCGAATGAGTTACTACTTCTGTATATTTTTTGAAGCAAGGCAGGAGGACTGTCGTGTATTCAAAAGTAGAAAGGAAATTACAGGGTGGGGGAGAAAAACGGCCCCTCCCCCCGTAGGCCGAGAAGTAGCGCTAGCTAATTACAAAAGGCGCGCCTGCAGCCTCCCAAAGGCGCAGGGTGTCCAAAATCTAATTGAAAAAAACAACGACGGTGCTGTCGGTGGTCCGAAAAATCCGGTTGTTTCACTCGAGCCATATGCTCCAAAGTAAGGCGGCGGAGACGGAGAGCACGCTTCGGAGAGCCGACCCGTCCTGGAGTATGTCTGAGGACCACCAATCGGTTAAGCTATTCGCGTGAAGCCAGCTCGGAGGGTGTAGACGTGAAGCGTTTAGTAGCGCAGCCAGTCTAGACCAGACCTGCTGGGAAAAGGTGCACTGATGGTGTCTCGAGGTTCCTCCTGCAGAGAGGGCAGAAGTAGTCGTTCGGCAGCTGACGACGCTGCAGGGCATCTGCAGTGAAAACTCGGCGGTGAAGTAGCGTCCAGAGGAAGAATTTGCACTTGGAAGGTGCCCACAACTGCCACGATTGATGCAGGGCCGGTCGTTGCACCCGTCCCGAGAATTGAAGCAGGTAGGCCGACCGCACTGAGAAAACCTGGTTGGTGGTGAACCGCCAAGGAAAGTGATCGGGTTCGGCTGGGTTAAGCTGCAAGGTAGCCACACGCTGGAGGAGCAGAACGAGCTCAGGGATCAGCTCAGGAGTTAGGTTACGCCTCAGATCGTTGATCCAAGTGAAATTGGAGGTTACTTCTGTATATGGCAAAGCATTTCTACCCCTCCCGGTGTGCACGAGCCGCGATACTTCGGATCCTGCGTAAACAGGTGCGTATCCTGCTCTCTTCATGCGTGCATCCTTGATAGGATCAAACAAGCTTTCCAGATCGACGTCCACTCTATCGACAAGCTTTGGACGCCTGATCGATGATCAGGCACACAAGGAATGAATACTTGATCGAGCTCACCCCCATGACAATTTCTAGGGAGTATTGTTAAACGAAACCACCACGTTCATCCAAAAACCCTAGAAATTCTCACATTAATCAAAAAATACTATAAATTTCCACATTGATCGAAAAAAGAAAAAAAATCTACATCGTTGAGTTAGAGATAAACTCTATAACAAACTATTAAAACTGATCTAATATATTAGAGATAAACTCTAAATCTAATCTTATTTATTTGAGATAGATTATGAATTGGACATTACCCTAAAAAAGATTATGAGTTAGAGATAAACTCTATATGATGACATAAATCTAACCGCACAAACGTGCAGGTCACCTTGCTCGTTATCATATGGTAAGCAGGGTTAAATGGAGTCACCATGTTAATTTTAAAATACAATGAATTCCCACGTTAATCAAAAATAAAAGAAAGATTTATACCGTCGATTGTTGTGGGTCCGAATTATAACAGTTTGGATTAAAAGCTACAATAATAAAATAAAAGCAATTCAAAAAAGCCACATCGAATATGTGATCTATCTGTTGAAGTATAAGTGAATTGCCCTCCTTTCCTCATCAATTTAGGCTTTTGGGTGAATTGGTTAGGGCATGTAGCTCAATTTGGTATCCGAGCTAGAGGTCTCGAGTTCGAGTCCTGACCGGCGCAATTAAATAAGTCGCCCACTCTATTCCACGTTTGAGGGCTGGGGAGCCTCCACGTGCGGGGGATCCCTATCAGTTTAGGCTTTTGGGTGAATTGGTTAGGGCATGCCGCTCAATACTATCATCTAACCACATAACGAAAAATCATGCTCGTTTTGATTAATGTCTTTAGTTCTTGTACGTGAGGGCCTGGTGGGTCCTTGTGCAACTTGTAACTCATAATAAATTCTTCCCAACTAAAGGAGGAAAAGGAGCATCGGACAAAATTAACAACAGCAAAAAAGACACGGAAAGTATCCCCGTTAAAGTCCACCTGTCCTCGGAACTGTAGTGTGATAGCTTGTTCAGATTTTCAATTGTCGACGGTGGCTGTTTTTTTTCTTTGTGATTTCTAATAATGAAATAACATTTTACGTCTACAAAGTGGGATGTACACAGCTATAAATTAAAAAGGCACAAATTAAGGCTTGCTAACAAAGAAATAACAAGCCACATGAATTTAGGAATAAAATTCAAGCGATATCAAAATTTATTACTAAATCTCCATCCAATATTCGCAAAGAAAGCCAATAAGATTCATGCCAAAAGAATCCGAAGTGGTTGTTGGTGGAACCATACCCAAAATGATGGTCGACGGAATCTCATCGATGCTCGAGTTACCCAAAAGTGCACATTGGCTTTTCCTTCAGTCTTCCATCTGTGGAGGATGTCAATGGAGAGTCAATTCAGCAACCAGATTTGTCCTCCTATCTAGGAACACAATAATGGTCTATCCTCCTCGACAACGAATGCAACATCGCTTGCCTTGTTGACGGCAGATGTTGTGACCCAACAACAGTACGGAGACATGTGATTAGGCAAGTTGATGTCAAAACATGGCATGGCTATGCCATAATGTGCTAAGGAATCGTTCATGTTGTATACATCACTCATTACTTCTGTAAAGTGGCAAGGTTGCTCAAAATGCTCGGTGATCATGAAAGATAGGGTTGGATACCTCGATCACCACCAACCCATTGATGGTCTTCCAATCTAAAAATTCCCATATATTGAATGATATTGTGCTTCGGTGTGTCTCTGAGTGGTCCCCATCGGCCTGCCTCCTGCTCTGGTGTCGGAAAGGCCACCAGATTTGAGGGGGCATCAAATCCGACTAGATTTGGTGCTTTACCGAAAGGCCATGGAGGGAAATTGTTGCACTTGCTCAAATCTAGAAGTCCAACACATACACCCTCTAACCTTAATAATTACTAATTATTTGCTAAGATAATTACTATTTGTTCTGTTTGGTTTTCTTATTTCTCTATATTTTGGTTTAGATAACTTTTGATCAATTCCAGCTATAGTAAATGCCCTTATTTGTTGGTTGGTTGTATTTTTCAAATTTCATATTAGCTCAAGATTTATCAAACTACTAGAGTGTGTGGAAGCACAATGAAGTCAAGCGTGGGAGCGAAGCTCACGGAAACATCGCATAATCGACTGTGCACTAAATTAATTTCTGCCACCCATTTATTTGATCCAACAGTAAGTGATCTCTTACCCTCTAGAAGATAAGATGGACAAAAGACAGTTCATAATTTGATTGAAGCTATAGAATTATCTTACTCATAGGGAGTGATTTTTGTCATTTAGACCAGAGTATGTCTTTCCAGGAGTTAACAAAATCCCCTTATTATGGGCTGACTGGTACATTGGGCTGGGCCAGAACGTTTTCGCTGGTGGACAAAATCTTTTCAGGAATGAAGAGGACCAGCCTATTTGTGTGTGCGAGAAAGATTTGCACCGACGAGTGAGTTGACTGACAACACATTTGTGCCTCTTCCATGAATATACCTTCACCATATGTTGACACTCTTGTGTTAACAAACCCCTAAAAAATAAACTACCTCCGGTCACAAAAAAAAGGTGCCGTTGACTTTTGGACACGCCTTTGACTATTCGTCTTATAAAAAATAATTTAGTTCAAATATATACAAATATAATTTATACTTAAAATACATTTAATAATAAACCAAATCATAACAAAATAAATAATATTTATATAACGTTTCTGAATAAGACGAATGGTTAAAGGTGTGTCCAAAAGTCAATGGCGACTTCTTTATGTGACCGGAGGGAGTAATATTTAAGGATTTACTTTAAAGTTTAGAGAACAATTGAATATTTATATCTCTTCCATTAATCCATTTAGCATATCGGCAATCCAAACAAAATGGAGGACTTGAGGATTTGCGTTAAAGTTGAGAGACTAATTTATGATTTGTCTCGTATACTCGTATGCCGTGGATATAGGAGTAAATTATAAAAATCCATCGATTTCAGGGCATATCATTTTTTTAAAAAAAACTGTTACTTGGCTGCAGCTGACGTTGCAGAATCCGGGAGGTCTGGGTCCTGGAGTCCCCCCGGGAATGATACATGCATCTCCAAGATTCTGCCGACGCGATCAGAACGGCGCTGGGTTCCCATTTCCCAACCGGCAACCGCGACGCGCGCGAACGACGTCGCGCTCACGCATGGAAGCAGCCAATGCGGCCGCGCGCGCGAGGCGCGGGCGCACGACGTGAGCGTCGGGAGGCGGGCCGCGATCGATCCCGGCGGTGGTCCACGGGCCACGGGTCGCGCGCGGCCTCACCGCCCGGCAGTACGTTCGTCCCGTCCCCTCCCGCCCTCCCGGCCCGTCCGGGCGCCGGGTGCCACCACCAACCCGCCCGGCCCCGCGCGCGCGGCGCACAGGACGACGCCCCGGTTCGGCTCGGGCGTGCACGCACCCTGCGTGGCTGCATCGGTGCATCCCTGCTCGCCGAACGCGCGCCGCCACGGGGCAGCACGGCGAATCGAATCAATCGAGCGGTCGTTCGATCTGGCGTATTTGCGCGAGATCGACCTGTGGTCCTCCCGACCTGGACGGCTGGACTCGCTCCTGGGTCTGGGCATCTGCTACTCTGGCTCTTGCTGGTCGGATCCTGAGTCCTGGCTCGTGGACGTGCCGGTACGTTTGCCACGCATGCCAATTTTGTCCGTGGAGTTACTTGAACCGGTTTGATGGCAAAGCGAAGGAAATTATACGGGTCGGCCGGGGGGTTGCATACACCCGTATACGTACCAGGTAGTCCATGTACGTCGGTCGATCGGAAGATCGTAGCTACGGTACGGAGGTGCCACAGCGGGAGATGGAACGGGAAATATAAAGTACCGTGAGCTCTGTACAACACGCCTTTCAAATCATCGCGAAATGTCGAACGCACAAAGCACATCGATGATGGAGCCATGGAGATGATTACTTTAAGAAATTTAGATACGACACGGCAAAGCGTGGCGATTCAAAACACGGCGGTCATGTGAAACATGATCTACATCTTATTGACAATCAAGTAGCATATTTCAAAACACAGCGGTCAACTGGTCATATGAATCAAAACATCTCAAATGAGTTCATTTTTAAGGTGAAAAAGATGAGAGAGGTAGGTGCGTTAGAAATGGAAGTAAGTAATGAAAATTAACTTTATCGATGATGACGAGAAATGGCAGAGAAATGCAGTCTATGGCAACATAAAATTCAAATTCATGGTTATGCAGAATCATTCAAAGCTTCAAGCTGGCCAGCACCTGTGGCTCTCACCACACCAGGAGGTCTAGGATCATGAGCTCTAACATCTCCGTCCTGGAGGGGTGCTTCTACCTCAACCTAGTTTTTACCCGTGCAACTTGGACACAACACATGAAAATGTAACACTATGGCTTGGAACCCATTTAGAGCCAGCCCACCTTATGGTCTGGCCCATTAATACATACATAACATCTCATTTTGCTTTCGATCTCACTCATCCAAAAGAATAGCCTCGAGATACTATATTTTGGGCTGCTGGGGTTATAATTTATAAACTAGTGAATATAATGTCAATTGGCAATATGGTATTAAAGAGCAAGGTGTTACCGTCTCTTCTCTTAATGGGTTGCCGTTTTTGGCAGCGTGAAGGCCCAGGAAACTCCACTCGATACAAAAATCGTGTCATATACTACTGTGGGCCACATGCACGATTTATATACATACAACGATGGTGACGATCTGATGTCATTTGCATATGGGTTATTTATTTGGAACAATTGAATATATGTCACTACTGAATCTTAAAATTAGATTTCGTGTGTCGTGCATGCCAGAGTTTGGATTTATTTTAGTGAGAGGAAATATAAGCGATGTCTCCGCAACCACGCACATTGCAAGCGCGTATTGTTCTTCCATCCTCCAAGCCCAACCCTGTCGCCCCGATGCGGGCTAACGGACAAGGCGTCGCGCGCGTCCGGTTGCTCTCTCGCGCACTGCACCTGCATCTGCAAGGATGCGCGGCTCGATCGTCGTCGTACGGGCACTGGCCTTGTCTGCGGTCCTGGTCCATGCTTGCAGGCATGCACGAATGCCAGCGCATTGCCCTTGTAATTAGCTCGTTCGCTCCAACTAATCCATCCAGGAATCCATGATCCACCAATGCATGGTGGTTGTTCAACTCACTCTAGCTAGCTTGCTCTTGCCATGATCCTGGCCTGCATTACTACACTGCCTGCCCATTTTTCTCCCATGAAGCAATTAATTGGAATAGGCCATGCTATGATTGTTCATACTACTCCGGGGTGTGCGTGTGCGACTGATGTGCAGCTCGCAGACGAGTGTAGCTCAAGCAACTCTAGCTAGCTAGTCGATCTGTCCCAGCTGCAAATCATGGGGTGTCCCCGGCAAAAGCTTGATTTGGCTCCACCTTCGGTATTTTCAACCATTGAAAGAACATGAACGTACTGTATCGATCTATCTGTAGATTTACTTGATTCGGCTCCACCTTCGGTTTTTCCTGCTAAGCCAGGTTGGTGATTGACTTGATTTGACTTACATTTGTACATGTAAAACTAGATTGTATACATAAGAAGAGTGTGAATTTCCCACCACAACATGTATTTTCAGACATTTGGAGTCGTTATTGCGTTCAAAGATCCGAATGGCCGACGGTCCCCCTCTCTCTCGTATCATTTCACAAAAAATCATCTATATTCTTTCAAATTTTTGATAGGAATCAATTCTCTCTCTGTCTCCTCTCACGGTCTCGATCATCCAGTTCACGGACACATTGCAACCTTTCGGGCCTCTTTTCATGAGCCATAAGAGAGAGATGAGAGGCTTCGAGAAAAAGTTTAGACAATGGATTTTTTTTTTATAAAGTTATGAACCAACGAAGGTGAAAGTTGGATCTTGATCAAATGGCTTCAAAGATGCAGGTCTACATATGTACATGCAGTTTACAATATTCGTCTACATGGATCAATCACTACATATAAAAATGCACTAGTTATTTGTCGGGAAAAAAATATTTTGCACCTCACTTGGTGAGCATCATTTATTCTACTCTAGGAGTGTTTGCACGGTTTTGCAAATATACTTGGGGAATGGAAATATATAAGACACGTGGAGGGGTGTGTGTAGAGAGAGAGAGTAATAAAACGATAATGGTACAAAATAGGCTTTTTTCTTTATTCGCTTGATGAAAGAAATACATTGCATGTATACCTACCCGACCTGTGTACATCCTGAAGGCAACACAGAACTGAATCGGGATCGAACATCGATCCTGAGTCCTGCATGTACTCCGTTGTCTGTTAATGATCGAAGTGATGCGATGTAGACTCAACGCCAGTCGATCTATCGGCATACAGCGACTGAACCCTGTACAGGGCGTATCACCCTGTTCCAGCTTTTTTTCCGCTGTATATTTGGGATGAATAATCCACGGTACGTTAAAAGTGACTTATTTATTTTACTAAAAAACTATTTTATCTTTTTCAGTCATTTTTTCTGTCATGAACTCATATAGTTTTTTTTAATAATGACATAAGCAAAATGGATCAGTTTTGAGAAGAAAAAAAAACTCTCGAACTTAACATTCAACTCACTCCACCTAGCTAAGTTAGTTTATTCATATAGCTTAGCCATGCACTCTAAACAAGGCTTAATGTTTTACCATAGTCCTCCTACGTGTACCACATATATACATGCTGCGCCCCGTCCCTTTGGGGTTAATTTGGACTATTCCCGTATCAGAACTGTCGGTGGCCCGAGCCAAACAACAAATTTGTGGGGGGCTACCCCGCGAAGCAGTGCGACGTGTTTCGTGAAGCAGCTCGGGGAAGCTGAGCTATCGGAAGGTGGTTATCCTGTAATGAACTGTAGCTTGTCCTTTATTATTGAGGGCCCCTCTACTTATAGTGGGGGCCAGATTACATTGTTCCGATACAACCCTTCGCCGAGGGAATCGCGCGGGGTAAAAGGGGTAAAGCTAGGAAAAGACCTCCTAGACCCTAACCTGCCCTTATACCTAGGGGTATCGAAGGAAAAACACCTCCGTGACCCAGGTTTAGACTCATTTGCCCTCGCCTTTTTACCTAAAGCAGGGATAAAAGAGAGATTACCAGGGGGACCCGATTGTTACAACAAACCCTGATCCCTCTGCCACCTGATGCTGGTTGTTACTGGCAACTGTCATATCTCCCTGACACGTGATACGATTCCTGGCGATTGTGGCAGGCCGTACTTGCTGGCTCCTAACCTTCTTGGCTCCCACGCAACCGTATTCGCTTCGTGACTTGGACTTGGGCTCTCCTGGTCTCGAATGGAGTGCTTCCTGATATGCTCCGCCTCGCCCTTAAGAGGGTCCGTGAGTCCCCCTGGGGGCGGTCGCTCCTCTGGTCCGTCGTTGCTTCGCATGGGGGAGCGAGGCTCCCCTTGGTCATGTCTCTTCTTCGCCTTCGTAGGCTAGTTCGTCTCTCGCACTGATTCATGGGGGGTGGGTGTCCCTACTACAGCAAGAACACTCGACTTTCTCTTGCCTGACCAATTCATGCATGATGCATCCATTACTCAACATTTGTGCTAGCTACGACGATACAGAAGAAACCATCTTGACAAATTAAATCACAAGGGAATTTGGCTCTATGCCACTAGTCTTACATTTGTTTTGCAAATCTGAATCTAAAAAGACACTACAGGAATCTCCCTCAATAACGAGGGCTCAAAACCCTCGCGATAAAGGCAGAAGCCCTCGCAATTTACTATTCACGAGGGCCGGCCCTCGTAAATAGGTGCTCGCGTCTGCGCCCCCGCAAATAACGAAAGAACACGAGGGCATATAGATCTTTTTTTTTTTTTGATTTATGAGAGAATTTCTTTGATTGATCTTAGCCGTTATAATTTGGTCCCACCGTTGATCGAACGGCTGAAATAATTTGGATGATGTGGACGAACGTGGTGGTTTCTTTTTCCCCTCTTTTATATATATAATAGATTAGACAATAAAATATCACTAACTACGATCATTAGCTCAAGTTTTCAACTAGAGTATTTACCACATAACTTAAATGTTAGCTAGACGATCGTCTCAGCACGCAATAAGATGACGACATTATGGTCATATAAAATGAGAAACTAATGGAATGTTAGATTGAGTGGCATTTTTAGATACAAGCTGATATTGTACGTAGCTGCATAGCCCTAGTTAGACACAATTAGACAATGAGTGGCATTTTAGAATTAGAGGTGTGAGACGGGTGGCATTTTTTCGAAATGGCGGCCACGTGTTTTATTGTCGTCGGCTTTTATTTAAACCGACAAAAATGCCATTATTTTCGTTGGCTTTCTCTAGGCCGACGAAATTACAGGTGACCGACGAAAGATTGATGGATTCTTATAGTGCAACTCTCTGGCCTAAATTAGTGTTAGAGTTTGTCTCCAATACGTGTAAGTAGGTTATGTGGACTTTGAGTTCAAATAGGCAGGGGTGAGTTGTGTCAGGCTCAGACTCGTATCCTGGTCTCCACTATAAATGGGGAGGCACCCCTAGTGTAATCGGTCATGACGGCCTGTGAAAGATGTGCAGCAGTGATCAGTCAGCTTGTGATCATGACCCGGGTGGTCCGATGTGCTTATGCTGATTAGGAAGGAGCACCCATAGTTAGAACGCACAGATGTAGCCAATCGTGCCGAACTGCATTACCAAATATCATGCGTCTGGTATCTAGATCTTATGTGGTGATTTTTTTAAAAAAATCTAACAAATGGTATCAGAGCAAGGTTAGTTGGGTGGAAGATCTATGGAGGCGTGAGGTTCATGTCTCTACATGGCGTTGGAAAAAGCTCTAGACGCGAAGTGGAGCATCTAGCTAGGCGATGAAATCGGTGGTGTCAGACACTGAGGGTCTAGACCTTTCGATGGGTTGCAGTTGGTGAGGTCCGTAACCCGAGTGGTTCGATGTGGTTGTGCTGATCAATTGTGCGAAATGCATTATTACCAGATATTGTGCTTTCGGTTGTCTAACTCTTATGTGATGATTAACAATCTAACAATCAGAGTGCAAGGCAGACATGATTTTACGTTAGTTGTGACCGAAATCCCTAGGATGTTGACGAGACTTGCACTCGCAGCTGATTCTTTTCGAGACATGCATGAACAGTGGCCTTTCCCCCCCGATGTACTCGGGCAGTACTAGTTGGGAAGTCTAGTCCTTTTATTTCTACCAGAAGAACTGCAGCAACGAACTGGTCGTAAATACACTCAAGTCTGTGAAGCCGGCCGGGCCACAGCGCCGGAGATCGAGGGCAAGTCTGTTCATCCTTTCCTTGCCAAGCCCACCGTGACAAAGACACAGGCTCAGGCACAGGCACAGCGCGAGCGAGCCCGTCGGGGCCATGCAGGGACTGACCGGTCAGCGTCGTCAACAGTACGCGGTACGCAGGCCGTAACAGTACTCGGCTCCCCAATCATAGCACGGCCTTGGGGAGCCAGCCCGCCCGTGCAAGCGACCCATTTCTAGCGCCGCGATTCATCGCATTCAATCGCGTGCTTCCGTGTTACGACTGGACAGCGGTACACCAGGACATGCAGTCCAGTGAAACTAGCTGGGGATATGCATGATAATATGCACATGCTAGATGCGATTATTGTGTTCTTCATTCGTTAGATCGAGTGGCATGCATGCATGCAGGAGCGGCTAGCTAGCGCATGCATGCAACAAGCTAGCAAGTCAAATCTGCGGTTGATGGTTCGGTTTTACCTTGATTGCGCGCGATTAAGGCGGGGAAGACGATGGCTCGGGCGCCGGGCAGTGGAGCTAGCTAGCTGGCCGTACGTACCTCGCCGAGCCACATGCGATGATGGGGCGCCGGCCGGACTAGTACGCGTGTACTGGCCACTGGGCGCCGAGGTTTTCCATCGCCTCATATATATGCATGGCTATAGCTCGCCTCGATTATATATATCGACCTGTCTGTCCATCGATCAGAGCGTGGCTTGTACCCTGGGGATGGACTGTTGGGAGTGTACCATCGCCATCGGAACCACTTGACCTGCTACGAGCCTACAGACAAGTACAGCTCGATGGAGATGGAGTGGTTGCATGTCAGGACTCGAGACTCGGGAGCCGTACCGCGCCGTACGTCGTCGTGTATTGTAGCTGCCTCTGCAGGGGCAGATCGATCGATCCCACGCATTCACGTTGCGGGGCCGTGCGGTGGTACGCGAGACGGACGGGACAGGACGTGGTCGACCGGGGTGCCCTAGCCGTGCCCGCATGGGCCAGCCGTTGGTTGGGCTCGAACCGGACCAGCAGGCGACTTGTCATGTCCATCGTCGTTCGCGCGCCATGTACTGTGTACAGTGTACATACGACGTGTGCGATCGCTAGCTAGCTTGGATTGGCGCCTGTGTTCTGTGATGGTACTATACCGGGATCCTGTTCGATCGGGGCGACTGGCCCCGGCCGTGCGCACCGCGTTCGGCCGTGCCAGGCCACGCTTGCAGAGTTGTTCTTGGAAAGCGAATTCCACACGTATAGTATGCTGTTTATGCGAGGTGAGCATGTAGAAGAAAGACGGATTCAGATTCCTCTGCAGTTGAGTCACTGACATGCGGGCTCGGACCCACATGTCAGTGACCACAGTAGAGTGCAGTAACTGCAGAGGATCCTGATTCGTAGAAGATTGCCCTTGGATTAGCTTTGAGATCTGCGCACATCCGTCTCCCTTCCCAGGGTTATTTTGTAAAAAAAAAACAAGTCTTTAGAGAATTCGAATTCATGGAGAGGTCATTCTCTCATATCTGTCTAGCTAGACTCTGGTCGCTATCATGTGGTCCTAAATATGATCTCATCACAGTCATGATCGTTCGGCAACCATGGCAGGTGGTACGTGTGGGACGTGTGGAATGACACAAAGGGATCAGGGATGCGTGGGTGTGGTAGTAATGCTAGCCATGCATGGTTGGGTTGTGCTGGTTCGATCAAGATAGGTGCAAATTAAGATATATGATTTGGTCGTGATGGCAGAATCATGATCGATGCACGGTAGTTGTCGTAACCGAGGTTGCAAAGAGAGCTAAGTACCTCTCCACAAAAGTTTGAACTGTTTTAATTTTTTCTATATGAAATAACCTAAAAGGCGATGCATGACAAGCGAGCACAGATTTTAGGGCTGTTCCGACTGCCATTACCTCCTGCCATATATGATTAGAGCAATCACAATTAATGCATCGTTGCTTACATTGTTACTTAGAGGAGAGAGTGTATTAATGATAGATTTAGAAACAAGCACTACAATGCATGATTTCTTAAGTGTGTTTCTTATCATTGATTTTTAATTGGTAGAAAAGTTGTGGGAGAGACGTTGATCGCTATAATGGGTTTCTAAGTCATTGCTAGTGTTTCAATTTGTGTGAAGTAATGGTTTGTAAACTGTGGGCGCCTGCACTCTGCTCATCTCGCAGGCGCTCACGCAGCGTCGCTCACACAGGCACTCGCGCAGGCGCTGCCGCTGCCGTGCGCGCTCGCCGCCGACGCCTGCGTTTGCTCGCACGCGCAGTCCGCAGCCGCCACCGAGGCCGAAGCAGGTGCCTGCGCGAATTGCTCGCCACTGCTCCGCGCGTCGCTGCTGCTCGCCGCCGCTGCGTGCGTCGCGCTGCTAGCCGCCGCCGCCGCTGCTCGCCACTGCCCGTCGACGGCCCGTCGATCTACTCTTCTCCACCACTCTAATTTGCTCGATTTGTAGCTTACGGAGCTTTTTTCACTTTGTTTATACTGTTTTTTCAGTACTTCTGAACGGTGAAATTTCTATACAATCGTACTGAAATTTCTGTATAATCGTACTGAAGAAAGGGGCGCCTGCACGAAACGCAAAATGCAGGCGCCTGCACTGTAGTCAATTTGTTGCCACATAAGCTATCTGTTCCACGTGTCATACGAAGAAACGGTGAACAAACCTGCATTAATTAAAAGTGTCCTTATGAGTTTTCTTTGAATTTTTTTTGTTGATCTTACTATATTTGAATATATCTCGGATTGTTGTGCTGTTAATTTTCATCTTGTGCCTTTTTAAGTTTTTAGCCTGCCCGAGTTCCAATATGGCTGCGACGATCGACAATACGCTGGCCGCGCGGTGGGGTGCATGACGCATCCCAATGCGCCAACGCGATCGGATCATCGAAGGCTAGCTGCTACTGTGCTACGAGCATTGGCATCCACGGAGCTCAACCGTGTGAGCAGATCCCGCCTCCCGGTTCCCACAGCGCACGTACCCGTCGAAGGCGGCACGGCACGCATCGAGAGGCGCGACGACGAAACCAGTAACAAATTCGTAGGCGATCCCGAGGGATTTGCGTCGCTTGCACCCCACCCCTGATCAGCCCTGAAGGCCTTGGATTTCACGTGGCCCTCCAGTGGGCCGCCGCCACGTGGGGCTACGCTCAGTCGTGCCGCGACCCGGGCACGGCCTGCCCATGGAAGCAGCCGCGCGCGCCCACTGGTGCGCGGCGCTTCATGCGCGCATGCAATGCACGCACGCTCCTGTGCTAGCTATAGCATCCATGCCGGTCCGTGCGGTCGCTTGGGCGCAACTGCTCCGCCACGCCCTACCTCCGTAGCCAGCCATCTCGCCTCATCTTGCAACACCAAAAGGCACTTCGCCCTGGACATCTATTTCTCAAAATGTGTTCACCAAATCATTATCAGGGGGCAGGGGCAGCAGCAGCTGTTTGTTACGGTACGAGTTTCATAATTAGCTACTCCCTCCGTTCTTTTTTATTTGACGCTTTTGACTTTTGGACACATCTTTGATCATTCGTCTTATTCAAAAAATTTTTTGAATAAGACGAATGGTCAAAGACATGATCAAAAGTCAAAGGCGTCAAACAAAAAAAAACCGGAGGTAATAGTATCTACTTATTTTTAGGATGAATCTGCACTGTATATTTATGTATTTTACGGGTAAAAGACCATGTATTGGCCATATATTTCAACATGTCATTTCATCACATAAGTCAAACATGTGCATTCCATATAAACCGGCTTGGCATCTAACTACTGAGACTTCTCTAAAAAAAATAGTCATCTGAAAATTAACAAAAGCGTTTTTTCTTGATAAGATTTACTCAATGTCTTGTCACTTAGGGGCAAAAGATCATTAGCCATTGATCAAGTAAAATAAATATTCCCCAATAATTTGGATCTATAAAAAAAACTTTATATCATCGAAGTAGTGGCAAAAAGAGCCATCACATTTGCTCTACAAGCCATGAAATTCATATATTGATTAGAGAGAAAAGAAAAAAATATACAATATCAAGGGCCATATTATAAATGTAGATTCAGTGAGATTTAATATGCGCTATACTAAAGTTTATCATGACCAACATATAGTACAGCTATATATATATCGTTAGATTGGAGATAGATTATATTAGAGTTATCATGTACATATGACACAACTGCACACATATTTGTTGCTTCTACTCTTGCCGTCTGTCGCGCCAAGCAGGGCCATGCAATTCAATAAATTTATCTTTTGAAATAAAAAGGTCTAAATTGGTGAGAGTAGTAGGCAACCGGGAATGTGGGCATGGAAGTTTCTTTTATATACAGGCAATATATTTATGTAAATCATTCAACCAAGAGAATTATTCTACCCAACCAAGTCGTTGGGGCCGTCATGATCATTTTAACACTAAGTCACTATGTTTAAGCTAGCCTCAAATTGTAGGTTTATATGTATATAACTAATAGGGTAGCAATAAACAAGAAAGGTTTGTGCGAAAGGCACTGGGGTCGCTTGACTCCGATGCTAACACTGTAGATCCGCCCCTGGTCTCTCTCCTATTGCATGCCTTTCTCTCTCTTTTCCCTCTTGTCTCTATATATATATATATATAGTAAAAGTATTTGGGACTCCATGGAGCCTGTGCTCCGTACCTTGTTTGGAAACAATTAATTGCGCAGTTATTGCATTCACACCTATGTATGGCAAATGATAATGTTGTTGTGCATGTATTTACTTTGTGTGCACGAATCTTGATGAAATCCAACGGTAACAAGGAATGGAGCACTGACTCCATGGAGTCCCATTCTATATATATATTGGAGATAAGACGCAACATCATACCTGGATCTTGGACCTAAGACGCAACATCACCCCTCAGATGATTCCCGACCTCGTCTCACTCCTAAACAAATTTGTTCGTGTGCAACTTTCTCCTGATGAGCCCGATCAGCTTTCATGACGCTTCACCGCCGATGGCGGCCCTTCGCTGTCAAATCGGCGTACTTGCTGCAGTTCGAGGGCCGAGTGGCCAAGCCGGCCATGAAGCAAGTCTGGAAGCTTTGGGCACCATCCAAGTGCAAATTCTTCCTCTGGACGCTCCTGCACAGGCGAATTATGACAGCGAACGCTCTGCTTCGTCGACAGTTGCCAAATAACTACTTCTGCCCCCTTTGCAGACGCAACTTGGAAACTCCCGAGCACCTGTTCCTGCTTTGCGATTTCAGCTCGTTCATCTGGAGCCAGTTGGCTACCCTGCTGCAAGCCCCGCGTCTTCATCCTTCTTCCTGGACGCAAACAGGTTGCATCGAGAGCTGGTGGTCCACAGATATTCTTCAGTCTGATCTACCCCGCGGGTCCTCTCAATCACCTCCGCCACCGTCTGGCATATCTGGATTGAGCGCAACAACCGGATATTCCGTCAGGCTGCTAGACCCGCCTCGGTCTCTCTAAATTTGCTGATCGACGACCTGCGCCTTTGGGTGGCAGCAGGTGCCCCTTTTGCAATTAGTTAAATTTCATTCTAGGCCCACGGGGGAGGGGCCTTTGTCTCCCCCAGACCTTCTTCTTTATAGCATTTCAAGGTAGCGCTCCTGCCCTTTGAGTCAAAAGATTGGAGATAGATTATATATATTAGAGTTATCATGGACATATGACACAACTGCACACATATTTGTTGCTTCTACTCTTGCCGTCTGTCGCGCCAAGCAGGGCCATGCAATTCAATAAATTTATCTTTTGAAATAAAAAGGTCTAAATTGGTGAGAGTAGTAGGCAACCGGGAATGTGGGCATGGAAGTTTCTTTTATATACAGGCAATATATTTATGTAAATCATTCAACCAAGAGAATTATTCTACCCAACCAAGTCGTTGGGGCCGTCAGGATCATTTTAACACTAAGTCACTATGTTTAAGCCTCAAATTGTAGGTTTATATGTATATAACTATTAGGGTAGCAATAAACAAGACAGGTTTGTGCGAAAGGCACTGGGGTAGCTTGACTCCGATGCTAACATTGTAGATCTGCCCCTGGTCTCTCTCCTATTGCATGCCTTTCTCTCTCTTTTCCCTCTTGTCTCTCTTTTGTGCGCCTCTCTCTTCCCACCCTCTCGAAGCAAGGGTAGATAAGGTGACGAGCCAACACGCTACCATCTCTCTCTTATCCCTTTCTTTGAGCTGCCTCTGGCGACGACATGTAGCGTTGGTCATGCAAGGGGGCCATTCCCCTCCTCTCCCTTGCATGTTGGTCACTACGAGGTCCCAAATCTCTAGCATCCTAGACGTGGCACCGGATACCAAAGTTCTAGATCCGACAACCTGATTCGGAGGAGCACAGAGGAAAGAAAAGCAGGTCCATCATAGGGTGGAGTGGCGCGACTATCTCTAGCATTGCCAACCTAGTGGTGTTCGAGTAGGGGGTGTGCATGCCGTCTAGGATGACGCATGGCAGTGCTACATGGAGGGCTTTGGTGATGTGAGCACCAATGACTTCGTTGAGATGCAGGTGCTAGACAACATTCACTAGTAGTGATCCAAAAAGTCAACCCACAAATTCATTTGTTTCTTCTAAAAGATTACTCTATTTTTTGGTCTTGCACATCAAATTTGACAAATTTACTTCATGCTTGTCCATTTCTTTGGAATTTTAACCGTATCACTAATCAACCTCTTTATGCTGCAAATATCGTGTAGGTTAGTGTAACACCAAATGGAGTTGAGTGGGGAGACATCCATCATGCCACCGACCAGTGGCAAGATGCACAAGAGCCCACCGAATGGCCCCAATCTAGGGGACCTCCATGATCGAGGTCAACATAGTAGCCAGCGAGATTTTTTCTGCCTCTGCGCCGTCCACAACCATTGGCACGTGGTAGCCATGTCTTCGACCTTCTCAACACTAGCACTGACATCCTCTCCACGCCCCTTGCTTCCTCATGCTCTCCAACCAGCCTCACCCCGCCATCGCCTTTGATGCCGCCGAGGAGAGGAGGGCTCGCGCATCCTCTACCGCACCACAGCCATGGGCATATTTGTCGTTGCCAACCTGCACATTGGTGCGTCCAACCTCCAACATGCTCCTGCCATAGAGCCATGGGCACGTTTGCTTGTCGCCAATCGGCTTACCGGCGTGTCAGGGTTGCCCAAGTCTTCAATGCCTCCCTATGATCACCCGCCCTCCCTCTCTTTTGCCGGTGCATATTCTAGGGGAGATTGAGGGGAAGAAGTGGAATGCATGGTGAAGAAAAGGAGAAGAGGGGTATTTTGCAAAACTCTCGCCACACGTGCAATGACGTGGGATGGGAAACCACCATCGGACCTATTGTGGAATATAAATTTAACATGGTGTACTGGAATGCAAGGTTTTGATAGCTAATTACAAATCTAATTGAAATAATAAGACAATTTTACGTAACTACAGTGTAACTCTAATTTAATTATAGCATATACTCCTATATTTAAATCATAACTGCTCTGAACAATCCAGAATTAATGAAGGACTCGCGTTCAGTTTAATACGGACAGTAAAAAGCCCTTGCCATAGCAATACCTTGGTAGGGTCGAAGCATCATTTGAGATGCCAAAGTTTGCGATGTGTCCTCTGATCACTTGCACAGTGGTTGTTGCATCATTATGCGATAACAAGACTACTGTAGCCACTAAAGGGGACTGCACAAGCACAGTTTGTTGGGGGCTAATAAATTAGGAGCTCCCTAATTTCGCTAACCCCAGATTAAAGCCTGCTTATCTGATAGTCTTCCGCTACAGCTCGGCCCAAATCTTTGCGATACAAGCTCACGCATGCACATGCACAAGTGACCAGAAAACAATCCAAGCAGCTAGCTTAGCTCGTATAAAATCCCCACCACCCCCTTCCCCCGTCGCCCTCCTCCCGCAGATCCATCAAATCCTCCTCGATCTCGCTCCTCCGAGCTAACACTCCGATCATTCCTCTCTCGCATCACCACATTAATTCTTGGCCACTCGAGCACTGACTAGTGACTACCTCTGCATCTAGCGAGATGATGTCGTCGCACGCTCACGAGGCCATGCTGCCGTACGCGTCGCGGCCGCCGTCGCTGATGGTGGACCGGCGGTACAGGCAGGGCGCCGGCGAGGAGGCGCCCAGCTGCCCGCGCTGCGACTCGCCCAACACCAAGTTCTGCTACTACAACAACTACAGCCTCAGCCAGCCGCGCTACTTCTGCAAGGGTTGCCGCCGCTACTGGACCAAGGGCGGCTCGCTCCGGAACGTGCCCGTCGGCGGCGGCTGCCGCAAGAACCGCCGCGGCAAGTCGTCGTCGTCGAGGTCGGCGACGGAGTCCATCGCCGCCGCGGCGTTCGGCCACCGCTTCCCCGGCCAGGTCCGGCCCGACGTGGTCCTGGAAGGCATGGTTGGCAACCCGGCGAACCCCGGCCAGGCGATGCTCGACGTTCCCGCCGCCGCCGAAGGCTCCACCATCGACCTCGCGATGCTCTACGCCAAGTTTCTCAACCACCAGCCGGTCGACGCCGCCGGCGTGGTCACGCAGGAGTCCACCGGCGCCGGGCACGCCGACGGGGCGTTCGACTCGTTCAGTGCGTCCGGCGATCTGAGCCCCGGTGTGCTGGCCCCAGCGCAGCTTGACCAGAGCCAGGACGGCGTCGGCGAGTGGTCCGGTGCAGTGTGCAGCACCGACCCGACGAGCACGAGCAGTACGGCTACGGCAACCACCTTGCTGTGCACTGACGCGAGCGTGCAAGCCGCGCTCGGGGAGCTCAGCTTCGCCATGGATCAGAGCTGCTTCGACTCGCTAGGGCTGCCCACGGACGGCGCCAGCAGCTGCAACCTCTCATCGTGGTGTTCGATCGTGCCGAGCTTGTCGACGTGGGAGGAGGCCAAGTACGACTCGTTGGATTCGTTTCCCGACGACGCCATGAGCCTCCATGAGGGTATGAACATGATCAGTGCCGTCGATCATGATTGGAGCGTGGACTGCCAAGGATTGGAGGCTCTATACATGCCCTAAATATACTATTGAAATTCTTCTTCTTCTTTTCTAATTTGATGTCATTCTTGTGATTGGTTTGTTTCTTTTTCTCTCTTTCAATTTGGTTTGGGAGAACTATATATATAGATATGTATGTTTTGAAGAGAGGGAGGGGATGAGGCAATTACTCATGTGAAGGAATTAAGAATCGGTATACTTGTGAGATAGAGCAATCGGGAAATACAATAAAGTTTGAAAGCATATGACTATTTATCATTTTTTTGGGTTCAAGTATACCTAAAATCACTGTATCTGAAATCGTTCGTCGATCGGTTAGTATATGCTAAATTCGGTCACTACGTATATGTACATCTGCTCGTGCCATGTCATCAAAATTGAGACTGCTAGAGACTTCATGGGAGCTCTCTAACCGCCAAAAAAGGAGATGAAGCACTTCTAATTAACTATGTAAATTATGAAGCTAATACACAATAATATATGTTGTCACCACTCACCATCTTCGCAATGTGCATGAACTTCTTTAACTTAGGATGCAAATAATATCTTGCATGTCAAGTATTCAACAGTGCATGTGTCCCTTGTCTCCCTTGTGCTTGGTGGAAACGGTTAGTCGTCAAAAAGAAAGCCGTACATCCAATAGATTTCAAGATCATTAGGGGAGTTGCCATTGCCAATGGCTCAATTCTGAGCTAGGACAGCTAATCTGCTCGTATTGATTGAATCAATCCACTTGTATGTATTGTTGGAATCACTTCAAATTTGTTTGATACTATAATTTAATTTTTACGAATAAAATGTATGCCCCTTGTTTTCCCTCAAAAACTTTATTTGTTGGACTGTCAAATAATGTAGAGTCGGAGTCATCAGGATCAACATCGCTCGGTCGATCCCTATTCCCTAGCCCATGGTCTCTTGCATGTTGCATCTATGCACGGTGTAACGAGCTTTGATGTTTCTTTTATTAGCTTCTACCCAACAGAGGTAAGAGCTTTTTTGTTGGATCAACCATATAGGGTTTAGATGCACTCATCTTAGCATAGATGACTAAATTGTTTGATCAAGCTAAATGAACTTGTGGGACATTGGGCCATGCAAGCCGACAACACCTCTGAAGATGATGCTTCTTTGAACCCCCTCCAGGCAATCCTGCCCATCCTAGACGCCTATGCCCAAGGCAGAGGATTGGTAACAATGACAACGGTTACTGCATGACCCCGGGTTGTGCAATGTAGGATATTGTTAAGATCGTGGGATATGACAACAGAGGTATGATTAATGGTGCAAATCGTGGTCATTAACCGCCTTGCCGAGTTAGGCGCCCACGATATAAAAACCTTTCATATGTTGAGAGGGAGTGATCCGATCCAAGTCACACATATTGTAATTATGTTGATTCATAAAAGGCACTAAATGTAGGACTGTTATCCCCGTCCCCGAGAGGCCTCAATTAACCAGGATAAACATCGCGTCCCTTTTTCTCACATCATACGTCAAGATCTCTTCCAACATATTCAAAGACACATTGTAGCAGAAAGGGGCATTTTTGATTTTTCATTCAAAAAGTACGCTCGACGGGATTCTCGACTGGGAATGATAAAGTTTCTCTATTGTGGAACTCCTCTGAGATGTTGAACTCTGATAACACTCGTGATCTCTGTGCATTCGATGTTGTTGCTGATCTTAGTGATGATGGCGAGGTTCCATGCTTCGTCCTCTCCTGGACACTATGGTAGGCTATCGTGGGGCCATGGCTATAGCCACCACAAATGGATGAAGGATGAGGGGTAGAATATGGATAGAGGATTTTTTAGGGGTTGAGGAGGGGGGGAGTCGATCAAATTAACCTTTTCCTTTTGTATATTCAATATCCAGTTGCGCATCGCATAATTATAATTAGTTCTGCGAATGGAATCAATAGATCATCGCCGTGATTGATTCACATATATGCATAACACGAATGCTGCACCGTGCAACAAATGCTGTAAAGTGAGCTCTGTCCCCTTGAGATATCAACCATTAGCGGTCGGCCGGTCCATGCATGCATGCATGATAGTGGTTAAACACCTCCCTTTTTTCACGACGAAGAGTGGTTAAACTTAACGAAAGATCAGAGTTGTTATGTTGACGGCAGATCTCATGTCCATAACTGGAAAGGTTTTGATCAGCAACCAATCAGTATCTACTGAACTACTGATCAAGTACTGCAGTAATCAATAAAAGATGAAGGATAGAAAAAAGGGGAGAACCGAACCATGCACACAAATAAAAAATCAGCAGTACTGTACTACTGCACTAGAAATCCCATTGATCAAGGCAGATCGAGGCGAGTGCATGGGCATGCGGAGCTGAACTAGTGAACTGCACTGCCCGTGCGCGCGCAATATTTTACAGGGTCAACGCCTTCTCGGCGTCACGACGGATCGGCCGGCCATGGATAGATAGCGTAGGGGGGGAGAGCTCAGAGCTGTGTAGCTACACGCAATGGCGTGCGTATGCGTACACGCCCTCCGTTGCATTGCATCTCATGCTTGGCATCCACTGCTCTGCTCGTCGCCGAGCCGACTGACCTAACTGGGCAGTAATGATCAACCTTGGGAGCTCCACTCTCGTACAGGATTCAGGGGCCTAGGGCCTGATGCACATGGGTCTTGATCGATCCGAGAGAGGGCATGCACGTACTGGCCCATGATCCAAGGAGAGAGCGATCGAGCGAGCTCATCATCACCGGCGCAAGATATCCATTCTCCGCCCCAGCTTGCCTCGCCTTGCCTGTAGTATCAAATTCCACTCGATCGCCGTAAACAAATGCCCCAAACCAACCCCCTAATTCGTTCGCGGGCGCGAGCCTGCGGTTTACTGGTTTAGCCATGAGAATGAGGCCGGCGCCCACATGCATGTTCACGTAAATTGTGGGAGGTTAAGTTCTTTTCTGAGAGGAAATCTTCAGTTAACAGAACCGATTCTGCAGGCTTACTATCAAGAACTGTTTTTCAAATTTTAAGCTAGGATCACTGTGGCATTTGATCTTCAATTCTTCTTTGAAGCATACCATTGAGAATCAAGGGCTGTTAATTACCGGACAATTTGCGGTGTGTTGACCACACCATGCATGGGGAGCTTCTTGCGTGCATTTTCAGCTTCCTAGTAAAGAAGCTGCAAGACAACTAGACAAGAGAAGATGAACATGCTAGTACTACTGAAGCCTTGATTGCTAGTACTATTGATAGGCACGCTCGGGAGCTATGTTGCAGTCAACTCGGCTCTTTTCAACCGAGACTGAGCTAGTATATATACATTTGAACCTCGGCAAGAGAGAAACCGTGGGCTTGATGCATGTGTTCCTATGCGATGGATCCACACGTACACGGTACCTTATCCTTGCAGCACGCCTAATTGATGACGCCATTTATAGTAGTGTAATTATTAGCAAGCTCGATGTCAATGAAAATAAGATCCGTACGATATTCAGACACGATGTTAGGTAACGTAGTTCGATCCAATTGCCTATATATCTACAAAGCATGCTTGTAGGCGCTCCTCTCCATCAACAATCACGTACCATACTAGCCATGCATTAGAGTCATGGCCACACACGCCGGTCGAGATCCATTGCAAGTCTATGCTACAATTGTTTTGATAGTTGCTTATTACATTAGGGTTGCATCCTTTTATATAGTGGGGGTCAGACTATGAATCCGACTTCAACGCTAATCTACACTACCTATTACAACTCATAATGCTACTCATATACATATTCGATACAAATCAAAACCAAAATCCCTATTAGGAATACTATACTCCGTAACACTTAACGTTGACCAAATGCATGCCTCTAATTATAATGTCTAGTTCGTTTTCTCGTTCCACAAGTTATTTAAAACATTTTCCAGCACTGGCCCAGAGAACATAACCAGAAAATCAATTTGGGATACAGGATTTTGATCGGAACGAAGAGGAGTTCGTTCGGTTGATATTACGTCGCGCGATTTACAAAATTCTGTTCATTTGAGTCGTTTTTCTCGCCAAGAATCGTAGACTGGGGCGATCTACAAGGGTGCGTTTGTTTGACCCTTTGACTACGAGAGCTCGATGGCTTGACCTAGCAGTTAGTTGCCGACAAACTGGATGTTAATTTACACCTTGAGCTGGAAATGGGCCTGCATATCAGGCCTTTTATCGGGCTGTCTGATCGCATCTAACGCCTGTTTAGGGCAAAGCTGTGATGGACTCGCCGATATTAAGGCTGGTTGATAAGGGCTCGCTAGTGAATATTTATTTTTTTATATTTATTTTTATTCGTTTATGCAAAATTATATGTCGGATTGAAATTTAGACACAAATAGGCGCCGGTCGCACTTTGAAGAACGGTTGCTGGAGGAGGCTGCCTGATGGCTACTTCAATTAACGACAGGCTCTCGTATACAGCAACGTGCACTGTACATTGAACTTCTTATATCTATTAACATTTCATACCATATCCAACTTACACGAAACAAAATTTAAAATTCATGTAAAATCCTAAAGAACCCATTTTTGAAACTTTCAATTTTTAATTTTTTTGAATTTTGAATTTCGAATTTACACGAAAATTTGTATTTTAAATTTTGAATTTTTGAATTTTGAATTTTGAAAATTCTAAGATTGAAAAATGGGTTCTTCAGGATTTTACATGAATTTTAAAATTTGTTTCGTGTAAATTGGATATGGTATGAAATATTAGACTTCCAATTTTCGTAGAAATACAAAATTCAAAAATTGAAAGTTTAATATTTCATACCATATCCAATTCACACGAAACTAAAATTCATGTAAAATCCTGAAGAACCCATTTTTCAAACTTAGAATTTTTGAAATTCAAAATTCAAAAATTCAAAATTTAAAATACAAATTTTCGTGTAAATTCAAAATTCAAAATAAAAAAAAATAAAAAAAAATTGAAAGTTTCAAAAATGGGTTCTTTAGGATTTTACATGAATTTTAAAATTTGTTTTGTGTAAGTTGGATATGGTATGAAATGTTAATATATATAAGAAGTTCAATGTACAGTGCATGTTACTGTATACGAGAGCCTGTCGTTAATTGAAGTAGCCATCGGGCAGCCTCCTCCAGCAACCTTTCTCTCAGCAACTGTCGTGCTTTCAAAGTGCGATAGGTACCCTGTCGTTAATTGAAAGTGCGACCGGCACCTATTTGTGTCTAAATTTCAATCGACATATAATTTTGCATAAACGAATAAAAATAAAATAAATAAAATAAATTTTCCTCGCTAGTCGCTACTAGTTTGTGAAGGGCCAAAGTGCATTGGCGCAGAGGAAACGCACATGCGCATCACCGCAACATCAGCAGGCCATACGAGCTGCGCAGAAGCCCACACAGCCGCATAGCACACACCTGCAGGTTGCCGCCCGCTAGCATAGCAAAGTAGAGCCCATGAGCTCAAACGGAGCCATATTTCAATATTTACTTTTATTTCTTTATTTATCTACTTATATATATATATATAATATATAGAGAATAGCTAGTGTGCACCCCAGAGCACGGGCCTCTCCGTGCACCCAACGCGTTTTCAAAATCCGAGATGCCTAACGACTGATCCGAACCGTTGATCTTGTTCGTCTCACTGAAATGTAGCCAGTGACCAAGTTTCATATTTTTTTGAATTTATTTACTATTTGTTTCCTATTTTCAAAAATCAGCCTTCCAATTAGTCCGGGTGCGTCCAAAAAAGCTGATTTTTGAAAATAGGAAACAAATAGTAAATAAATTCAAAAAAATACAAAACTTGGTCACTGGCTACATTTCAGTGAGACGAACAAGATCAACGGTTCGGATCAGTTGTTAGGCATCTCGGATTTCGAAAACGCGTTGGGAGCACGGAGAAGATCCGTGCTCTGGGGTGCACGCTAGGCATTCTCTCTCTCTCTCTCTATATATATATATATGAAGTAGAGTTAAACGGAGCCACCATATTAAACATAAAATTCTAGAAATTCCCACATTCGAAAACTACTAGAAATTTCCACGCTAATCAGAAAAAGGAAAGATCTACATTGTTGAATGTGGATAATATTATGTAAATCTAGCGGTCAATATTAAAAATCAGGGAAAACGAGAAAAGATTTACATCATTTAACATGGATAATATTATGTTGTCGGTGTATTCTACATCGGAGTGTGCTCCCGCTCCGCTGCCGTGTGGGACCAGAGTCCAATCAGGGAGATCTAAATAAGGTAAAGATTCAAAGCTACTTTTCTAGGACGCGTGGCGCCCGGAGCGCAGGCAGGCGACCAGGACGCGTGGTGTCCGGAGCGCAAACGGGCGACCAGGCCCCAGGCATCGGGTGACTAGAACACGTGGAACCAGGTGAGCAGGCGGATGGGCGTGCGCGTAGTAGCAGCAGGCGGTGCGCGGGCCCCACTATCAAGGATACAGGACGAAGTTGCAAGAAAACTTCCTTGCTAAGGATTTCTTCGGGATACACTGAATCCAGGTCATTTAATGCGATGGAGCCGATCTGACGGAGTAGGCGGGGGTCTGACGGCATGATTACCCCCGCCCAGCTAGTGATGTCAGCTACACAGTAGCCCACGGAGCAGGTGAGCCGCTCTGTCCTGTCCAACCCGTCCTGTTGTCAAAGCAGAGGCAAGAAAGGTGGCGGCGAGGACCAAGAATGACCGGGGGAATGATGGCTATAGTGGTCGAATCATTTAATGAACACGGTATAGCATGTTGTAACCCACACCAGCCTAGGTATATATATAAGGGTTGAGGGGTGCATCTGTAAGGGGGGTTGAACAATCGATCCTAAGATCGAACCCTCCAGAGATCAACCACTTCACACGTTGCAAGAGACTTGAGCAGGACTAGGGCTATTACCCGATCAGGGGTCAGAACCAAGGTAATATTAAAGCAGAGTTGAACGAAGCCACCACATTAATTCTAAAAATACTAGAAATTTTTACATTAATCGGAGAGAAAAAATCTACACTGTCGATTACAATGGGACCAAATTATAACGATATATTAAAAAATAGTGTTTATCAACTGCAATAAAATAAATAGAGTTCATCTACAAAGTTAAAAAAAACAAGTCCATATCAAACACAACAAAGTACAAATTCACGATAATAAAAAAGTCCAATTCAAAATTGGCCACGTAAATACGCTGGATACATACCATGCTCGTTATTACCAAAAATAGATGTTGGCCTGTGCCTTTGACAAAAAATATGTGAGACTTATTGCCAAACCACACCAATGTTAGACTTATTGCCCAACCATAGGATGGTCACCTAGGGCCGGGTATAGCTTAATTTTGACCCAACAAAGCTGGGTTGGATCATTTTCTTAAAAAAAGAAAAGACGCACCAGGTGAGGGCGTCAATAGGTGGACAGGTTCGAGTCAAGTCCTACCTCCTGCCCTACCCGAATTACACCCAGCCTAGCCTCTCTCTATCAGGAATCCTTAAATTTGATCCACTATAGGCTCATACAGGGGTTTCCTTTTTTTAAAAAAAATCTCTCCTTATATTTCTCCCATCTCCAACAGTGTTCTTTATATCACTACAGGAAATGATTTATGTGTCGGCGGCTGAAAAAATCAATGTCGGCGGCTAGATTCCCGACGACAGGCTTTGTCGGCGGCCAAACACAGTCCCGACGACAAAACAATCATCAGGTGAGGCCAAAAATCAACACATGTACGTTATTTTCAATTATCCAAGTAAAAATTTTACAAAAATCAAATATTTTAACATCAAAGAAATCAAGTAATTTTAGGATGACTCATCAGGTAAAAAAAATTTATGCTTACCATTTTTTTAAATAGTTGAGAAAAATCGCCGAAAGGCGATGATTTCCCGCAGAAAATCGAGAAATCGAGAGGAAACGAAACTGAAATCTCGTTCGTGATATTTTGCCATTTGAATTTAAAAATTGAAAAAATGGAATAAAAATTAAGATCGAATACATATCTCATATTACTCTCTCTATATCCTTAATCCATTTTCTTTAATGGGCGTAAAATAATTTAAATGGCTAGCCCTAGCCGCCCGCCCGCCCCGACGCCCCCAGTCCCCAACTAGAGATTGCTACTATGTCTAATAATTCAAATGGTATGTCCTGCAGGCTATAGGCTATAGGCTAGTCTTCTTGTAGTGCTCTAACATATGGGTATGTTGCTATAGGCTAGTCTTCTTGTAGTGCTCTAACATGAATCCTTAAATTTGATCCCCTATAGGCTGATACAGGGGTTTCCTTTTTGAAAAAATCTGTCCTTATATTTCTCCCATCTCCAACAGTATTCTCTATATAGAGAATTGTTTAGGGAAAGGAGAAAACATCCCTACATATAAAGGAATGGAGAGAAATTCTCTATTTTAGGGAACGGAATAGGGAACATTGTTGGACCACATACGGAAAGAATATGTCCGATATTTTGGGGTAGAGAATGCTTTAGGGAAGTCTGTTGGAGACAGCCTTAAGACCTAGGTACCACAACACACGTCTACATGCACCTTCCCTTGCCTCGTTCGGTCCATCACCAAGGTCAGTCCACATCTCCTCCTAGAAAACTAGCTATGTCGGTTAGAAACAAAAGAGTCCATATCAATTAGGACAGATCCAATGCAAGATTTTTAAACATGATTTCTATAGGTGTCATGTAATCTAAAAAATATAGAAGAAACAGTGGCTTCATTGCATTTTATCGTAACATTATTTCAATCATTAATACTTCTTTCTTCAAAGCCAGCTTCTATCTGCACATTAAATCTAAAGCTTTGAAACGAGCGTAGAAATGGTTTCTTAGATAAGAAACAATCTCCTTCTCTCTCCACATCTAAATAAAACCGTGTTCTGTAATGTTATTGTTAAAAATCGAAACGATGGCACTCATGAAAAAACCAATTAAAAGCATCTAAATAAGGCGTCTATCATATAAAAATGGAGGTGTATTGCACGCAGTTAACGCGAAACAAATATACGAAATTACGAGTTCAGCTGCCCTTGTCACCGACATGTACCAATTTTTGCCATATTGATAGTGACGCACTTAAATGAGCAAGTGGACCCCGGTCCAGTCAGCCTTTTTTTTTTCTAGGTTCAAACTAGGCCAACAGGTGCAGCGAGTTTTTCATGCACAAACTCGGTGATGGTGAAAGGTCAACGCCGCGCGCGTTCTCACAGGCGCCATCACCCATTTCACCATTAGCTGGGTGTTATACTCCACTAATTAGCAGCGACCACTACCATGCATGCATTTCAATCGAAGCAGGATTTGGGGGAAAAAAAAGGAGAATGTGAAGAAAGTAAACGGCGTCCGCGATGTAAGCATGCACTACGTACGTACGATCTACCACTGGGAAGTTGGAACCATTTAGCCGCCCCCAAAGTCAAACTCAAACACTCCTTAATTAGCTAGAGAACAAATCCGCAATTATTTTGCTAAGAGCATCTTCAAAAGTGTCAAATCAGCTGATTATAAGAAGCTTATCTTAGCTTATTTACTTTTATGGAGGAGAGAAATAGGAGAAACAAATAGAAACTGGCTTGCAATAATGAATGCACGATAAAATATTAATCTTTTTTATTCCTATCATATATCGTTGTCACGCCCTTAATGATAGGTTTAGGGTAAAGGCCGATCTCTTAAAAAATATTAATATTGGCAACACCAGCCGTAAACTTAGCTTTGAAAGCTTTGAAGCCTGCTTCACTCCAAATGAATCGTCGTACAAAAGATAGTATTCTGTATTCTACATAGGAGAAGCCTTTTTTTCTTCTTCTGCCTTACGCGGTCTATAACTGACTCTTGTTGGGATTAATCTCAAACTAACATGTCCTTACAATCATTAATATAGGTTTATTTCTAATTGAGTTTATCTCTAATTAATTTAGAGTCTTGATTGGGGACGCCATGCACCCTAAACTATCTAGTTTTTGGCTCCCGGGGCACGGTGCTATATAAGACAGATGGGGGCGGCAGCCGATCGGCTTGGTTATATAACTAATTAATTATGTCCATACTAATCATGCCATTAACCCTTAACCCTCTTCCCCAATCCCGTTGTTGTTCTAGGTTGACGCTATTGCTAGACAAGAGTCGATGAGGTCGACACTGCTGCTATCGTATGTCTCTCGACATCATCTAAGCTGCCTACGCCGACTCTAATGGCGTCTTCATCTCAGGGTTGGTACTAATGCTTTCGCTGTCATTGTGTTCAAGAGTTAGGCAATTGATAATGTCAATTTGATGTTCAAACAATTATAAGACGCATGTACACTATTTTATATGGGTTTATATTAATTTTAGAGACAAGTCTATAGCTAGTCCATTAGAGAGGTTATTTATAAACTATCTAAAACTTGCATGTTCATTTTTTATAGTTAGCAAATGATTCTACCATTGGAGATGTCTTAAGATCATGTACAATAGTCTATGTCAGCTATCTATAAGTTGTTTCTTAGGTTTGCCATGTAGCGCATGTGATGACATGGAGAAAAAGGGCATGCATAGATATTTGAGTCACATGCATCTGATGTAACAGTGAAGTCTACGTGAGAAATAAGAAATCTTGTGTGTAAGAAAGCTTCTTATAAAAACATGCAAATATCTCTACCACTACATATGCTATTTCTATCATTGTTGTTAGATGACAAGACAATAGTTAGAGATAGCTACTGTCTCATCGATCTATTATACATGAGTATCGTTTTTTTCAATGATCGGTCCAAAAATTATCGAGGTTGAAAATTGTGCGAGACCTATAAATGAACACACACACGACGCGAATTTACGTCAAAAGTTTGAGCCGTGGTATGGTGCATGTGACCCTCGCACACATTATTAGACTGGCGCTGTGCTGGCAAAACTCAGTTGATGATTATTGAAGAAATGATAGAAGATTAGGTAGCAATTCAAACCCTTCTTTATCGACATTGCCTCGTTGGGGACGAGTTGCTCTGAATAAATATTATCGTTGACATCGTGTAAACCTGCTGAGAGTGTTGCAGCGGGGGAAGAGAGAGAGAGAGGATATGTAAGCTAGGTAAGCCAACAGATGATGACACTGAACGTGCATTGGTTAATTAGTGGGAGTCTCCCCCCGTTTTTTTTGCTTTTAAAAGAGCTCCATCTGCACATAGATTTGGCTGATCGAACTCGATCCTCTTTTTTTTTTTGAGCAAAACGGGCAGACGAACTGCCATGTATTGATCAAATAAAGGAGAAGAAAGAGGTGGGGGGAGACAACGGCCCCTCCCCCCGTGGGCCGACAGGGACAAAATTAACTAATTACAAAATGGGCTACTGCGGTCGCCCAAAGCCGCAGCTCCTCGATCAAAAAAAGAAAAAAGTCCTGGGCTGTTCTATCGACCTGACGGAAGATCGAGCGTAACAAGTAGACCACCTGACACTATCGTTTAAGTATTTAGATTAGAGCCAAACAATTCGTGATCCATGCACCTAGCTAGATCCAAGCCTCATGTATCTGCATAAATCGAGTATTAATATTATTGGCATTATAGCACAGTTCAACAATTTTGCCAAATGGCATTAGGAGCATACATATGTTTTGTTTCTTTTACCGTTAATGCTGCTGTATAACGTTAACCTTTATCTTGTTAAATCATAACGTTAAGCCAGGTCAAGGAGAACTCGTAAGCCTACTGGCAATCCTGGTGCTTAAAAAATATTTGGAAGGCTAAAAGGTAAGGAGGAGTATGCGTTTTTAACTTGGCTACATAAAATGATGGTTTGCTACTCAAATTTCTACATAAACTTTTCCACTGTTTTGACACTCCTTGTTGGGTGCATTGGCCTTACAAGTTCTTTACCCCCGATCACTCTTTTGTAATGTTGTCCGCAACAGAGGCTTTTGGTGGCGTGACTTCCTGAATCTCATGCTAAAATGCTTTGCCATTTATTCTTTGTGTTAGCGATGGCAAAGAACTTAGATTTTGGGAGGACCCTGTACGGTGCACAACCTCTAGCCGAGCAAGTTTCTAAGATCTTTTCTACATGCAACTAGGAAAAATCAAGTATCCACCTTAATTTTCTTCTCAACAGTTATAAATCAACTGTTTTTTTTTTCTAACGACGTGGAGCAACCAAGGTCTACAAAAGGTACAAACTTTCTATGCAGTTTTTTTTATGAACTGGCCTTTGAGCCGCATGAAGACTCTTGAAGTTATATTTGAAACAATAGCAATTACTCATCTATTTACAGGAATGTCACATCACATAACTTGTCTTTATATGTTTACAACATTGTTTGCAAGAACATCAATTAAGTCAAACACAGACTCTTTCTGTGGTTGATTTTGCTCAATCGGTCCAACACTCGGAGCCTTATTCGTCGAAAGGGCATTTGGAATGGATGTGTAGATTGCTCTCTTTGTCAGTTCAATGCTGAAAAATTTTACTCCATCTTTTCATTCAATGCATGGTGTAAAGATGTATGGACCCTTTTTAAAGCTTTCGATTTCGGTAATACCACAAGATTGGCTTGCTATGATTAGAGCCCTCCGTAGAGCTAATTTTGGAGTCCGACCATTCTTCAAGTTGCTCAATCCCTTATTGTTGTCATATTTGACTTCGGAAAAATGACAAGATTTTTTGCTCAAGTTTGTAGCTGTGTTTATCATAGCCTCCAAAATTCGCTTGTCAATGCAACTGCTTCGTACGAGAGGGAGTAAATCCTTCGGAGGGGAGTGCCATTACTCAGGGGTGCCATTAGTCATTGAATCTATACGTTGAAACCTAATTATTTTTTAGTTGCTTGATTTTTTCTTTTTTCTTTTCTTTTCTTTTTGATCTGGCCTTAAATCCTTTTGAGTAATGTGTGTGCCGATAACTCTGCAGTCTTTTCTTAAAAAAAGCTTGGGCGCTAACAAGAAAAAATAACATGCACTCACAATATAATACTTATTCTGTTTTTATATGTGAGGTGTATTTTTGTTTTTGGCTATTAGACCCAGGGACAAATGTAAATTTACTCATTTAGTTTCACATCGATAAGAAAGATCATAGCCATCGAAAGAGGAATGCACCGAAAGATTTTGAAGACCCTTATGATTGATTATTAAACCCAACAACAAGTATGACTGCACCTATGTTCAGATCAGGTGATCGATGAAACATATCAGAATTAGGTGGGTCAGGCTGAACACATCAAGCGCACATCTCTAGAGACGGAACATGGCATCAGGATCAGAGATCTGAATAAACAAGAGCGTTTTGCAGAGCCAGCGCCAATCGCTAGGCTTCTGACCGCGGCTCGATTTTGTTTAAAGCCTCGACATCTTCCAGGTCAACTGTTCGAGCCTTCCCACGCTTCCAGTAATCCAATCTCTCTCCCTCCTGAGGAGCCCCATTTGCGGGAAGAACCCCGAGCTTATATAGATTTAAAGAACAGCCCGTATTCCAAGAAGATTGGAACGAGGTCGTCAAAGGAACAATGGTTAGCACTTACTCACAGAGTCACAGTCACCGGCTTTGTTGTGACCGTGTTGCGCTGCTGTGGCTAGCCAACTACTATTTCAAAGGAACGACTGATTAACTGCTCTTATTAGAGGAAAAATACGGTATTTGAGATTGAATTTCTGGTGTTTGATAACAAAACCTATAAATTGGTTGGACAATGAAGCACATAAGATGAAAATTAAACCATAATTTAAGGGTGATTTTTTTGTGCCATTGAAAATTGTACAGTTTTTTTTGCTATGCCACTGTAAAAGCAGACATCATTTCTATAACTATTTTTTGGCATATTTTTTTTCTGTCACAACTATGAATCAAACGTCTCACATATGCCCTTAGTTTGAATGGTAAGAAATAAATATAGAAAACTGTAGGCGGCTTAGAAAAATATGAGATGAAAATTTAAAAACCTAGAAAAATGAGGAGAATATAAGTATCAAATAACATCGTGGTTTTGAATAATTGGTTTTTGACAATTCCATTAGGATGCTTATTTTATGTTAAATAATTTAGTTACCCAAAACTATGATTTTATTCTATGGCTAGATTCTCCTTAATTTTCTAAATCTTTAGGGTTTTTCCTCTTACTTATTTCTAAGATGCCTATATTTTTCTACATTTATTCCTTACCATTCGAACCAAGGACATATCATTCCACCGAAACCGGTAGCCCCAAGTGATGGCTAAATGCTTTTATAACAAAAATGAAATCGGCAAAACAACTAGTGGTAAAAACAACATTTCTACTTTTTGCCTTAACCAAGATTATATAATTATCATTAGCACAAACAAAATTTTCCATATTTGACGTGGAACTTTTCTTTAATAATGAAATTCATTTCAATCTCTTGCGATATGTACACCGTCTTGGATAAATTTTCGATGGAACTACCGATAATACATTGGCCCAACATGCATGGCTAAATGGCTTAAAGATGCCCATTGAGCGGCACAACAATGGCCATGAAATCAAACGGAGAACCTGAAGACAAAATGCATCCACAAGAGAACTTTCACTAATCAAAAAAGTTAACAAAATAGATTAATGGATCATAGTACTTCTACACGTTCTTCGGAAGTTACCATAAGGTACAAGATACTAAGACCTACCATTTCCGATCTAGTTGTTCATCGCATAAAAGTGGGTTTGGAATATAAGCACTAGTCAATTCGCTTCTCTCTCCTCTAACTCTACTCACAGATGACTCAATGAGTTGCTAAGTGACAATGGCACACGGTGGCAGCACATGTGAGGGAGAAGGCACATAGCGGTGTGGCCTATATATGAATTAGCGGATACACAACAATGTGCAAGGAATAGCACTACGCATGCGAGGGAGGAGGTAATTAAAGAACATCGACGTTCGATAGAGTAGAATGCTAAGTTTTTAAATTGAGCGAAATAAATGCCTCACAATAGTTTAGGTCTTTTAACTTTTTCACAAAAAAATATCTTTTTTGAAAAATTAAAAAAAAAGTGAGAATCAAGAGTTGAACCCCTAATATGTAAGCTCCCACGTCTGAAATGCTACTAGCTGAGCTACGCTCAATTCTCCGCAACACTCAACATCTGAAGTAACGAGTTTCCATCACACAACTTCATCACCGGCTCTTACTTTTTCAAACTACAAAGTCAAAAGAAACAATATACTCCACACAATTCCGATGACTAATTAATCATATCCCCAAGTCAACCAAACCAAAGGGCTACAAGTCTAACTACATGAGCTACGGAGGACTGGCCTCACAATCTCCGAAAACGCGAAGGCCTAACCCGAAAGTGTACCTCCCCTCTGACCCGACCGCGGGCTACGGCTACGGGTAAACAAACAGCGGCCGGCGGGGGCATGTGACGTGATGCATGTGAACGCCACTACAAAAATCCGCGCGCCTTAAATTAAACCGGCGACTGCAGCTACGCCTACGCCTCCGCAACGCGCGCTTCCCGCGCCCTCTTGGTCTTCTCCTTCCCCGAGTTGTTCTTCTTCTTCCTCGCACGCGCCGCGGAGCCTTATATATTCTGCGCCCGCCGCGCGTTTCGTTTGATCAGGATCCATGGCGATGGCGGCCGGCGCGGCCGCCGAGGTGCCATCCTACTTCCTCTGCCCCATCTCGCTGCAGCTGATGCGCGACCCCGTCACGCTCCCCACCGGCATCTCCTACGACCGCGCCGCCATCTCGCGCTGGCTCGCCGCGGCGCCAGCCAGCCGCACCTGCCCCGTCACGCGCCAGCCGCTCGCGGCGGAGCTCCAGCTCACGCCCAACCACACCCTCCGCCGCCTCATCGGCTCCTGGCTCGCGTCCGTCTCCCCCTGCTCGCCTGCCGACGAGGAGGCGGCGGCGCTGCGTCCCGTGTCGCGCGGAGAGCTCGCGTCGCTCCTGTCCGATGCCGGCGAGGCTCGGGTCGGCGCGCTCAGGAAGCTCCGGGAGCTGGTCGCCGAGTGCGAGGACAGCAGGGCAATGCTGGAGTCCCAAGACGGCGTGTTCGGCGTGCTGTCGCGTGTCCTCACCGGCGCCGGCGGCGCTTGTTTGACGGTGCGAGAGGAGGCGGTCGGCGTCCTCGCATCGCTCCGGATCCCGGAGGGGGAGCTCGCCGGCGTCGTCTCGAGGCACGGCAACCTGGCGGAGTCCCTGACCGCTGTGCTCCGCTCACCGAACTCGCAGTCGCGGGCGCAGGCTGTGCTGCTCGTGAGGTCCCTCGCCGACGCCGCCGTGCCGGCCTGGGTGACCGCGCCGAACCAGGAGCTCCTCGTCGAGGTGGTGCGCGTCGTCCACGACCGCGTCTCGGCGCGCGCGACCAAGGCGGCGCTCCACGCCCTCGCCGCGCTCAGCCCGTACGGCCGGAACCGCGTCAAGATCGCCGGCGCCGGCGCGGTGCCGGCCGTGGTGGAGCTGCTGATGGACGAGCCCGAGCGGCGCGTGTGTGAGCTCGCGCTGGCCGTGCTGGACCGGCTTTGCACGTGCGCCGAGGGGCGCGCCGAGCTGGTAGCGCATGCGGCGGGGGTGGCCGTGGTGGGGAAGGCGCTGCTGCGGGTGTCGCCGGCGGCGAGCGAGCGGGCAGTGCGCGTGCTGCGGTCCGTGGCGGTGCACGCGGCGACGCCGGCGGTGCTGCAGGAGATGGCGCAGGGCGGCGTCGTGGGAAAGCTGTGCCTGGCTCTGCAGTCGGAGCAGTGCGGCGGGAAGACCAAAGAGAAGGCGCGCGAGGTGCTCAAGCTCCACTCCAGGGTCTGGAGGAGCTCGCCGTGCTTCTCCCCCAGCTTCTTGGTGCTCTACCCGTCATGAACTCATGATGAATGAAGAAGAATCCCCTTTGTTGATTCATTCTTTTTCCTTCAATTTTTTCTTTGAAATTTTATTGGATCCGGAGGGCATTGGATCATGCCTGCAGAAGGGAAATGCATCGGAGCTGAGCCTTTTTGTTTGCTCACTTTCTTTGAGGATAATCCCATATATTTTGTTAAAAAGACATCACTTTGCCAATTTTTTTGTATATGCACAATAATTTTACACAAACAATTTTTTGTTAAAAAGGCAAGCGCCAGGCGTCGGACGTCCGACGCCTGGCGCGCAGGCCGAACCAGCCTGGGCCGTTGGATCGCCGGCACCGCGCGGATCCGAGCGCTGCCGTGCGCCCGCATCCCGCAGACTAACAGCACGAGACTTGGCTAGATGCAGTTGATTAAATTTTCAATTAAACTTCTGATTTTTGTATAAAATTCAAACAGTGTTCAAAATGCGTGGAATAAATTTCATAATTCTTCTAAAATCGAGAGCAACCCATTTTAAATACTTTTAATTTTTTTGATTTTTTTCGCTTTTTCTTTTTTTTTGTTGTGAAACTAGGAGAAGGCACTTATGAAACTTACACCTATACTAGCGAAACTTGACGGTGTGCTGATGAAACTTGGTCGTGTGTTGATGAAATCTGATGAAACTTCGATGTAACATGATGAAACTTGGATTAAACCTATTGAAACTTGGATTGACCTGATGAAACTTGAAGAAACTTGTATGAGACCTATTGAAACTTGCATTAAACCTAATGAAACTTGACAGTTCGGCAAGTTTAACAAATATGAAATCCAAGTTTCAGTAGACGAAACCCAAGTTTCATCAGGTGAGTTTGAAGAGTTTTATGGTAACATATATCTTGTTTTGTTCGTAAAAATACAAGGAACACGTTGGTACAAACGGTTTGTGGATTAGGCCATCCAGTCAAAAATTATGGCCACCAAAAGAAAAAATGATATGGGACCCACCCTGCATACGGCACAGTGCGTTCCTGCGTGTTTCGCGCGCAGCGCGCGCGAGTCCGGACCGCGCCGGAGTACGGCCTCCAGCATTTCCGAATTTTTTGTATATGCATAATAATTTTACACAAACAACGGGTTCAAATTGATAATTCAGTCCAGCGCCACTGAGTTTTGCAAGGATCTGATTTGAAGCGCTAAAAATGAAGGACTGATTGTTGAGATCACGCTAAAAATGAAGCCTAGCTGATATATCTTTGTGTCTCCGGCGTCAATGACTCTTTGCTTGGAAATCCTAGCTAGCTCGCGCTACAGTGCCCTCTGCGAACCGATGTGGTCTGGTGCGGTAAGCCAAATAGGGGTCTGGTGCGGTCAAGCCAAATAGGCAAGGGCATTTCGGTCTTTCCATGTCCAAATTGGTGGAAAAGAAAAGGAAATGAAGAAAAAAGGCAGCAAAATACTCAAAATGTCATATATAAAAGGAATAGGTGTGCCCGGTGTCATTTATCAAAAGGCACATCAACTGGGTGTTAGTTTCTGCGAGGCACACCAACCGAGTGTCATACAGCCAATTTTCCCGATGAGAGGGGGCGATGTGGGGAGGAGGCGTGGCCGTGGAGGCCCCGTCGAGCCAGGCAAACCAAGAAGACGGGAAGCCACGGGAGCCGCCGCCTCCCTGGGACCGTCGGATGAGCGGCGGACGGATAGCGCGTTTGTGGGCGACGTGGCCAGCGCGAGGGGGCAAAAACAGGCCACGTGGCAGGGGGAGGATACCAAAACCGGACCTTGTATATTTATATATTTAAGATATAGTAAAATTGTTTTAAGATGCACTTGAAACATTTCAAACCATTCATTTTATTCGATGAACCGGCCACTAAGAGCATCTTTAGTAGGATCTCTATATTTCTTTTTTTTTGTTGAGAAAAGACTTAAACTTCCATTAAGAGATTAGATCGTTTACAACAGTAGCAGGAATTACAGTGGCCTCTGGGCCCCAAAGATTAAACCAAATCGGGCAATGTACAGCCCAGCAAGCAACTGACTTAAGCAGCGTACCCCATTTAGCAAGTTTGTGGGCTGTTGCATTCAGTGCCCTCGGCAGGAAGCCCAGACGCATACCACTTCTGCACGCCTCTTTGATTGCTTCGACCAAGTCGCCCCACCTGCCCCTGTCCTCCTCCTCCCGTCGCACCGCCTCCACCACCGCTCTGCAGTCCGATTCGACGGTATAGTCGCCCAGCCCGAGGTTCCTCCCTAGCTCCCTCCCCAGACAGATCGCCAGAGCTTCTGCCTCCGCCGGCTCAGATACTCCAAGCTCCGGTCGAACCACCGCCGCCATCAGATCGCCGGTTCCGTTCCTTGCCACTGCAGCAACCATGGTCAGATCTCCAGATTTCCACGCCGCGTCCACCTCGATTCGGATTTCCCCACTCCTAGGTTCGCCAAGTTCTCGACTCATGGTGACTTTGTACTTGCTTGAGCTTTCTCCCCTTTCCATCTGTGAAGTCTTCATCCATGCGTCTACGTCTCCTTTTGCACGGGCCAAGGAACGCTGGGGAGCAGCCGGGATCTGTTGGAATTTCGCTTCATTCCGGGTTCTCCAGATCTCCGCCAGACCCGCCGCCAAAATAGACGCCAGATCCCCTTCCAGGCGAGCTACGGTTTCCAGCACCCAATCCCCCAGGTTAGACCCCCTTCCTTCTTTGTAACGGGCATCAAATTTTAGATCTGTCCATAACTGCTTTGAGAAGGGACATTTGAAGAAGACATGAGTGTCATCCTCCTCCAGACCGCAGTGGACGCACCTGGGGTCTTTGACTATTTTTCGCTTTACTAGGTTCTGACCCAAAGGCAGGTTTTGTGTGGCAACACGCCATAGTAGGATTTTGTGCCTTGGGGCTACCCGAGAGTTCCATAATTTTTTCCATTGCCGACTTCTCTGAGCACTGCTAGTGCTTCCCTGCCCTCTATCTCCATTGACGTTCCATCTAGCCTCCTCCTTGAGCATGTTGTATGCAGACTTGACCGAATAGTATCCTCTTTTTGTATGTTGCCATGCTGGTTTATCTACTCCTACGGCCTCCTTGATTCGGATATTAAGAGTGTCCTCCGCGTCGCAAGGAAACATGTTTGCCCTGACTTTATGTTCGTCCCACTTCCTCTCGGTCGGACACATGAGCTCGTGGACCATTCTGATTGTAGTCACAATCGGCTTTCCTAGTGGTTTTTGTGTGGACTCTCGGGGAATCCAGTTGTCCTCCCAAACCCTAGTTTGTTTGCCGTCTCCAATTCTCCAAATTAACCCCTTCTTCAAAACTTCTCTTCCCCTACACAAGCTTCGCCAGGTCTGAGACGCCCTTGCTGGGACAGGCGCATCGAGGAAATCCCCAAAGGGGAAATACTTTGCCTTTAGCACTCTGAAGCATAAGGATTGAGGTGTAGTCAAAATTCTCCAAGCTTGACGCCCCAGCATTGCCAGATTGAACAGGGTTAGGTCCCTGAATCCTAAGCCCCCTTCCCACTTCCCTTTTGAAAGTCTTTTCCAAGAGCTCCAAGCAACCTTCCTGTGGTTTGGTTCCCCACCCCACCAAAACTGAGCTACCTTGCTTTCAATTTTCCTACAAAGACCAACAGGAATTGTAAAGACACTCATTGCGTAGGTTGGTAAAGCCTGCACACCCGCCTTAATGAGGACCTCCTTCCCTGCTTTTGATAGGAACCTTTCATTCCAGCCATTGATTCTCTTCTCGACTCGTTCAAGAATCGGTTTGAAAACTTTCTTCTTCTTGTGCCCCACCACCGAAGGCAGTCCAAGGTAGACCGCATTATTGACCTCCTCCTTAATGCCCAGGCCCTCTTTAATCCTATTACGCACCTCCTGTTTACACCGTTGGTTGAAAAAGATGCTGGATTTCCCCACGTTGATCTTCTGGCCTGACCCTTCCTCATAAGTTCTTAGGACTTCATTTAAAGCTTTGATACCCCTCTCTCCACAGTCAGCAAATATAATAGAATCATCAGCGAACAAGAGGTGGGAGATCATCTCCTCACCAAACTGGATCCCTCTCAGGGACTGCTCACACACTTTCTGTCTTAGCAGCACCGAGAAGCCTTCTGCACAGATGACAAAGAGGTAGGGCGAAATAGGGTCACCTTGTCTAATTCCCCTCGAAGGTCTGAATTCTCTTGATAAGCACCCGTTCACCTTCACCCTGCAAGCCGAGGACTTGACACACCTCATGACCAGTGACGTGATGCATGTGAACGCCACTACAAAAATCCGCGCGCCTTAAATTAAACCGGCGACTGCAGCTACGCCTACGCCTCCGCAACGCGCGCTTCCCGCGCCCTCTTGGTCTTCTCCTTCCTCGAGTTCTTCTTCTTCTTCCTCACACGCGCCGCGGAGCCTTATATATTCTGCGCCCGCCGCGCGTTTCGTTTGATCAGGATCCATGGCGATGGCGGCGGGCGCGGCCGCCGAGGTGCCATCCTACTTCCTCTGCCCCATCTCGCTGCAGCTGATGCGCGACCCCGTCACGCTCCCCACCGGCATCTCCTACGACCGCGCCGCCATCTCGCGCTGGCTCGCCGCGGCGCCAGCCAGCCGCACCTGCCCCGTCACGCGCCAGCCGCTCGCGGCGGAGCTCCAGCTCACGCCCAACCACACCCTCCGCCGCCTCATCGGCTCCTGGCTCGCGTCCGTCTCCCCCTGCTCGCCTGCCGACGAGGAGGCGGCGGCGCTGCGTCCCGTGTCGCGCGGAGAGCTCGCGTCGCTCCTGTCCGATGCCGGCGAGGCTCGGGTCGGCGCGCTCAGGAAGCTCCGGGAGCTGGTCGCCGAGTGCGAGGACAGCAGGGCAATGCTGGAGTCCCAAGACGGCGTGTTCGGCGTGCTGTCGCGTGTCCTCACCGGCGCCGGCGGCGCTTGTTTGACGGTGCGAGAGGAGGCGGTCGGCGTCCTCGCATCGCTCCGGATCCCGGAGGGGGAGCTCGCCGGCGTCGTCTCGAGGCACGGCAACCTGGCGGAGTCCCTGACCGCTGTGCTCCGCTCACCGAACTCGCAGTCGCGGGCGCAGGCTGTGCTGCTCGTGAGGTCCCTCGCCGACGCCGCCGTGCCGGCCTGGGTGACCGCGCCGAACCAGGAGCTCCTCGCCGAGGTGGTGCGCGTCGTCCACGACCGCGTCTCGGCGCGCGCGACCAAGGCGGCGCTCCACGCGCTCGCCGCGCTCAGCCCGTACGGCCGGAACCGCGTTAAGATCGCCGGCGCCAGCGCTGTGCCGGCCGTGGTGGAGCTGCTGATGGACGAGCCCGAGCGGCGCGTGTGTGAGCTCGCGCTGGCCGTGCTGGACCGGCTGTGCACGTGCGCCGAGGGGCGTGCCGAGCTGGTGGCGCATGCAGCGGGGGTGGCCGTGGTGGGGAAGACGCTGCTGCGGGTGTCGCCGGCGGCGAACGAGCGGGCAGTGCGCGTGCTGCGGTCCGTGGCGGTGCACGCGGCGACGCCGGCGGTGCTGCAGGAGATGGCGCAGGGCGGCGTCGTGGGAAAGCTGTGCCTGGCTCTGCGGTCGGAGCAGTGCGGCGGGAAGACCAAGGAGAAGGCGCGCGAGGTGCTCAAGCTCCACTCCAGGGTCTGGAGGAGCTCGCCGTGCTTCTCCCCCAGCTTCTTGGTGCTCTACCCGTCATGAACTCATGATGAATGAAGAAGAATCCCCTTTGTTGATTCATTCTTTTTCCTTCAATTTTTTCTTTGAAATTTTATTGGATCCGGAGGGCATTGGATCATGCCTGCAGAAGGGAAATGCATCGGAGCTGAGCCTTTTTGTTTGCTCACTTTCTTTGAGGATAATCCCATATATTTTGTTAAAAAGACATCACTTTGCCAATTTTTTTGTATATGCACAATAATTTTACACAAACAATTTTTTGTTAAAAAGGCAAGCGCCAGGCGTCGGACGTCCGACGCCTGGCGCGCAGGCCGAACCAGCCTGGGCCGTTGGATCGCCGGCACCGCGCGGATCCGAGCGCTGCCGTGCGCCCGCATCCCGCAGACTAACAGCACGAGACTTGGCTAGATGCAGTTGATTAAATTTTCAATTAAACTTCTGATTTTTGTATAAAATTCAAACAGTGTTCAAAATGCGTGGAATAAATTTCATAATTCTTCTAAAATCGAGAGCAACCCATTTTAAATACTTTTAATTTTTTTGATTTTTTTCGCTTTTTCTTTTTTTTTGTTGTGAAACTAGGAGAAGGCACTTATGAAACTTACACCTATACTAGCGAAACTTGACGGTGTGCTGATGAAACTTGGTCGTGTGTTGATGAAATCTGATGAAACTTCGATGTAACATGATGAAACTTGGATTAAACCTATTGAAACTTGGATTGACCTGATGAAACTTGAAGAAACTTGTATGAGACCTATTGAAACTTGCATTAAACCTAATGAAACTTGACAGTTCGGCAAGTTTAACAAATATGAAATCCAAGTTTCAGTAGACGAAACCCAAGTTTCATCAGGTGAGTTTGAAGAGTTTTATGGTAACATATATCTTGTTTTGTTCGTAAAAATACAAGGAACACGTTGGTACAAACGGTTTGTGGATTAGGCCATCCAGTCAAAAATTATGGCCACCAAAAGAAAAAATGATATGGGACCCACCCTGCATACGGCACAGTGCGTTCCTGCGTGTTTCGCGCGCAGCGCGCGCGAGTCCGGACCGCGCCGGAGTACGGCCTCCAGCATTTCCGAATTTTTTGTATATGCATAATAATTTTACACAAACAACGGGTTCAAATTGATAATTCAGTCCAGCGCCAGTGAGTTTTGCAAGGATCTGATTTGAAGCGCTAAAAATGAAGGACTGATTGTTGAGATCACGTATTATTGGTGAACACATCCATGAAGGACCTCGATGGGATCCCCAGGTTCCCAACCCTTCAGACTGGAAAAACATCTGTGCCATTTAATTTGGAAGGCATGTGATCGAATTTAACATTGGTACTAGCGCGAATAAAGAGGCAGTGAAACGTAACAAATTAAATAATTTCTGCAAAATTTTAGGGATAAAAAAAAATCAAAAACCCTGAAAATATAAGAGCATGATTATAGATAGACCCACGTATATATCGACCAACCATTACGCATTAGATACAAACATAACCACAGACCACTATATTTTACAATTAATGAGTCGTCCATACTCCATATATTTGTCCTCGTATATAAAATGGTTGAGAATTTGAGATAACAAATGCCTCTAATCATTGTCATGGCACTTATAGATAATGTTATAGAGTAGAGAACTCATATGGTAGTAGACTAGTAGAGATGTCTGCGTGTTTTTAAACAACTTGCTCACACATAAACTTTTTAATTCATGTGTAAAATCTACTCTTTCGTTGGAGACGGTCAAAATTTCTATGCATGCTCTCTCCTCTATATCATCATTTATTCTATATGGTAAGTCTTATAAATGGTTTAGAGATACTAAGACAGCTGGTGTATACCATTCTACATGCTCTAACTCTCTATACACATCACAATTGTAATTGACTCTCTTTTCCCTCTCTCTCATCCACATCAACGAAAATCCTAAATGGCAATTGTTGTCGATATTTTTTTATTTTAGATAATGAAATTATTCAACGTCCACATCATGAAATTTTCATGTATGCGACAAAGATAGATAGTCGATCGTGGGCTTCGTCTAATATGAGTAGTGCTTCTGAACATTTTTTTTCCCAGCTGATCTTATTAAAAAGAAACATCTCGCCTTTGAACAATTCGGCAATTCCGGTTTCCTCTCTTAACTTCAAGATCGTACAAACAAATCTTCTAACCTTTTGTACAAACAAATCTTCAAACCTTTTGTACTGACAAAATATTCCACCTCGGCCGAAATCACTCTTGTTTTGGCTGGTGTAGCATTGTAGCCAGCAAGTTATTAATAAAATAAATTCTAATAAATTATAGAAAATCACAGTAAGTTCAAACAAATAAAATTAAAACCTGTAAATTCAAAAAATAACATGTAGAATCAAATATGCAATAAAAATATATTTATGTAAAATTTATATTTTTGTTTTCTAGGATCTTTTATTGGTTAGATAAATCAAGTAAAAAATAGTTTGGCTTGTTGAGAAGTTGTAGAAAACAAATAAAAATAGAAGGATGTGAGCTTGATCTTTGAATTCAAATTTGTAGAAACCTAGGAAAAGAATATTAGTTTGACATTTAAAATTCAAAAGTCGAACAAATATCCTCCTATTATTATTACTACTATTTTTCATTATTCCTAAAAGCTAAAATATTTCCCATTTTTCCAAAAAACCCAAACTAATTTGCCTAAATACTTTATTTTTAAACAATAAAATATACTATAACACAAAATATAATTACTTGCACATAAGTTTACACACAAAATTAATATCTTTATTGCATATATGAATTCTACACCCTTTTTTATTTTTAGATATTTTTGTTTTAAGCTCCCTATGGGTTTCTATAATTTAGATTTTTTGTGAAATTTGTTTGTAGTAAACCATGCTAACTAGGATATCATCACCCAAGACCTAACAAGGAACCCTCCAAACAATGAAGGGCAGCGTGGCGCTCTCGTGGCCGCCGGTGCGGGGCGGAGATCTCAAGACGGAGAGGGCGCAGGAGAGAGAAAACTTGCCAGTCTCTCATGGCGAAAACTCGGGTTTGCCCCTGGAAAGCGAGGGCACCAAGGGAAATCTGCTTTCGCTTGGGGATATCTTTTCGCATGTCTGGCGTGAGGTGAGGCAAAAAACTCTTCCACTTCCACCTGCTTCTCCTAGGGTTTCGTCGGTGAGAGGGCGGCGAACCTATGCAGAGGTGGTGAGTTCCGCAGTGAAGGCTCCTATGGCGGATCGGGGGAGAGGATGGGGGCACGTTTTGGCGGCGGTAGATGGATTCCCAGAGGTGGTGTTGGTCGAGGAGGAGGGCGAGGCCGCTTTTCCTAGGCTCATAGCCAACATCAAGCTCATCTACCAAATCGTGGGGAGATTCTGAGAGAAGGATCTGGCGAGAACCACATGCCTATTCTGGATCGAGATCTCCAGATCGTGAGGCTTTGGAGAACAAGAAATCTGATGGATGGGAGGGTAAGAAACTGGTCAAGAATGGGGGATCTGAAGAAAGATGGGCGCATAGAGCGGAGATGGATCCAGAAAGAATCGATGATTGGGAGAACAGGCGTACAAATCAAGCTGAGGATGAGGATAAGACGGTGCAGCAAGAGGAGATGCCAATCCGTGATGGTGGTCAACCATTACGATTTGATGGGATTCATCATCAAGAAAACAGAGGTGAGCGTGCTATTGGCCCCTGTTATAGATGCAATAGGATGGGTCATTTTGCTCATGATTGTAGAGGAGGTGTTCGCTGTGTTAGATGTGATTTGGATGGGCACATTTCTAGAAGGTGTCTTGAGCGAAAAGATTCTGATTATGTCCCCAAATTATGTGGTTTCGCTTCGGAGGGTCAGGGATTTTTCTTTATTGATGATATCCCCTCAGAGGTAAATGCTAGAGAACTTGCTTGCACTGCTGTGATCAATGTGGTGAGAGGGAAGGCTTCTACCAGATTTTGGCACAATCCTAGGCAATACCTGGAGATGTGTTGCTAGAGTGGTTAAGGAGAATCAGTTCCTCATGAGGCTCCCTAATGCTCAGAAAGTGGAAGAATTGGCAAAATTCAAGGAGACGAATATGCGTATGATAGATGCTGCCTGGAAAGTTTCAGCTTGGGAAGAGGAAATTGGCTCATGTGGGGAACTTCAGGAGACATGGGTAAGGATAAAGAATATACCCCTCAACAAAAGATCTGAAGAAGTGGTATGTACAGTTGGTGGTCTTGTTGGGGTAACTGTAGAAGTGGATAGGGCTAGCCTGGCTAAACTTGAGTTTGTTAGAGCCAAGATCTGGTGTGAGAATGTTGATGAAATTCCTCCTAAGGTGAAAGGAGCAATTGGAAAGTTCAAATACTGGTTTTCTTTTGAAGTTGAAAATGATGGTGTTCATGAAAAACAGAAGAGGGTGGCTGAAAATATGGTCACCAGGGATAACTTTAAGAAACCAACCACTGGGTTTGTGATCAAAGATAACATTGTGGAAAAGACAAATAAATTCTCAGTGTTTAATAGATTAAGTGGATCTGCCCCTCCCAAAGTCAATGACTGTGGTGAAATTCAGCAGAGAGGTGTTGGAGACAATACTCATCAGGAACCTAGTGAAAAGAAGGGTAAAGAGATTGTGATGGATGAACCTGAGGAATTCAATGGCAGAGATGCTTCATATGATGTTGAAAACTCTGAAGAGGGAGATTTATTAATTCAAGAAATGCTGGAGAAAGCTTATCATGATAGTCTGAGATCTAGGCAATCTTCTGGTCCCTCTGGAGAAGAATCTAGACAAGTGTGGTTATCTTCATGTCAGTATACTATGCCTATACAACATTTGCTTAGCCAAGGTGCTGGATTGATCCAGGAGAAGTCAACTTTTGGTGGAAAATCCACTGTGACAATTCAAGAAATGGATAATGATAACATGACCGAGGATATTGACAGGATTCAAGGATGCAAGGAAACAGAAGATAAAATTCCTGAGGATGGGGTTAAGGAAATACTTTGGACTGACATGAACAAAAAAGATGATCTACTCAGTGAGCATATAGATGAGGTGGGGAAAAAACCTTCAGGAAAAGGATTAAGGAGAAGTTCCAGAATCTCTCACTCTGAAAAACATGAATTGGAGAAGGCTAGAATGATCCAGAAAAGGAAGAATCTGGAAGGTAACATCTCTTCTCATAATTCCTTTGCTCCTTTAGAAAATGATATTTTATTAGAAAATGCTAAGGAATTGGGAGTGGAAATTTCAGAGGAAGAGATGGACATTCTTGATGAATTAAAAAATTTAGAAGAAGCTAGACTTCTTCTGTATAAAAAAAATGATGAAAAAATGAAGAAGGATAATGCTAAGGATATTCACGGGGGTTCAGATTTTGGAATGGGGAGGAGACTTAGAAAATGAGGTTGGAGAGGTGGAATTGGGGGAGGGTGATATTTTTCAATCTGCCTTTGAGAATTGTAAAGAACAGCTTGGAGGTCCAGCTGCTAGTGGTCCTAGAAAGACAAGACAGAGGACTGTCTGTTTTTCTAAGAGGACAAATAATAATAAAATCAAAAATAAAAGATGAAAGGGATCTTTTGGAATTGTAGAGGGGTGGGGAAAAAAAGGCATGGCTTTAAATATTAGAGAAAAAATCAGAGATTATGATCTTGATTTCATTGGTCTGGTGGAAACTCAAAAATCTTGTTATAAATCCAATTTTTTCAAAAGTATTGATGGGGGTGATAATTTTTTCTGGAAATTCAATCTGGCAAAAGGGAAATCAGGAGGGATTCTTGTTGGGGTCAAATATAAAAGATTTGATGTGGGCCCTTGTGTGATAGGTGATTTCTTGACCTTACTTTGTCTTTGGGATAAAAAGTTAAAAGTTAAGTGGTCTCTTGTTGTGGTTTATGGGCCAGCTCAACCTGAATATAAAAAAACCCTTTCTGGAAGAGTTATGGGGGATTTGCAGTAAGGTTGATCATCCTATGTTGATGGGGGTGATTTCAATATTCTTAGATTCCCTGAAGATAAAAATAAGAGATGGAGAAGCTGTAGAGTGTCTCAGCTTTTCAATAGTATTCTGGATGCAATGTCTTTAAAAGAGTTGAATGTAGTTGGGAATCATTTCACTTGGTTTAACAATCAAATTCCTCCCACTTTGGAGAAATTAGATAGAATTTTTGTTAACCCTAATTGGGGTTTACTTTGCCCTATGACCAATATTTCTAAATTGCCTAGAATCCTTTTAGATCATAATCCAATAGTCATTGATAATGGTGAGAAAGGTACCAGGAAGTCTAAGGGCTTTAGATTTAATGTAGCTTGGTTAAAAGAGGTGACCTTTTTTGAGGAGATTGAGAAGGTGTGGAATATTGAGGTTGAATCCTTTGGATGTGCTTAGCTCTTTTATTATTAAGATGAAAAGAGTTAAAAAATTCCTTAAAGGTTGGGGTGCCAACTTATGTGGACATAGAAAAAAGCAAAGACTGCTCCTTCAAAAAAGGCTATGTATTTTGGAAAATAAGGAAGGCCTTTCTAATATCTCAATGAAGGAATGTGAAGAGAAAATAGAGATTATTAATACTATTCATTAGATGCTAAAAGATGAGGAAAAAATGTGGCATCAAAAAGCTCAGGCTGATTGGTTGTTGAATGGTGATCTAAACACTAAATATTTCCATATTATTGCTAGTGGGAAAAAAATGAAAAAAACAATCACTCACTTTATGGATGATGACAGGGTCATCAAGGGTGATGATATACTAGCAAATCATGCTACAGATTTTTATAAGAATCTGTTTGGTTCTTATGATTCGACCAGTTTTAATGTTAACAGTGCTGTATGGGAGAAGGGTAGTGTGTTAGCCAAGTGTGATAATGAGGATCTCATATGCCCTTTTACTGAAAAAGAAATCAAGAAAGCTATTGATGAAATGGGGAAAAATAAAGCACCAGGTCCTGATGGTATCCCAGCTGAGTTCTATCAGAATTGTTGGGGGATTATCAAATATGATATCTTGAATCTTTTTGAGTGTTTTTATAGGGGTGATCTAGATATAGGAGTTAACTATGGGTCTATTGTGCTTATCCCAAAATGCCCTGAGGCTGAAGCTGTGAGGCAATTTAGGCCCATTTGTCTTTTGAATGTTTTATACAAATGGTTCACCAAAGTTTTGACTAATATGATTCAAAGTGTGATGGACAAGCTCATTAGCAAGTCCCAGAATGCTTTTATCCCAGATATATTTATAATGGATGGGATTATGGCTCTTAATGAGGTAATTCATCATACCAAGCAGAGCAAAAAATGTGGGATTTTCCTGAAAATTGACTTTGAAAAAGCTTGTGACAAGATAAATTGGGATTTTCTGATGAAGTGCTTAAAATGGAGAGGTTTTGAGGAAAAATGGTGCAAATGGATGGAAAAAGTAATTAAAAATGGAACCCTCTCAGTAAATGCTAATGGTTGTAAAGGACCATATTTGAAAAGCTGCAAGGGGGTGAGACAGGGGGATCCTTTGTCTCCCCTGCTTTTCTTTCAACATTGTTGTGGATTGCCTTAGTAGAATGATAAATTTTGCTCAAAAAATGGGAGGATTAAAGGATTGGCTGATGATTTAATCAAGAATGGAACCCCTATTTTTCAGTATGCTGATGATACTATTCTTTGCCTCCAAGATGATATTGAGTCTGCAGTTAATGTTAAATTCATGCTGACAATTTTTGAAAAAATGTCAGGCCTCAAAATCAATTTTCTTAAGAGTGAGATCTTCTCTGTCAATGGAGATCCTGACAAAGATAAGGGTTTTGCTGAGTTATTTACATGTGTGGTGGGATGTTTTCCTATCAAGTATTTGGGAGCATTAATTAGCCATAGGAGGATTAATGTTGGCAATTGGGAAGCTTTGGAAGGGGAGATTTCTTTCCTTATGTGGTAGGCTTACATTGATTAATGCCTGCCTTTCCAGTATGCCTCTATGTACTATGTCTATGAATCTGCTTCCCAAAACAATTTGTAATAGAATTGATAAAATCAGAAGGAAATTTCTTTGGGGTGAGATGGATGGGAGGAAGAAATATCATTTAACTAAGTGGGGAGAGATTACTTTGCCTAGAGATAAAGGGGGTCTAGGGATTCAAAATATTAGGCAATTAAATACCAGCCTGCTTTGCAAGTGGCTTTGGAAGATAGAAACAGGACAGGGCTTGTGGCAAGATATTGTTAGGGCCAGGTACTGCAAGGGGCAGGGACTGGCCTTGTTAAAAACAAGACAAACTGATTCTCCCTGCTGGAAAGATCTGATGAAAATTAAGCACTTCTATTTGAATAATAGGAGAGTGGAGATTGGGGATGGTAGATCAACCAGTTTTTGGTATGATAAGTGGTATGGTGACAAGTCATTAAGTGATCAATTCCCTATGTTGATTGGCATTTGTCAGAATACAAAATGTTATGTGTCAGAAATTCTAGATAATGAAATGACCTTAAGTTTCAAGAGAGAATTTGATGGGGAGAATAATCCTTGCTGGAAGGATATGATGAAGGCTCTTTCATTAAGTCATAACCCTGAAAAAAAAGATGTTCATAAATGGATTCTTGAGAAGAAAGGAATTTTTACAGTGGCCTCAATGTATAAAACATTTCATTGCGTCAGGAGCGATAGAAATCTGAGAAGAATTTGGGAAGCCAAAATTCCCCTTAAAATCAAAATCTTTCTCTGGCTTTGTCAAAAGAATGCAGTTTTGACCACGAAAAACCTGTATAGGAGGGGATGGTTGGGTGACCAAACTTGTGAATTCTGTCAAGAGGTGGAAACCTGCAATCATCTATTTTTTGATTGTAAGCTGACAAAAACAATGTGGGGGGTTATTGCCAACATTCTGGGTGCTGATGCAACTCCCAAGAGCTTTGAGCAGGTTTGACATTGGTTTCAAAAGTGGAATGGAAAGTACATGAAACTTAGTGGGTTCTGTACCGCTGCTATTATATGGTCCACCTGGCTGACCAGAAATGATAGTTGCTTTGAGAGAAATCATATCAAAGATCCTTTGATTTTAGTTTATAAGATGCTTGCTTTTGTTAAACTTTGGACAGGTCTTCTAAAATTGGATGACAAGGAGCTGGTCGAAATGGGGGTTGCAAAAATCTTTCAAGTCATCAAAGAGTACCAGGATAGCAGAGACAGACTTCCCAAGAACAGGAGGATGGATGAGGATGAGAATAAAATATACTATAACACAAAATATAATTACTTGCACATAAGTTTACACACAAACATAATATCTTTATTACATATATGGATTCTACACCCTTTTTTATTTTTAGATATTTTTGTTTTAAGCTCCCTATGGGTTTCTATAATTTAGATTTGTGTGAAATTTGTTTGTAGTAAACCATGCTAACTAGGATATAACGCCAGCCAAAACTAGGATGGTTTTGGCTAAGGGGGTATTTTGTGAGGTACGATGATTTTGAGGGTTTGAATTTCCGATTTTGAAGTTGAGGGAGGAAAAGGGGATTTTCCCATAATTATGGGGTGCAAAATGGACATAGTTTTAGATAAAACTGCATCGTAACCCTTCAAACTTGCGGCGTTTCTCACCTAACCCCTCTCTATCAGCTACTCTATCTAAAACTAGAGTATTTCAAAGTGACCGCTATGAATGCTCTCTATCAGCTACTCTATCTAAAACTAGAGTATTTTAAAGTGACCGCTATGAATGCTCTAAGGTTCTATGCATGGGTGATTTGGGGTGACTTTTTTTTTGGGCCATGTGAGCTCGCTGTACTGCTGAATCGTGGGGCCCAGCCGGCTCACCGTCCATTGAAATCTTCTACTCGCTCGGGGACAACGTTGAACCTCGAGGCCACATCATCAGTGACGCAGCCAGACGGATGGATTGATTTGCTTCCGTTTTTATATGTTCACTGATTGCTCTATCTGATGTACAAGAAACATGATCAGCAATAAAGTCCAGAGACCAGCAGCGCATGTGTCGTGATAGTCTACTCGTCCAATCTCGTCGAAAAAAATCGTGCCTTTTATCGCGGAAGGCTGAGTTCCGATGGCCACTGACAACGGCGGCAGCCGCATCATGCACGTGCTGATGGTGCCATGGCTAGCCTTCGGCCACATCCTCCCCTTCGCTGAGCTCGCCAAGCGCGTGGCGCGGCAGGGCCACCGGGTCACCCTCCTCTCTACGCCGAGGAACACCCGCCGCCTCGTCGACGTCCCCCCGGGCCTCGCCGGCCTCTTCCGCGTCGTGGACGTCGCGCTGCCGCGCGTGGACCGCCTGCCGGAGCACGCCGAGGCGACCATCGACCTCCCCTCCGACGACCTGCGGCCGCCCCTGCGGCGCGCCTACGACGCCGCCTTCGGCGCCGCGCTGTCGCGGCTGCTGGGGGAGCCCTCGCCGGCGAGGCCAGAATGGGTGCTCTTCGACTACGCCGCGCACTGGGTGCCGGCGACGGCGGCGGCGCACGGCGTGCCGTGCGCGTTCCTCAGCCTCTTCGGCGCCGCCGCGCTCGGCTTCTTTGGCCCCGCAGAGGCGCTCATGGGCCGCGGGGAGCACGCCAAGACGGAGCCGGGGCACCTCACGGCCGTCCCCGCCTACGTCCCCTTCCAGACCACCGTCGCGTACCGCGGCTACGAGGCGCGCGAGGCGTTCGAGCCGGGCTTGCTCCCGGACGAATCCGGTGTGTCGGAGAGCTACCGCTTCGGTAAATCCATCGAAGGGTGCCAGCTCGTCGGCATCAGGAGCAGCAGGGAGTTCGAGCCGGAGTGGCTGAGCCTCCTCGGTGAGCTCTACCGCAAGCCAGTGATCCCCGTCGGGCTGTTCCCTCCGCCACCGCAGGACGTCGCCGGCGACGAGGAAACACTGCGGTGGCTGGACAGGCAAGCGCCAGACTCCGTCGTGTACGCCGCCTTCGGCAGCGAGGTGAAGCTGAAAAGCACACAGCTGCGAAGGATCGCGCTCGGCTTGGAGGCGTCCGGGCTTCCGTTCATCTGGGCGTTCAGGGCGCCGGCGGCGGAGTCCACCGCCGGCGACGTCGACGACGGGTTGCCAGAGGGCTTCGAGGAGCGGGTCGCCGGCCGCGGAGTCGTCCGGCGAGGCTGGGTGCCTCAGGTCAGGTTCCTGGCGCATGGATCGGTGGGGGGGTTCTTGACGCACGCCGGCTGGAACTCCATCGTCGAGGGCCTCGCCCACGGCGTCAGGCTGGTGATGCTGCCGCTGATGTTCGAGCAGGGCCTCAATGCCAGGGGCCTGGTGGACAAGGGGATCGGCGTCGAGGTGGCGCGTGACGAACAGGACGGCTCGTTCGCATCCGCAGACATCGCCGCCGCGCTGAGGAAGGTCATGGTGGAGGACGAAGGCGAGGAGCTCGGGGTGAAGGCGAAGGAGCTCGCCAAGGTGTTTGGAAATGACGAAGTGAATGATCAGTGTGTGCGAGATTTTCTCAGGTGCTTGTCACAATACAGCAGGGAGCAAGTAGTGTATAGTACGACTGCATAGTATAGCACTACTGCACCAGTGCCAGCTTGTTCAGAAAGTAAAGGGGAAAATGCCCCGTGCCATTTCAAGTGCGATGTAGTTGTAGCAAAAAATTTATGCTTTCAGGCCAAATACTCTAAAAGACATGGGAATAAAGCGTACAGATATCACGTCCAGGTGAAGCATTTTCCAGTTTTCACGAAAGTGCACTTACTGTTTGAGATGTACCATCACAATCCAATTAACCAAAACATCCTGATTTTTGTGTATAGTTGAAATCAGACCCCCGGCCATGGCCCATGACCAATCCAGAGTCAAAATTGTTGCCCTCCATGCCAACACGGCAGAACATTTAATTTCTGTACCATCGCACAATCATCCTTTGCTTGCTGAATCCAGCGGTGCAGAGCAATCCACGGTTGGGATTTTGGGGGATTTTAAGGGCATGATGCTGTGTACAGCCACTCAACGTGGGAGACCCAGCAGAGTCCTTGTTCTGTTCACGAACAAGTCTCGCGATTTCATCATCCCAGGTAGGTGCCCTATCATCGTGGCAAAGGAGAACTGCACCACAGCATCCTTCTTTCCCAGTGACACCATCGGCATTGGTAGTGAAGGCTTGTACTTTAATAACTTGCAGTCTTTTGCCCCATCCATCAAAATCTTGATGTTTTTAGCGACTATCATCGCATGCCTCTGTGCAAAGTATCCTTGCTTAAGCTCCTGGCAAGAATAAAATTCATGAGGATCAGCACCATGCGTTTCTTTCTACAGTCACCAGCACAGCTCAAATAACAGTAGTTAAGTAGTATGTCTTACAGTAACATTAGTGATACGACCCGCAGCAAAAATATTACTTTGGCCTTTAAGTCTGAGGCTTGCATCAACCATCAACTTTCCATCAATATCCAAGTAATCTCTCAGCTCAGAATCTTGAATCCATGATGAACTCAGTGGACTGTCGAGGCAAGAGAAGTAGCAATCAGCTGTTATCTCTACCCCAGATGAAGTTCTGTAGAGTATGTCTCCCTCTGACATGGACTCTATATCGACAAATTGATCCAAAAGAACTTCAACATTCTTCGATCTCAGCCAACGTAATGCCTTGCAACCAGCTTTTTGGCCAATAGATCCTAACAATCTTGGTCCATCATGAACCAAAGTCACCTTCTTGTCTGGATAATTTACAGCTATTTCAGCAGCTAGCTCAACACCAGCTGAATCACCACCAATAATAAGGATAGACCCAGAATGTTTTATCTTCATGTTATCTGGGAATGTAATTTAAGTCAGATACATAAGAGCCAACAATATCATTAACAAAGCTCCCCACAAAAAATATCATTTACAAAGAGCCAGTCATATCAAGCAAACATTCCCTATGTCACATGTGCACCATCAGTGATGCATTTAGAAAAGATGTAGAATAACGAATAATTCTTTGACATGTGTGATCCTCAGCTATTGCACAAGTCCATTTGAAAATATGAGGGATTGATAGTGATTTTTAGAAAAATGCTTGCTGCCTGCATGAATCAAAAGGTATGTGAACAGATTCAGTTCTGGCAAATAAGTTCTAAACAAGTACATTTTTTTTTTCTGATGAGTGCAATATACATGTCAAATTTTTTTCTGGATGTCCACAATAGCTTTTCACATGCATGTAAATGATAGGTGGATAGACAAAAGAAACTTATGAAAATGTAGAATCAATTTGAGAGAAGTGGTAGCTTGCCTTCCTGAAACTGTTCTAGTCTGTCTCTCCTTTTTCGAGGACACTGATTTGCGTGACCCGTGGATATGACAAGGTATGTGTATTCTACCAAACGACCCTCAGCTGTCATCACAGCCTCTTCGCTTACATCAGCAGCAGAGGCCGTAATGACTTGACCACCCGCTAAATAATCAGTGTGGTTAATTAATGACTTCTGAGCAACAGATGGCTCCACCTTTGATCTCAGATTAGTCCACGGAATTTCAAAATACTCCTTCCTAAAATCAAGCAGAGGAAAGTTATGTAAGTACTTTTGAGTCAACATAAAGATAGCACAAACTTGGGGTTGTGCTAGCATTCTCTTAGAAATTTCAAATAAGATGATGTTTATTTGGTGACAAAAAAATGCTCAAAAAACTACCATGGCCATGATTCCGTAAGCCCGCAAGCAAACAAAGTGTCCAGAGAGGAACAACACTGAATTCAGATAGGAGTGTGCATATCTTGGGGCAGCTCAAATTTTTTGTGCAATTGTTTCTTTCGCTCAATTCATTTAATTCTAAATTTCTCATAACTACTTCCCTATAGACCGAGGATCCAAGGGATGGATATTTACAGGTGAATCCCATGGTTCATTTTTGCCATAAAAAATAGAAGCGGTGGTATATACTGAATATCTACATTTAGTCAGTGTAAAGTGCTTTGCAATGAACTAACGCCAAAGAGAAAAATAATAAAATGTTCAAGACTTAGGATCATATCCAACGAACAAAGAGATCGTACTCCTCCTACATTGTAGCATGCTAAATGCTGAGATTTACATAAATTTTGGTGGGGTAAAAAGAACCAATAAGAATCAGCTTAACAAATCCAATGGTGCTGTATTATCATACATTTGTTAGCCTGTCAGGAGTTATAGTTCGGCAGAACTAATGCAGGGGAGTTATCTGAATATCTGGTACTAACGAAGGGAAAATTAAAAATTGAATGATACGCTATAAACCCATCAGCAACGCACAGGATTTTATCAAGTATGACACGCTTTCTGCACCAGCAAATCAACACAATGACTTTCATGACAATTTTGGGGATAGAAATTGGCTTATTGGAGACGGCATTGGCAAATCCAAATTCAAAAGCAGACAGCATGCAATAAAATGAAGGGAAGATTTGTTGTATACTCCTACCACTCTAAATTGGTTGCTATTGCTATAGCACCGAAAATTGGAACATTTGCCATATAGCACTCTAAAGTCTAAACTCAGGATATTTAGCCCTATCGCACTATCATATCTTATCATCGGGTGAAATATTCGAAATAAATAGAAAAATTTTAATGCAAAAATAAAATGAATTTCAAAAGACTCAAAACAATTCAAAACAAAAATAAAACAAGTCAGAAAATTAATATAAAAATTTGATGTGAAAAATATGGTTGTATCCAAACAATTATGCTCATGGAATTCTAAACCAAACAATTTAGCATTTAAACAATTTTCTTACTTTTACAATTTTGTCGTAATTAGATTTTGATAGGCGAAAGTATCAAGATCAGAATTTGATGGTGAATACAAGCGCATTCAGGACTTCATTTTTTTCTAATTAATTTTCAATTATACTTGAATTTTTTAATTCATTTATTTTGGTATTTAAAATTTAAATTATGGATTTCAAAATTTGTGTAGCTAAATGCACTTGTATTTGGCATCACATTTTTTTAAAATTTTTTCTGAACTGTTTTCTACTTGTTTTGAATATTTAACCGATGACAACATACGGGCTATAGTACTGTAGCTATATTATATCCTGAATTGAGAGTGATGTAAAGCAAAAACTCAAATTTGTGCTATACATACCGCAAATTTCCCCCAAAAATAAACTAATACAAACTACAGACAGAAGAGCGGGATGGGATGGTTGGATGCTTACGGGTCGATGAGGACGACTTCAGCATGGTCCTGAAGGGAATGCGCTACGAGGGCGCCGGCGACGCCACCACCGACCACCACCACGACCGCCCGCCTGCTCCCGGAAGGCTGGAGCCCTCCTCCGGCCATCGATCCCGGCGGCGACATGGGCGAGAAGGAGGACAAGGAGGCGCCGAGGCGGGAGTCGTGGCCTCGGCGGCTCCGGGTGGTGGTGGGCGTCGCCTGGGACGCGAGCACGCGCGGTCGGGATCGCCATTCTTAGCAACCGCGTCCGCGCGAAGCGGAACCCCGAGGATCGGTCCCACGCTCACGAGGCACGAGAACAAGGGGCACGATAGCACGCACGGCCAACAGTACGGTGAATTGGTGGGGATCTACAATTGCAAAGCACCCGGTAAGAGGATCTCTTAGAGCGTCTCTAATAGGCTGTTTGGTTGCCTTCTCAGTTGAATCAGGCTGTATGAGTTGAGCCAGACTGAGATGATGCAAATGGTTGTTGTTTGGTTAAGTGTATGAGATTGTACAGGCTGCGTAGAGATGTTGTTTGGTTGACTGCACTAAGGAGAGAATGGCATGGAGAAATTCAAAAGAGGGATGAAACATTTTTAAAAATAAATTATAGAAAATCAAAATTCAAAAGAAAGTATCATAAATAAATAAATTCAAAATGAAAATTTTAAACTTTTAAAATTTTTATGGCAAGTATGGTCTCGTTTTGTTTGAAAAAATATCAATAACCCATTTTTGAAATCGGTTTGGTAATTGAAAATACTAATAAAAAGATATAGCAAATAAATGAATCAAATGTGTCGCGCGTGTGGTTGCTGCTGCATCTGCGGAGCCTGACTCTTGGGAAACGCCCAATTTGGTCGTATCTCCAGAGCCTGGCCCGGAGGGGTTAATTGCATCTGGAGAGCCTGGTTCAGATGGGTGACAAGACAACCAAACACCCTAATTTTGTATCTCTAGATGCAAAACTCCTTGGATGCAGACAACCAAACAGCCTATAAGAAACTCTTAAAACACATCTCCTATTTTTTAAAAATAGAGAGCCCCAATAATACAAGGGCCCCTTATTAATTGTTTAGTTCGGAATAGGGGGTGTGTATTAGATTTAGGGAGACGAGAGAATTTAGGGAGGAAAATAAGGGCTCTTCTAGAGTTGTTTTTTTTACTACAACCTCTTAAAAATAGCTAAGAGGTGCGTTTAGAGAGTCTATTAAAGATGCTCAACATCACCAACAGGTTCTCTATATTTTGTTCTCTATATCCCTTCTCTAAATCACTATTCGTTCCCTATATTTCCATCATCTCCAGCAGAATCTCTATCCTTAAAAAGATATAGAGAGTCTCTAGAGAGTCTCTAAATATAGAGACTCTAGAGAGAGTCTTTAAATTTAGAGGCTGAGATAGAGACCCTACTAGAACGTTATAGAGGCTGGAGTTGTCCGCAATAGTGTTTTAGGGAATCGTTTAGAGTCCCTGCTAGCCATGCTCTAAGAGAACTCTTAAAACACACATCCTATTTTTTAAAAAAAATAGAGAGCCTCAACAATTTAAGGACCCCTTATTAACTACTTAGTTCTAATAGACTACTTAAATTTATAGGGGACTACATAGGGAGTCCCTAGGAACAGGGGGTGTGTATGAGATTTAGGGAGATGAGAGAGAATTTAGGGGGAAAATAAGGGCTCTTCTAGAGTTGTTTTTCTTACTACAACTGTTAAAAATAGCTAAGAGATGTGTTTAGAGAGTCTATTAGAGATGCTCAATATGCTACTATTTTTAAAGGATTTTTTCACTCGTGCCACTACAAAGTTCGCTTATTTCGGATATGCCATCACAAAGTCGATATTATTATAAATACCACTAGTTTTGCAATAATCTATCACATATGCTATTCTCGAAAATTTTATAGCATTTACGATGTATACCAAATCAAAATACGGACAAAAATACACCCTAACATGTGTGACCTGCACCTCATACACTCAGCCCTTTCTTCCTCCTTCCTTCTTCCATCGTCGCGATGTCGCCAGCCGCCGTGCAGCCACTGCCGGGGAAGATGGATAGTTCGGCGGAGTTGGAGATGGGAGGTGGGAGGAAATAGGAAGGAGGAGGAAGAAGAAGGGGATAGGGTGACATTGGCCCCACGTGTCGGAGGCCGTATTTCTTTCGTATTTGGCGTATTTGGCTCGCGTAAAAGACAAAATTTCTTAGAAAAGCCCGAGAATGGTATCTGTGATAGATTATGGCATAACTAGTGGTATCTATAATAATATCGACTTTATGATGGTATATCCGAAATAAGCGAACTTTGTAATGGCATGAGTGAAAAAAAATCCATTTATAAATTGGCTATGAAGATCACGCCCTGTGATGATTCAGCATTGGTTTGACGCCTGTGCTCATGCAATTTCTGTTTTTTTTCCAAAAACATGTTACATCAGGCGTCCGATGGGTATCAATCCATCGAATGCCCTGTTTTCGGCATATCTCCGTAGCACTAACCGCTCACACATGGACAATCTGCGTGCGTGCGTGTACATAACATTGCACCGAGTGACACCCAAGGAGAGCGAGCATCCACACATGCACATCAAGTGACACTCAAGGACAACATCCATACACACATGCAAAGTACGGTTTGCAAAGGACGGTAACACACACAATAGAAATTCAGCTGTGAAGTTATAGACAACAAAGATGCAACGTTGTTCGAATCGAGGAAAAGCATAAAAGTAATCTAAGTTCCCACGTCTTTAACTTCTCCCCAGATTCTCTTCCCCTAAAATTTTTCACTCCTATTCACCCCTCCCACATCCGTTGTAATTACTCCCCCACCTCCTTCCCCAATTCTCCTCCTTGTCTCCAACATGCGGACCTCCTCTCAAGCTCTCTCCTTCTATCTCTCGCTCACTCAGATCTACCTCCTCTCTCTATCCATATATATACACACACACACACTCACAAATCTACCTTCCACTCTCTCGATTTTCCTTCCCCCCTATCTCCCTGTTTCTCTCTCCCTTCTCCTCATGAAAGTGGTGGCTCAAGGGAGGAGATATACAATGCAATGGTTGAAACAACATCATATCAGTACTAAAACATGTTTGTTCTTGTGCAAAATTTGATATAACAAGCTGCAACATTTTGGTTTTAATTACTGCAACATTTTAGTTTATCACACCGCAACATTTGATCTAACATGCAGCAACATTTTTGTTTAGCACACTGCAACATTTGTCCAATTGTTACCGCAACTAATTTTTAATGTTGCAGTGCTCTAATTCAATTATTTACGCAACTATTTTTCAATGCTACAGTGCTCTAATTCAAAAAATTTAGTGTTTTTCACTCAAATATTGTGGTGCTCTAATTCAATTGTTAGAGCAACTACTTTTCATTATTGCAGCAACCACTTTTCACTGTTGCAGTGCTTACTTTCTAGTGTTGTAGCATTTGATTTAACGTACTGCAACATTTTGGTTTAACACGCTACAACATTTGGTTTAATATGCTGTAATATTCTAGTTTAACACAATGAAACAATTATCCGATTTGGTGCAACATTTTACTTTTATGGAAAATATTACAGTGCTCTGCTCCAATTAGTTCAATAGTTTGGTTACTACAGTATTTTAGCATTTTGATGTAACTTTTGATTTTAAATATGTAATTTTTTTTTGTTTATACATACGTAACATTTTATTCAACTTAGTGCAATATTTATTTTATCCGACTGTAAAAGCTGAAAAAAATCAGGCATTCAATTCGTACCTACGCTTTATTTTTTTACAAACACCCGACGTCACCCACGACACTAACGAAAGCTCGAACCAATGGGCTGCAGCTGTTAAGGTGAAACCGGCAAATCCTCTGCCATTGTGTGTTGAAGGCAGAGGCGCACCGTTCAAAACAGGTCAAAAGGCATAGACACTGTAGCAAAACTCTGTTGGAAAATACTGTTCATGGTACTGTATCAAAACACTGTTTAAACACTGTTCACCAGTTATAAAGGCACGGTTACTGTTCGTCCTCAGGATCTCAATCGTACAGTGGTGCCATAGCGTGCTACAGGTACACTGTACGCTGGACGCTAACTAGAATATGATCAGGCATGCAATGTCTGCGTGTCTTAGTAAAATGGAGAGAATTTTAGGCTGTTTTCAACGGTATTTTCTAAATTCGGTCGCCTGTATATATCCTTATGTACAGACTTATTTTAAAAAGATTCTCTCCCTATATTTTCCTCGTTTCCAATAGCGTTTCCTATATGAAAAATTGTATAGGGAAAGAAGAGAGAATCCCTACATATAAGGGAATGGGAAGAAATTCTCTATTTTAGGGAACGTTGTTGAAGCACATAGCAGAAGAACTCGTCCCCTATTTTGAGGTAGAGGGTGCTTTAAAGAAGTCTGTTGGAGAAAACCTATGCACCGGATTATTTCAAGTGATTTTAGCAGCATGTGGCATCCATAACGGTCGTGATCGAGGTTGCTTTCACATGGTTCCATGTTAAAAACAACCTTTACAACGAAATAGTTGTATCACGGGTAGTTTTATAATGTTTAGGAAGAACTCGATCTCTGTCTCTAATGTATGTTAGGGTATACATTAATAGCATGTTGTATGCTAGGGCATCTTTAATGATGTCCTTATTTAAAACCTTTGACGTTCTTATTTTGATATCTTTTGAACTAGAAGAATAGTGTTGAAAAAAGTTAAAAAATAAGGACACACCATTAAAGATGCCCTTAAACCAATTTGTTGGGATGGTGAAATGCAACCTTGTAAGAAGAATTGTATAATTTCAATTAAGAACTTAAAATTTCTCACATGATAAAGGTAGAAGTTGCGTCATTCTTGTGAAATCATCGTGTTAAATATCAAGCATTTGAGTTCGGTTGCAATACAGAAAAGTTTACAAACGAAAACTTTGTAGGGGAAAATTAACCCGCTAGCTCCACAATTTTTGCAACTATCCTTTATTCGAATAGTGACTTTGCCATTAGACAATGCAGCGTGTCAGTAGGGATGCATCCCTACTTGTCAATGTAGTTCCAAGACGGCGACGATATATTATGGATTTTTTAAGGATTAGTTATCATAATTGTTTTCGTAAGAAAAGCTAAATTAAAAAAAGCCAAGCCGTTTAGCTTTAGGAGTTGCTTAACTTCTTCCCCAGGTTCTCTTCCCCTAAAATTTTTCACTCCTATTCACCCCTCCCACATCTGTTGTAATTACTCCCCCACCTTTCCCCAATTCTCCTCCTTAGATGCGGACCTCCTCTCAAGCTCTCTCCCTTCTATCTCTCGCTTACTCAGATCTACCTCCTATCTCTATCCATATATATACAAATCTACCTTCCACTCTCTCGATTTACTTCCCCCCTATCTCCCTCTTTCTCTCCCCCTTCTCCTCATGGAAGTGGTGGCTCAAGGGAGGAGATGTACAATGCAATGGTTGAAACAAACATCATATAAATATTAAAACATCTCGTTTGTTCTTGTGCAAAATTTGATATAACAAGCTGCAATATTTTGGTTTTAAATACTGCAACATTTTTGTTTAACATGAGACAACATTTTAGTTTACCACACCGCAAACATTTGATCTAACATGCAACAACATTTTGGTTTAGCACACTGCAACATTTGTCCAATTGTTACCGCAACTACTTTTTAATTTTGCAGTGCTCTAATTCAATTGTTTAAGCAACTATTTTTCAATGCTACAATGCTCTATTTCAAATATTTTAGTGTTTTTCACTCAAATGTTGCGGTGCACTAATTCAATTGTTGGAGCAACTACTTTTCATTGATGCAGCAACCACTTTTCATTGTTGCAGTGCTTATTTTCTAGTGTTGCAGCATTTTGTTTAGCATGCTGCAACATTTTGTTTAGCACACTGCAACATTTTGATTTAACACGATGCAACATTTGGTTTAATATGCTGTAATATTCTAGTTTAACACAATGAAACATCTCTCTAAAAAAACGCAATGAAACAATTAATTATCCGATTTGGTGCAACATTTTACTTTTATGAAAAATATTACAGTGCTCTACTCCAATTAGCTCAATAGTTTGGTTACGACAATATTTTAGCATTTTGATGTAACTTTTGATTTTAAATATGTAAATGTTTTTGTTTATACATTTTATTCAACTTAGTGCAATATTTATTTTATCCTAATGTAAAAGCTGAAAAAAAATTAGGCATTCAATTCGTACCTACACTTTTTTTTTACAAACACCCGACGTCACCCACGACACTAAGGCATATCAACTTCAGGGCAAATAATCAATTATCCCTGACACTAACGAAAGCACGAACCGATGGGCTGCAGCTGTCACGGTGAAACCGTGGCAGTGGTGCCATAGCGTGCAATGTCTGCTATGATCAGGCATGCAATGTCTGCGCGTCATAGTAAAAAAGAGAGAACTTTTTAGGCTGATTTTAACAGTAATCTCTAAATTCGGTCCCTATAACTTTATATATAGGCTTCTTTCAAAAAGATTCTCTTCCTATATTTCTTCCATTTCTAAAGCGTTTTCTATATTGAGAATTGTATAGGGAAAGAAAAGAGAATCCCTACATATAAGAGAATGGAAAGAAATTCTCTATTTTAGGAAACGAAATAGAAAACGCTGTTGGAGCATATAGGAGAAAAATCTATTTTAGGAAACGAAATAGAAAACACTGTTGTAGCATATAGGAGAAAAATCTGTCCCCTATTTTGGGGGTAGAGGGTGCTTTAAGGCTGTCTCTAACAATAATCCCTAAATTCGATCCTATAGTCTCGTATACAGGATTCCTTTAAAAAGATTCTCCCCATATATTTCTTCTATCTCCAACAGCATTTCCTATATGGAGAATTGTATAGGGGGAGGAGAGAGAATCCCTACGTATAAGGGAATGAAGAGAAATTTTCTATTTTAAGGAACGGAATACGGAACTCTGTTGAAGTACATAGGGGAAAATACGTCCCCTATTTTAAGGTAGAGGACGCTTTAGTGAAGTCTGTTGGATACAGCCTAAAGAAGCCTGTTGAAGACAGCCTATGCACCGGATTATTTCAAGTGATTTTAGCTGCATGTAGCAGCCATAACGGTCGTGATCGAGGTTGCTCTCACATGGTTCCATGTTAAAAACACCTTTACAACGAAATAGTTGTATCACGAGTAGTTTTATAATGTTTAGGAAGAACTTGATCTCTGTCTCTAATGTATGTTAGCGTATAAACTAATAGCATGTTGTATGCTAGGGCATCTTTAATGGTGCCATTATTTAGTACCTTTGACGTCCTTATTTTGATACCTTTTGAACTAGAAGAATAGTGTTGAAAAAAGTACAAAAATAAGGACACACCATTAAAGATGCCCTTAAACCAATTTGTTGGGATGGTGAAATGCAACCTTGTAAGAAGAATTGTATAATTTCAATTAAGAACTCAAAATTTCTGACATGATAAAAGTATAAATTGCATCATTCTTGTGAAATCATCGTGTTAAATATCAAGCATTTGAGTTCGGTTGCAATGCAAAGCAGTTTACAAACGAAAACTTTATAGGGGAAGATCAACCCGCTAGCTCCACAATTTTTGCAAATATCCTTTGTTCGAATAGTGACTTTGCCATTAGACAGTGCAGCGTGTTAGGGTAGTTCCAAGGCGGCGACGATATATTATTGATTTTCTAAGAATTAGTTATCATAATTGTTTTCGTAAGAAAAGCTAAACTAAAAAAGTCAAGCCGTTTAGCTTTTAGAGTTGCTTATAGGCTCAAGTTTTAAGCAACCTCAAACCAGAACGAGCGTGCTATTAGTACCATCCAAAAAATAATAATATAATTCATTTAACTATTCTCTTAAACCTTATGGATATGAATGGAATTGCTATGTTTTCGCTATTAGAGAGGTCTAGGTATTTCGTTGGAGAGTGGAGATTGTGATGTGATCGACTTTAGCGGCTTTCTGCCGCATCCCGTTCGATTCTCCCTAGTTGGAGCCACGACGTGGAGCAGACGTGTACTTTCTCTTTCGCCCAATGCAGCTGGGCCCCACCTGCAGAGCCCGAGTCCGAGTCCCGACGCCGCTCAGGCAGACCGCAGACGCAGTCACGCACTCTCCAGCACAGATCAGATCCCATCCGCGTGCGGCGGCCATGGCCGAGCTCTTCGAGCTCCAGGGCAGGCACGGGAAGTCCCGCGTCCGCGTCTCCCGCGTGTGGCGCCGCCCCGCCGCGGCCGGCGGCCACCTCATCGTCGAGTGGAATGTCGCCGTGAGCGTCGTCTCCGACTGCCTCCCCTCGTACACCTCCGACGACAACTCTTCAATCGTCGCCACCGATTCAATCAAGAACACCGTGCGTGTTTGTTCTCTCGATCCTCACGCTGTTTAGCCTGTGTTTCCTGATTCGCCGTGGCTCTGTTCGATCAGGTGTATGTGAAGGCGAAGGAGTGCACGGAGGTGGTGTCCATGGAGGAATTCGCCGTGATTCTTGGAAGGCATTTCACCTCGCTATACCCCCAGGTACGGAAACGTGGGCGGGATATCTTTGCGTTTCTGATGGAGGGAAGGGGGCATTTTTATGGATTTTTTTTCGGGCGTTCGTGTTTGGGCAGGTCTCGGAAGCTACGGTGACCATCGTCGAGCGCCCGTGGGAACGTTTGGTTGTCGACGGGAAACCTCATTCTCACGGTGAGAGAAGTTCTGTCATTATTGCTGCACTGTGCTTTGAGGCGAGGACCGAAGAGGTAGAAAACTATTTTTTGGCATAGACCGTGAAGCGTGAAATTTGGGGGGTCAGGACGCAAGATTTGTGCCTGTTTGTGACTTGAGCTTATTGTCTTTTACTTCAAATCAGTTCTGGGTAAATATCAAAAGCTAACTTTGAGGAGAATATAACTAGAATCTAAAAAAAAGGCTAATAGAACTTTACTTTTTGATGAGTTGAATATAGACATTACCACTGGAAATTGGTGGAAAAGCTAATCATGTTTTTTGAGTCAAAAACCAAAAAAACATTTTATGGCAAAGCTATAGCTCCCTTATATTGGCGACTAGATGTTCTTGACTAGTAGGGCTGTTAAGTTGGAATTTTGATTGTGCTTATGTAGCACAAAACAAAGTAGACTACAATTTTATAGCCATTCCAATTTGTGGCTTATTAAAAACAGAGTGCAGGATGTAGGGATTACATCCTTGAGCCTGCTGAAAGTCGATGTGAAAGATAAAAACAGTAAAACATGCCTGACAAAAGTAGCAATACTCTTGATCCTTTATGTTAAATAATTAATTTTCTCAACATATAAGTTCTCTTCTGGATGACATTTATGATGGTAAATATCTCGCATGTATTCAGATGCAACATAAGTTTACTGTTAAATGCCACATACGATGAATAGAACACCCTTTCAGATGCCTTATATTTTTTAGGAGAAAGGTATCAGATGATTCATTTCAGAATTACCTAATAGCTCTATATGATGTACTACTTTGTAGGGTTCAAACTTGGCGTTGAAAAGCATAGCACAGAGGTCACTGTGAAGAAGTCTGGAAGCTTGCTTGTAAATTCTGGAATTCAAGGTTACTCACTGTTGAAGACAACTCAGGTATTTCAATTATATTTCGTGGTACTTACTACCAATCCCATATATGCACTTCACCATATGTTTCTTGATTCTGGACGAGTTGGTATTGTCCTGTACAAACCAGTGCTGAGTCTTTCTTAATTTCAGTGAGGTCCGTCAGACTTATAAGGGAACATTTAATAGGGAGGTAGTATTACTACCATTTTTTTTTCTACGGTTGTGTGGGTTGCGAGATAGTCCTTGTAGAAGATTGCTGAGTGCAACATTGTCACAAGCTGTCCCTTTGATAGCTAAAGTTTGATCATTCACCAAAGCAAAATAAGTTAACTATTTAAGTTCCATTAATGTAAAGGAAGGAAAACAAAAGTTTTAACTGAAACGTGGCTGTTTTACTTTAATACAGAAATATGCTGCGATTGTGGCTAGTAAATGCTAGGTTTAAACCACCTTTTCTGTTTCAGTCTGGATTTGAAGGATTTGTGAGGGATCGCTACACTCTTCTTCCTGATACTAGAGAAAGAATTGTTGCAACAGAAGTAACTGCTTGGTGGAGGTGTGGCGCTCTTCTTTCTGCCTGAGAAATCCTATTATTCTCTATACTGATGGTTTCTCATCCCTTTCTTACCTTCATAAATAATCCTGAACGTCAAGCTGATCCAAAGCAAGAAATATGTGCTCAGTATTTTAATATTTAACTGCTGTTCCCAATTTTGTAGCATTGCTGTTCCCAATTTTTACTATTTACCTTGTATGTCTAGTTAAGTAGCATTGATGTTCCCAATTTTGTCTTGAAGACTCATAGTTCTTTACAATTTTACTTACACTACAGACATTATCTTTTGGGATTTCAAACTAGTAGGTGTTTGTGTTACAAGTCATGCATTCACGATTTTCTAGTTTGCTAAATAACAAGAACAAGGAAGGACTCATCCAGTTGTTTATTGTCATTCGTTGCATTTTTTTGTGTCTGTGTCCAGGTATCCTTTTGAACATATTTCCCAGCTCCCATCTAAGCCGTTCTGCTTTACACAAAGATATGAGGATGTGAAGAGAGTTCTTGCAGAGACATTCTTTGGTCCTCCTGATGTTGGAGTATATAGTCCATCAGTGCAGTACACATTATACCTCATGGCTAAAGAAGTTCTTACAAGGTTTGTAACTGAGATTTGGCTGCTACCTGTCGTAGCTTTTCTCAGCCATATTTTATCCCCTTATAATATCTCTGTACTGAATATATATGTGCAATTTTAAGGTTCCCAGACATAGCATCTGTTCAGCTTAGGATGCCAAACCTACACTTTCTGCCTGTGAACTTATCGAGCAAAGAAAATCCCGGACTAGTGAAGGTGAGAAAGATATCTACAGCATTTGTACGGCTTGCACTTTTCGCACTTTCTTCTTAGGGCTATTGGTGGGTTACTGAATAATGTACATCGGCAAGTTTGTGGTTCAAATATATTCTTTGTAGCATTGAAATTCCAGACCCCATTTACTCTAGACCTAAACAAAAATAGCTTGAATAAAAATGGCATGAGAAACTTGATTTATTTCCATGATTCATTGGAATTAGATGAGTTCTCGATAATGTGATGAATTTGTTTTCCTGGATAATAATTTCCCCCTGTTTTCCAAAATAGCACACAAGTGTTAGTTCATAGGAATTTTTCCTAACTGATTTTAGCTAGTGTAGTCTTATATAATTATGAAGTCTATGATGGATTTCCTGGAATGAAGTGAATTTAGCATTGCGTGTTGTTGTCCCACATTGTTGAAACCTATGAATGGTATTCTTTCATGTTCACTGAAGATGCCCCACGTTTTATTTTGGGCTATACTATGTGTAGGCTGCTCCATGACTTTGATGTATTATCCATTTTAACTGAAGTATTTTCTTACCCGCTTTAACCGAAGTACTTTATGTTACAGTTTGCTGATGATGTGTACATGCCGACTGATGAACCTCATGGAACTATTGAAGCAACAGTGAGCCGTGCCAAGTCCAAGCTGTAACGGATTAATTTCAATCAATGCTGGTAGGGAACCTCCTGGTTTGTTTTCTTGGTCAGCACCAGCAATATATATTGTAAAAAGAAACTATCGGAACCCCTTGCTAGGGGGAAATAAATAAACAAAGTCTGCATGGGTCAGCTAAATGATCTGTACATGATCAGCTAGAGTTTCCACCGTTGTAAATCTTGTACACTTGTTTTTTTCCACAAGGGGCTATTCTCCATTTCCATTATCATTGACAACGGAAACATTATACAAAAGTCAGTTTCTGACCGCCACAGGACAAGAACCCAAAATAATAGGCTCAACTTTGCCCAACCACATAACAAAAATTTCCAGCAAAACAATGCTGCAAAACAGGGCAATTTGTTTTTAAGTCTTGATTACATCACAACCCAACTATCCAACCTTCTGCAACCCAGCACCTTAGGCTGCCTTGCCTACTTGAAGATTCTTTGATCCCCCACTATCTCCAGATCTGATTGTCAGCTTTGTCCCTTTCCCCTCCACTTGATTCTTCTCCAAACCTGCGACAAAAATTTTTAGAGTCGAAACACAATACCTCAAAGATATCCCCCCTCTGTATTGTGAGCCCCTGCCCAATACTCCAATAGAGCACAACTGATGTGCAAAACAGTCATTGGAGACTTTATGCTGTTATTTTTAAAAATTGTTTTGTTTCTGCTTATCCAAATCGCCCAACAGAACGCAGCTAAACAAACTGTGTGAAGCCCTTTGCCCTCTGGCCAGATAAGATTCATCCAAGAATAGAATTGATCTATGGAATTTGGTCTAGTCTTTGCCTTGCAACACCCCCTCACAATCCCCCCACATAGCTTTAGCAACCACACATTGGAAAAACAAGTGCTGACTAGTTTCTATCTCCTCACAAAAACAACATCTTGGGTCTCCACCCCAATTACGTTTACGGAGATTTTCTTTTGTTAGGATAACATCTTGAAAAAGAAGCCACATAAAAATCTTATGTTTCAAAGATAGTTTGTTCTTCCACACAGAGTTTAGTATCATACAGCTATCCCTACTAGAAATAGCTTTATACAAAGATTTTACTGAAAAGATTTTCTTTTTATCCAATAACCAAAATGGCTCATCTGCTTTTCTACCTATTTCAAGTTTCTCCAATTCAGATTTTAACTCATCCCAATCCCTTTGATCACTTGGTGAAAGCCATCTTCTAAAAGACAAAACCCAGTTTCTCTTCTTGCGATCCGCCACCGAAATCTCCTGATCATTACAAATGTTGAAAATGCCATTTTAATGGTTTCATTCCAAACCAAATGTCATGCCAAAAATCAGTCTCTTCCCCATTACCTACATGATAGCCTCTTTGCTTAATGTAAACTTCTTTACATTTGAGCAAATCTTTCCAACAGGGGGAGTCACTATTTCTTTGTTTAATATGAGAAATTGTCCGTTTATTCATATACTTAGCTCTAACTATTCCCTGCCAAATACCATCCTTTTTATCCAGCCTCCACCACCATTTACACAACAAGCTTATGTTCATATCTCTCAGATTTTTCACCCCCAGCCCTCCAGTTTTTTTTTCTCTAGTAATTTTACACCACTTAACCAAATAATATTTCTATTTCCTGTTATTACCTTTCCAAAAGAAACTTCTTCTGGTTTGGTCAATTTGATTAATCACTGTTTTTGGAAGTAAGAACATTGACAAGCTATAGACAGGTATACTAGATAGACAAGAATTAATAAGGACCAGCCTCCCCCCCTGGGAGAGAGAACTACACTTCCAACCATCAAGTTTTTTCTTCACTTTCTCAACTATCCTATCCCACTGCTTGCATTTCAATCTATCACCCCCCACAGGGACCCCCAGATATTGCATGGGAAGAGTCCCCACGTCACATGTAAACAACTCTGAATAAATCTGCTCTTTGTCGACATCTCCATTTATCATATACAACTCACTCTTATGAAAATTGATTTTCATGCCAGACAGTCTCTCATAAAGGAACATGATAAATTTAAAGTTCAAGGCAGAATTGATATCATCTTTTAGAAAGATGATAGTGTCATCAGCATATTACAGAATAGCTAAACCGTCCTCATAAAGTTCTGGCACTAAGCCCTTAACAAACCCCCTCTCCTGAGCCACCTTAATCATTTTTATCATGCAATCTGCCACCACATTGAATAAAAGAGGAGACAAAGGATCTCCCTGTCTGACTCCCTGGCTGCTTTTAAAATAGGGGCCATCTTTACTATTGATACTCACTTGAAGTGTACCAGAGGTCACTACTTGTTTAATCCATCTAACTACCTTTACATCAAACCCTCTTATTTGTAAAATATTAAAAAGGAAGTCCCAGTCTACTCTATCATAAGCTTTTTCAAAGTCTAATTTCAAAAAGATCCCACAATCCTTACTTATTTTCACTGAATGCATAACCTCATGTAAAGACATCACCCCTTCCACAATAAATCTATTTTTAAAAAAGGCATTCTGAGTTTTAGAAATTATTCTATTGAGCACCCCTTCCATTCTATTAGTTAGGACTTTGGTAAAAATTTTATAAACACAATTCAAAAGGCAAATAGGTCTGAAATGTTGAACCATAATTGCATCACACTTTTTTGGGAGTAAGATAATTTGCCCATAATTGATCTTATCTACCCTCAAAGTCTCTGCATGAAAATCTTTAAAAAGATCAATCAAATCCTTTTGAACGATGAACCAACAAGTTTGATAGAATTCAATGGGTAAACCATCTGGGCCCGCAGCCTTATTGTGCCCCATGTTGAAAATTGCATTTTTGATTTCCTCTTCAGAAAAAGGTTTGAGCAATTCTAAAATTTCCTCTTTGGAAACTTTCTCATCCTCATTCCAAATATCCTTGATGCCAAAACTATAAAAATCTTTAGTCTTAGAGAAAAGCATTTTATAGTAATTGGTAGCCATTTGAATCACCTCCTCCTTATCTGTCACGGTCCTATTATTATCTTGTACACTTGTTTTGTTATATGAAACCTGTAAATCTGTAATACTATCCCTTATGAGCCATGGTGTGCTGTTGATTCGTAGTACTACTTCCCAGTTCCCAACCTGACTTGCAGCATGTCGACTTTTTTGTGGTTTGAACTCAGCCGAAAAAGAGGGAACAATTTACCAGACGATGATGCAATCCAACATTTGGGCCGAATATATCTAGTGCTGAAGGCCGTGCGTGCAAAAGCATTGTATGGGCCATTGGGCCGAGAAGATGGGCTACATACGAGACTGCTCATTTTGAGCCCCACACTGGGTGACATGAATATGGCCCCCAGTTGGTACGAACCGAATAATATTGCCCCTGTCTATCTGTCCTGCGGTACACAGATCTTCTGATGGAGCTCATGTCCTCGCCTCCTCGGCAAGTAGTACCACCAGTCGAGTATTTTTTTTTGAGACAACCAGACGAGTATGATAGCAACATTGACCGGTGAGCACTCCATGATTGCTCTCCGGCATGGCCGCTGGCGCCTGACTTCTCTGGGAGGAACGGACGAGATCACGACAGCAGATAGAGTTATTCGCATCCAGAGTGGCAACATCGATGAGGAGGGAACCGCGGCCTTCGGGCAATCTTCTGTCCCCTTCGTGCCTGACGTCGTGGTGGATGGCACCGTGGGTGCGGACAACGACTTGCTGTGGCCGTGTCCGGCGTCGGCGAGGAGGGACCCGCGACTTGCATCGGTGATGAGGGAATCGGGGCCGACGTCGACGGGAGGATTGATCGCCGGCCACCGCGCGTCCTGTTCCATCCGCGCCCGTGCCTAGGCGAAGCGCTGCCCTGGCTAACCCTAGAGCACTCGACCAGAGGGGGAGACGAGTGGGAAGGCGCGGCGCGGGCAGCCGAAAAAAAAACTGGGGACATCATCGCAGCGTGCGGGAGAAAACCGGCTGGGAGCGCCCGCCTCGCAGCGTGCGGGAGAAAAAAGACCGGGGAGCGCCCGCCTCAATCTGGCTCGCCCGTACCGGATCCGACGGCCCTCGCGGAGAGTTTTCACGTTTGCACGGTTTGATCAGTTTGCATCAAACATTTTGCCTTTACCAGACGATGATGCAATGCAACATTTGGGCCGATTATATCGAGTGCTGAAGGCCCAAGGCCGTGCGTGCAAAAGCATTGTATGGGCCATTGGGCCAATAAGATGGGCTACATACGAGACTGCTCATTTTGAGCCCCACACTGGGTGACATGAATATGGCCCCCAGTTGGTACGAACCGAATAATATTGCCCCTGTCTATCTGTCCTGCGGTACACAGATCTTCTGATGGAGCTCATGTCCTCGGCAAGTAGTACCACCAGTCGAGTATGATAGCAACATTGACCGGTGAGCACTCCATGATTGCTCTCCGGCATGGCCGCTGGCGCCTGGCTTCTCTGGGAGGAACGGACGAGATCACGAGAGGATTGGCCTACGCTGCTACACAGCAGTCAGCAGAGAGAGTTATTCGCATCCAGGGTGGCAGAGTAGATTGGCGGCCGGGCAGACATAGCAGATGCTACTAGATGCAGCAGCAGATGGGCGGAGAACATGGCCGCATGCTACTGCAGTGTGCGGCTTCATAACCATACACGGGGGCTTCTCCACATGCTACAGGCAGCGTCGCCGACACCCACCGAGGAAGTAGTGAAGTACGCGCGTACCAAACCGCAATGCCGTATCCCGATATCAATGGGTTCAGGATAAGAGCGCGAAAGCGCGCGCCGAAAGCCACCGCCGATGGCGAATTTTCTCCTGTTCGGAGCGGGGCGGGACGCGGCGAGGAGGACCACCGCGGGAGGCGCAGGCGCGGACGGAGGGGACGGGCGCGTTTCTTGGTGGCGCTCGCTAGCCTCCACGCCGTCGCCGGTGGTGGTTCGCGATGATGAAATCGGGCGGGCCAATCGTGAGCGCGACGTTGCGGGGGACAGGGATCGGTCGATGATGTTGCCGTGCGGCCGGCCGCCGGTCATCGGCGCGCATCAAATGCGTCGCCGTCTGCCCGTCTCTCTGTCTCTCTCTACCTTTTGGGATTTGGAGTACAGGATAAACGCTTGTTCAGCGACGAAACTGGACGAGGGAGAGGGTGCATATGTACATCACATGTTTGCATAGAATGTTGCAGTACACTAGCACAGAAATTAAAGCATGTCGTATTCTTTACGGCTGAAACCTATAAAAAAAATTGTACGCTCCTGATAGGAGGCTCGAAGAGCCAAACAAAAATTATTTAAAACTGGTTTAAGAAGTTTCGAAAATAACCACCAGGGCCGGTCCTACAATTTGAAGGCCTCGATGCGAAAATACAACAAAGTTACAAATAGGCCTTAAGATACAACAATATAAGAGAGAAAATTCAAAATTATGCACTTCTTTTTTAACTTGTAAAAAAATCTTTAAAATTTAGAGAAATAAAATATTCATAACTAGTACTCCCTGTATTCTAAAATATAAGACCGAAAATTATAGATATATACCTATTGTATTGGGCCAATTTAGAGGCCCTATTAGTTTGGGGGTCCTGTGCGGTCGCACAACCTGCACATGCTCTGGGCCAGGCCTGATAACCACCCAAGGCATGCCCAATGCAATCTCTAAAACCAATCGGGATCCGTGCAGTAGTAAATATAAATGAATGGTGTGCATTTTGATCTGGAAACAGATTATAACTTTTATAAATACGTCATACGGTATTCAATTTGTACGAAATTTTTTTGTAATTCATATAAATCCTAAAGAACCATTTTTGAAACTTTTCGTTCTTTCAATTTTATGATTTTATGATTTTTTAAATTTTTAAAAATTCAAAAAATAAAAAAATTGAAAAGTTTCGAAAATGGGATCTTTAGAATTTTACATGAATTACAAAATTTGCTTCTTACAAATTGGACACCGTATGATATATTTATAGAAGTTATAATCTATTTCCAGGTTAAAATGGAGACGGATGGGATCCGGATTGCTCTAAAACTCCCCTATCTTATCACTATTTAATCATTATCCTATCTTTTCTATATTTCCCTTTCTTATATTTTATTACCTACCTAATTTGAGGCTAAAATGAGGGGGCAAAGAGGATAGCATTGGACATGCCCTCAAACCTTACAAAATTAGCTACAAAGTAATACGTCATTTTACGTACGTAAAAGTAATAAATTTTTAACAATAATTTTTCATTTTATTTTCAACTGGAAAAGAACAGTACATTCCGAGAAGTTGTCTATAGAAAACCGGGCTTACGAAAATTCATCGGTTTTGTCTTGACCGATGGAAATACTATATTACTAATTGCGTATTAATTATGTCGGCTTCAATTCAACCGACGAAAATAAGTTTAGCCGACGAGAATACTTTGGATTTCTGCGGCATATGTACCACTGTCAAGAGTGTGGCTCGGACAACAGCTCCAAGGTTCATTTTTGATGACCACGTGAGAATTGCCACCCCCGGATTAGGCGTCCCATGGTTCATCCGCGCTCCGTACGTAGATGTTTACGTGGAAATTGTGGGCCTTGGCCGTCGACTCGGCGACGCAGATCGGCACATGGCGGCCACTCGCCGCAGCCTGGCACGGTGGCACCGCCAATGAATCCACGCTGTGCATATGCATGCGCGCGGCAAGTCGCGCGGCTCCGAGCTGTCTCGCGGCCCGTACGCACCTGTCCCGGAGCTGGGGGCACATGACGGATCCAGGAGAGATTGCTCCGCCGCGCGCAGGAGCAGAACCAGCGACGCTCCGGCTTGACCACCTGCCTCCTGCCCGGTAGTACGTTTCCGTGCCTCGTCACTCGCTGCCATGGACTTCGTCTTCCAGGTCTCAAGGCCGTGCACTTGTACATAGGGATAGGATGCGAGGTCGAGATGCACGTGTACAGGGGAGAGAAACACGGGTATATATGTATACATAAAATAAAATAAAACTAGAGAGTCGTAGCAGGTTGCTATATCGATCACAATTGGCTGCTACAGGAAAGGCGTGTACGTACTACCAATGATAGCAACGGGGACGGGTTTGAAGCTCTTATTAACATCCACGGGTGAACAGTGAAGTAGACCGTGCATGCCTTGCGACTTGCACCACAAGCAGCTCCCACATAGCAGTCTATCTAAGAACCCGTGTTGAACATATATGTGCGTTGGCGCGTTGCTTCTGCTATGGCCCCATAAAAACGGTTGACCACCTTTGCGGTTCCTGCACTTTTGCCTCGGCGATCTGGCAAACCTTTTTGCCTCACCAACCCCCTCACTCCAGTTCGGTTGGTTTCTACGACTGGTGGTTCTCCAGTCAAAAATGGCATCTCGAAGACTATTGTGAGATCCCTCAACAGCATCATCATACATGTGATCTGGGAAATCTGGAAGAAGCGAAGCAGACGCATCTTCCAGAATCAGACTCTTTCCGCTTCCCAAGTTGTAGCTCTCATTAGGGATAACTTGCTGCTTGGGTGGTAGCCTCCTCGCCTGTAATCCCCTCAAGTTGACCTCTCCCCTCCCCCTTCCCCCTTTTCTCCTTCCTGTATATATGTATATTTTTAATGTGTAAATAGAGTTATAATGTGCGTATGGGTGCAAATGATACCAATATTTTTTTTAACAACTGACAGTGATTTGATACATCTTTATGGATATTTAGCTATTTTTTTGTGGATACATATACGAATAATGGTGAATAATATCCAATGGATAATTTTTAAAATAAAATATGTTTGATATTGTCCGACTCATAGGTAGACGACACTACTCAACAATGGGCAACACCCAACTAAACATGTTATATTAATAGTTTTTAATTATGATTTTCAAATATTATTCAAATAATATATGTTATGAACTACTCCCTCTAGTTCTATAATACTTGATGTTTTAGGTTTGTCCCAAGTCAAAGTTTTAAATTTTTATCTAACAAAATTTTTTAAACTATTTGTATTATGTGCATAAAAGCCGTACATATAAATTAGTCTTGAAAAATACTTTCACAATATCATATTTTTTATTAATTTAGTAAATAAATCTTATTAGTAATTGATGTTCAAAGTTGCATTTCGAACACCGTGTCAACGTTCAAAACATCAAGTATTATGAAACTGTAGGGAGTATATTCCTCTCCCTCGTCTCCTCCCTCACGACCACTCTCTCACTGCTAGGCTGCCTCGGGTAGTGCTATTCCTCTCCCTCGTCTCCCCTCGCTTCCTCCCTCCCTCAACAAGATTAAACCAGGAGCAATCAAACCCTAACCCCTTGTAGCTTACAAGAGACCAATTTTGGTTGAGTTCTCAACATGTTTCTTCCCTCTCTCTTGGCTAATTGGGATGGATAAGTTATAACAAGAAATATTCATGGAATCATTAACCAGACACCTTTTCTTGGGTTGAGCCCAATCAACCTAGCTCAATTGAAGTGTTGGTCCATACATTTAATTCTTCTAGGAAGCAGCTACGACACACTATACTATTCGTATCGAACCAAACGGTACAACACCTTCTTTCTCATCTCACCTTGTCGTCATGCCTTCCCACTCCGCTGTTTCGCCTTCCTCTGCCTCTGCCCTCCATTTCAGACTACTCTCCCTCACCGCCTCACTGGTCCCACCCACCCTAATTTCGGGTGTTCGCGCAGATCCATCTGTCGCCGTCACCCAAGCGCCTTCCTTTTAAGCCCCCCTTTCCCCTGAACCTAATGGCAGGCGACAGGGCAACAAGGAGGACAAAGGGAGCTGACACGTACATATGGAGAGAAACATACTAACTTTTTTTAGCATTTCTCTTTCTTTATTAATCTGGTGCATGGTATGTTCACTAGCCACGACGCGTGCCTGTGGCACGCCGAGCCCGAGGAAAAGAAGGTGAAAAAAACGGGGCGAACGTGGGATTCGAACCGCGGGCTCCTAGGCGAGTAGCTGGCTCAACTAGCCAACCGGACAAAGTGCTCGCGTTGCTGAGATTTGCGCGAAAAAAATTCTTTTATATATAAAGAATTAATGGACGGTCGGATCTAGCTCTCGCCTGCGATCAGACGGCCGCAAAACGAACAGGGCGACGTGACACATTGGTAATCTGAATGTGACACATGGCATCGAGAGGGAGCTGAAACTCCCTATTGTATATTTAAGATATGTTCTCCGTAAAGCAATCGTTTGTGGCGGTTGCACCGTCCTTCTCCCGGCCAGTTTTGTTTTTTAAAAAAGAGTCAAAGTACTCGTATTACCACTGGAAGTCTGGAATACGTAGGCCTGCTAAACAGTATGTTCACCTAAAATTAAACGTGGGTGGTCATTGACTAGAACCTGAGGTAGTGTGGTGAAAAGGGGCAGGGTTAGAGCGGGGTTCACTAATAGTTTGAACCATAAAAACAGTTGTATAGTGGTTTACCGGAACCAGGAAAATGACTAACCAAAAAATTGTTGAGCTAACCAAGAAAACGAAGCGGCATCGAACATTTTTCAAATTGCTAACGGAGGAAGATGGGCCAAGAAAAATCTCGTCCAAAAAAATTCATAACATATTTCAAATAAAACTCATATAACGCTGGCACACAACCACCTATTGGTGGTGAGATATATATCTAATTGACCTTTAGTTTATGTAGGAATGCTAGAAAACAAATAATCATTTTTAGCTTTTTCAATGGATGAGCTGATAAACACAAAAATTAGCAATGAAGTCAGCACAAATAATCACAATAACGTCAGCATGTAACTATATGAAACTATAGACCTTTTTGAAACTATAAAAACTACAAGAAATTTTATGAAACTACATGGAACTTTTTTAAAACTAATAAAAATTTTACGAAACCATCTAATGAACTATATAAAACCACTAGATGAAACTATCTAAAACTAACTAAAATTGGAAGTTCGTTAGAATTGTTTTGAAAACAATTCTAACAGACCACCATTGGCTACTGGTTAGCATCCGATCCCCTAGTTTATAAGTAAGGGGTTGTTTATAATAACTCGTATTGTAGGTAATGAAGGCTTGGCTAATCGTTTCTTGTGGTTGAGAGTTGAATTTTAGACAAATACGATAAGGGGTCGTCCATGAACTTGCACCTTAAATATTCTAATATGAAAATGACAACTTACAAAAGATTTAGCCATCATTTTTGCACAAAATATTATTAGAAAAAGGGAAAGAAAAAAATTAGCCATTTTGCTTTTCTCTTGAGGCCTATGGTACACCTACCTTTTGAGATAGGGTTGTTTGTACAGGTTCTCAATTCAAACTAGCAAGTTGTAAAGCAATATAAAGGTTTGGTACATTAGTTAATTAGTGCAAACCGTACTGTGAGTACTGAGTACGTGTGATATATATGGTTAGTTTTTGGTTAGCACTGTGGTCGCTTTGACAGTTTGGCTACTAAGAGAATAAGAGATGGCCGAGGTCCGTCATGATCATTGCAATGCCATGATCACGATGGCATGGTACTTGTAACCATATAGATAGATCATATACTGTGGTATATTCAGGACTTGTTCTTTTTAATTAAAAGTTGTTGAAAATTTTAATCGGAAAAATTTTGATCCCTTAAGTGAGGTCTTGAAAAGTTTAAATTTTGTTTTACAAAATAAAACTCTAAAAATAACTATTTAAAACCCTAAAAATAACTATAAAGGACCACAACATTTGGTTTACTAAAAAAAACTTTTATTTATTTTACTTTAATTTAAGCTGAAAAGAGTAAGGCCTAAATGTTACACTCACCGTACGTAATTAAATGCCTAAACTTTTTAATTTGGAGAAAGACAGGTTCGGTTGAGACAAAAAGTTGAGGGCCTTTAAAAAAGGTACGAAAAGACTAAAAAAAATTAATTTCAAAAAATTCTTTGAGAAAACCTCATAAAATCTTGAAAAGTTATTGCAAAATATTACAACGAAAGGTTCACATAAAAATAACAAATTTTGACTAAACCGAATAAAATCAAACCAAACCACACACCGCTAATAAACTAAGACGCAAAAAAAAAACAAAGTAAGTCGGAGGCAAATGGACATGATGAATCCGGATTAAAGCACGTTGTAGGAGCCATGATTGTGTCCTCAACATCTTTGCTGAATTTTAGCACAATATTTATGAACGCCCTTTACTCCGTGTCAGGTCCCTCACCTAACAAATGGGGATTAGCAGTACTCACATCAAGCAATGGCTACTTGTTATCAGAGATGAAGGTGGTATGTGTCCACGAGGGTTTGTAGGAGCTAGCCGTTAAAAATAAAGTAGATTGAAACACAAATAGACCGCGACACATAAATTTAGCCGTTAAAAATAAAGTAGATTGAAACACAAATAGATCGCGATACATAAATTTAACATGGAAAAATCTCTCCAATGCAAAGAGTGGAAAAACCACGGATATCAGCCGTCGAAACTTCACTATATTAGAATAGTTACAAAAACGCCGAGGAGAATAACTTATTGAATAATATCCCTTCGGCCCAAGCCTCCTGGCGACGACGGGACTTCACTCCGCTCTGTCAGAAGTTGTTCTTCTTTAAATTTGGATCATAACAACAAACTCCATCTTAAGACAAATTCCATCTTATGGTATGATCAATATAAACTTCTTCCTGAATAACAAAGAAACAAAACGCTATCACACACAACCACTAGGGCCTAAACAGTGATACCGACTATGCCTGAGCAAGGCACAAAAGTAGCAACAAAAATTGGCTTTGTTATCATGCCAGTTAGATTATCATGAGTACTACTCTTGCCTACCTTTATGTTATCTTGAGCAATAACATCACGGACATAATGATATGTGACATCAATGTGTTTTGATCTCTCATGAAATATTTTATAATCAGATTATAAGCTGCAGCTTAAAATTTATCATTTTTGCACCGGTTATATTTTGAAATATTTTATAGTTATTTTTTCAAAATTTTGCACAATTTGTCTCAAAGATCTCAAAAATATTTTTCATAATTTTTTTGGCTCTTTAAATATTCTATAAAAACACTGCAACCTTTTCAGATTATAATCTAACCGCCCAAAGAAACAGCCGTTATCAGAGATGGAGCAGTGGTATGTGTCCACGAGGGTTTGTAGGAGTTAGCCGTTGAAAATGAAGTAGATTGAAACATAAATAGATCGCGACACATAAATTTAGCCGTAAAAAGTGAAGTAGACCGAAACACAAAAAGATCGCGACACATAAATTTAACATGGAAAAATCTCTCCAATGCAAAGAGAGAAAAAACCACGGGTATCAGCCGACGAAACTTCACTATATCAGGATAGTTACAAAAACGGAGAGGAGAATAACTTATTGAATAATATCCCTTCAGCCCAAGCCTCCTGGCGACGACGGGACTTCGCTCTGCTCTATCAGAAGTTGTTCTTCTTTAAATTTGAATCATAACAACAAACTCCATCTTAAGACAAATTTCATCTTGTGGTATGATCAATATAAACTTCTTCCTAAATAACAAAGAAACAAAACGCTGTCACACACAACCACTAGAGCCTAAACAGTGATACCAACTATGCCTGAGCAAGGCACAAAATTAGCAACAAAAACTGGCTTTGTTATCATGTCAGTAGAATTATCGTGAGTACTACTCTTGCCTACCTTATATATTATCTTGAGCAATAACATCACGAATATAATGATATCTGATATCAATGTGCTTTGACCTCTCATGAAACATTTAATCCTTTATAAGACATATAGCACTTTGACTGTCGCAAAATAAAGTAACGCAAGATGTATTGATTGTTACTTGCAAACTTGTCTTTCAACTCACGGCACAACTACCAATATAATAAAGGCGTAACATATGAGGGACTTTCTTTTGTTCAAATCAACATCATAATCAGAGTGCACATATCCAATGGGTTAGTCTTGCCGAACTACAAACAAGAATTAGAAGTACCACGCATGTACTCAAAAATCCATTGAACCTTCCAATGTTTTTTTTACCAGGATTAGTCACGTATCTATTGACCACACTCGTAGCATGAGACAGATCAAAACGGAACAAACTATGGTGTATATTAATAAACCGACAATATTAGAATAAGATACTCTGGACATATACTTAATTTTTCGTTAGAATCTAGACATTGAGAAGATGATGATATGAAGTGAGAAGAAATTGAAGTACTTATTGTATTTGCTTCATGCATATTAAAACGATGAAGGAGTTTGTCAATGTAACTTTGTTGGCAAAAATATAAAAACCAGATTTTCTGTCCCCGATAATCTCCGCTTTGGCCCAAGCCTCCCGACGACGGGTCTCCGCTCCGCTCCATCAAAAGTTGGCCTTTTTTGAATTTGGATCATAACTCAACACTAGCAACTATGACCATTGTACGTAAGCGCAGCTCTGTATTGCATCACCTTATCCGCCGCTTGTTCATATGGAACCATGTATTTTTTTATGATTCATTTGACTGTCTTTCTAAACTATTGGCCTTTTTTTATTCCGTTTCTTTAAAATCTCAAAGTCATGAGATAAATAATTTAAATTCGATTTGAAGCCACTGTTCAAATTAGTTAAAGCCCAGCTTCAATAGATTATTAGATTTCAACGCTAATTTGATTGACAACACTTCATACACAGGCGATATCCATGTAATGGACGTGGATCCTCTACCGTTACATCGGAGTGCCGTTGAGTCACTGGTATGTGGATGTTGGACATGTGAGACTTACATTCCAGCCACACAATAGAGGAGAGAGCGGTAGTGGATCTGGATCGCCTCGTGATACATCATGCAGATGCTCAAATCCACTTGCTATGCAGCAAATTTCAGGTTGCAGTTGCTGCCGGTGTGTGTGATGTAACAGTGTGAGTGAAGCAGCTGATCTTGAACCATCTGTTTCACTTGTTTACGGTCTTACGGGTACAGTGTTGTAATTGGTGAAGTGGTAATTATCACTGCCACTGCCTCGGTTCATCCTTGGGGATTCAGTTAACCGCTTGGCACAATTTTTTTAATTTTTACTTGTACTAATCACCCGCTGCCGCGTCCATGGGATTGGAAAATGGCACCTTGATCTGTATTCTGTATTCTCTGCTGAAGACTAAAAAATAGTTTCATGACATATTCCAGTGCAATATTTTACTGTCCCTGTACTTGTTACTGCAATTTAGCTCTACTCTCTGCTGTCAGTATGGCATCGGTGAGTGGTCACTGGTCAGTCACTGCTGAGGATAGCACAGCACCCAGCAGTTGCAATTAAGAAGATAGGTCCTTTTTCTATCTAATCATTCAATACCAGTGTACCTTAGAAGGATCAGCACACTACTTGTCAGACAAATAAAGAAGAGTGGAGCTTAGCCAGGTTTATCATCCGTGAATATCTTTGGGCCATGCAATGTAATTGAATAAACCAGCTGTGCCCGTTGAAAAGGCAGACAAGGGCTGGCAATGAGTTATACAGTTGAGCAATAGTTTAGCTTAGCTAATTAATTGGTTCTGTTAGAATTAATTGGTTCTGTTTTTGGTTTCAAAGTTCAGACAGGACAGGTGAGTAGGCCAAATTGTTGATTTTTAAAATACCGTGGTTGCTGCATTGGTTCGGCCATCACATTGCTCGGTCGGGAAGCTGTGCAAACCCTTCAGCCATGAAGATAATAATTGGGCGTGTTTTGCAGCCATGGCTATCTAGGTATCTTTTAAGATGGCTATCTCTGTTAAGTGTTTGACCATGGGCTAAAAAAAATGGGGCTTGCAGCCATGGGCTATCTCTGATAATAATTTGGCGTGCTTTGCAGGCTTGCAGCCATGGGCTAAAAAGAAAAGAAAAAAACTGAAATTATTAAGGGGTTCATTGGAGCTGCAATTTGTCATTCTCTACCGATTAAGCAATGAGCTGGCATCGCTGACAGACTAGCACCACTAGTTCTATGAGTGCATCTAATTTGACTTGTTGTAAACAAAATATTCAGCAATTTCTACGGGTAAAAGAGTGCAAATGTCACTATATCATGCATCTGAACGGAAGAAGCAAAGCTTCTCCGTAGGGTTGATCCCAACCATTGGTCACTAGCACCAAGGGACGCCGACCCATCACCTCACCGCTTACCATTTTCTAAGCTTCACTTTTTGTGTGATTAGGACTAAACAGAGCCAAGGAAAAATAGTACATTTCAACTATGTAAATTTTTTTAAAAAAAAATAATAAAGAGTTTTATCAACAATTAGAAAAAGAATCCATATCACCTACTGCAGTACTACAAGACTAGAAAAGAGCTTGTGTCAACTAAAATTAAAGATTTCAAAATTAAAATTATAGAATACTTGAAAAGTAGTCTGTATGAACTATAATAAAATAAAACAAAACAAAATAATAGAAAATGATTATATATCAACCACAATAAAAATAGAAAAAAGTGTCGACTTGGTTCAAAAATTCTGCATTCATCCTATTTTGGTCTCTAAACTTCAATACCAGACTAAATTGATCCCTCAATCAATTAACATAGTGCTTTTGATGGATTTTCGCTGACGTGGAGTCCATGTGGATAGGAGAAGAAGAGAGAGAGGATTAACATGTTTAGCCACGTGTAGCGCCATGCTATTCAAATTCACCATGTCGACAGAAACAACCCTAAACTTCCGATTGATCGGTTATGGGGTCAATTTCATCCATTTTTATATTTCAAGGGCTATCTTAATTTGATTTAGAGTTCAGTTATTAAAACCGGTAAGGACAAAATTTTAAAAGCAAAACCTTATTTTCCATAAAAATAAAAAAATACATTTGAAATAAAAAAGTAATAATAATGAGATTGATTTTTTAAAAGCTTAGAAAATATGAAACTTTTTTACAGATTTTTTTGAGTGACTACAACCAAATCGTTTATCCACGAGCGCTTCTTGTGCGGGCCCACCTGTTGACGAGGACGCGGCGAGGGTTAGGCAATTTAGTTTGAACAAAATCGATTTTCTTTAGAGCTTGTTATTAATATAGTTCTACAAATGTGCGGTACGACCGTACGACTCGCTCTGTTTTTTGAGAAGGCAGGATCGACAAAGTTTTACTTATGTCCCAGTAGCAACAGAAGTACGCCGTTAGTTAGTCCCTTAATAAAAATAACAAAAGTTGCAATACCAACAAAAACTAAACTAAAACAAGCTATCAAAGAGGCCCCAAATCGTCTATCTACGAGCGCGTCTTGTGTGGGCCCACCTGTTGACGAGGATGCGGCGAGGGGTAGGCAATTTGGTTTGAACAAAATCGATTTTCTTTAGAGCTTGTTATGAATATAGTTCTACAACTCGCTCTGTTTTTGAGAAGGCATGATCGACAAAGTTTTACTTGTGTCCCAGTAGCAACAGAAGTACGCCGTCAGTTAGTCCCTTAATTTAATCACTGCAACTAACCCCTATATGCATCACTGTAAGGCTGTCTCGAACAGTCTTCCTTAAAGCGTACTCTACCCTAAAATAGGTTACGAATTCTTCCCCATGTGCTTAAACAACATTTCCTATTCCGTTCCGTAAAATATAGAATTTATCTCCATTCCCTTATACATAGGGATTTTCTCTCCTTCCGCTATACAATTCTCTATGTAGAGAATGCTGTTGGAGATGGAAAAAATATAGGAAGATATTTTTTTTTTCTAAAGGGAGCCTGTATATGAGACTACAGAGGATCAAATTTAGGGAGAGAGTTGATTCATTCACTTCCAACTGCGCTGAAGTCTGAGCTGAACTGACAGAGATCATTCACCTCTGTGAAAAATAAAAAATCAAGCAGTGCCATTTGAGTATGGAAAAAGTATAGATTGCCCCCCTAAACTATTGTCTTAGTATAGAATACCCCTCTCAACTCTAAAACCAGAAATTTAACCTCCTAAATTGTGCAAACCGGATAAAATCCATCTCCAGGGCAGTCCACGTGGTTTTGACCACAAAAATCCCCAAATCCTCATTAGGGTTTCTCACTCTCACCCCGTCGACTCCATCCCCGTGGCCGCGCGAGCCTCCAGCCCTGTCACCGTCGAGCCTCCCGCCCCGTGGCCGGCGAGCCGCCTCAAGCCCCGTCGCCGACGAGCTCGGCTGCTCCGAGTGGTGGCTGCGCGCAGGGTTCCCCTCCATCAGTTCCAGGCCGGCATCGAGCAGCTCTTCTGGCAGCATCAGTTCACTCTGGTGATATCTTCTTTGCTCATTGTGATGGATGCTCCTCTCGTTGTGATGGATGTCTGTGCGACGCTTCCCATTAGATTTCATTACAATGGGGGTTTCTGCATGATGGGAAGAAATTGCAATATTTTGGAGGTTCTGTAGGCATGTCATATATAGACCGTGACAAATTGTCATTGCCAGAAGTGAATGGGCATCTTGCAAATTATTGTGAATCTGATCGCTATGTGACTTGTATGGACCTAAGCAATTATGTGGCTTGTATGGATGAATTGGAGACAAAACCAGCTCAAACTGATTCAGGGGGGTAATCTATCCGGTTTGCACAGTTTAGGGGGTTAAATTTCTGGTTTTAGAGTTTAGAGGATATTTTATACTAAGGCAATAGTTCAGGGGTATACTTTTTCCTAAGTATTAACCCCTCGTTATTACTCGCGGCCATGGCGTATATATATAAGATCCTCACCCCTCCCACTGGCCACTGCTCACCCCTATGACGATTCAAATAGAATAACCAAAAAGAGAAGCACACCAGAACAAAAAAGACAGGCCAGAGCACAAAACCAAATCAAATCCGCAAAAGGAGGAAAGGCACCACCGGCGCCTGGCAGGCAGCCGAGGCCGCGCGAGGCGACGAGAGCTCGGGCGCGGGAGAGCGGAGGCGCCGGCGCTGGCATCGTGACGCGGCGCTAGCTGCGCAGCCGCCGGATTCGGCCGGAGCAGGGGCTCCCACCACCGCAGAGCTGCGCGGCGTCGCCGGACACCCCCTCCTCTGGCCAATGTCGGTGGAGAGAGCAGCGGTAAGGTCCCTGTCTCGGCCAGTGGCGGTTGGTGGGAACTGTGCGGTACAGTTGGGAAACTTCTCGCTTTTCTGTGAGGAATGGCTACTATGTCCGTGTGCGGCTGTGCATAGTACAGTCGTTAAACTCCGGGCATGGATATGCGCGGCTCGATGTTTCCGGTGGATTTGTGCGGCCAGTTGTTAAATGTTGTCGTGTGACGGTGTGAGTAAATTAGGTGTTTAGGATTCTACTGGATGGAACAGGGGTAGTTGGTTTCGTTCAAATTTGAATGCAAAGAGTCCATTGATGCTGTTTGATTTGTGGATGTTTTTTCAATGCTTATTTAGAAATCTCCTAGGATGTGGAGCTGATCGGGGCTGCTGCGTGTAGAAGAGATGTGAAGATTTGGAAGCTATCGCAGACTGAAATTCTGCAATTGTGTTGCTGCTGTAAAATTGTAGAAGCTGTGTTGAGAGATTTGAACCATGGAGTCACGGATGGATCAATACGAGGTTATGGAACAGATTGGCCGTGGCGCCTTTGGTGCTGCCATCCTTGTGAACCACAAGACAGAGAAGAAAAGGTATGCAGTAAGGTGCATGTTGCTTCAATTTTTTTTAGATAAAGGGGTAGTTTCGGCCTCTTATGTCCAATCCAGACGTATACAGCCAATACGAATTCATCCCAACGTACAAAATGTCCAAATCAATAAAAAAAATCCAAATAACATTAAAACGAAAAGCACTAAGCAATAATCATGTTATTCGCTCTCCAACTATGTTTGAAGAAGACTGACATGGCGAGAACCTCAATGGAATGGCATGCATATTGCTTCAATTAGTTGTGGTGTCTGTTTCTTATTAAGTTAGGTGGTTGACATCTTATTTGTTTGTAGGTATGTTCTGAAAAAAATACGGCTTGCGAGGCAGACAGAACGCTGCCGCAAATCTGCTCACCAAGAGGTCAGTGAAACATGAGAAATCATTATGCTTTGCTAATATATTGATTAGTACTGCCTCGAGGAATTAATAGATTAAAAATAAAACTGCAGATGGCTCTTATTGCTCGCTTGCAGCATCCTTACATCGTTGAATTCAAGGAAGCATGGGTTGAGAAGGTGTTCTCTAGCAACACACTCAAATGTGACTTTTGTTTTGTTTCATCTTTGTCTAGCTTATTGTGTGAGTCTCGCCAGGGTTGCTACGTTTGCATTGTGACAGGATACTGTGAAGGTGGCGATATGTGAGTGCGATTTAAGTGTTAAGAGGTTAGTTTTTTCGGTTGCCTGTCTGTTAGCTGTCTTGTCTCACTATGTCCATCTGTGGCAGGGCTGAATTGATGAAGAAAGCAAATGGAACACACTTTCCGGAGGAGGTAATAATGACCTTTTTAGGTCCTTTTGTTTCATTCTCCGTAAAAACAATATGCAAAGGTGTATTAATTAGTGTGAATGATCCTCAGAAATTGCTCAAATGGTTTGCCCAATTGGCACTAGCTGTTGACTACTTGCACTCAAACTTTGTGTTGCACCGGGACCTGAAGGTAAATGACAACGAATATGCATGTTGTCATTTAGTTTATCAAGCAACCAGTAATGTTTTGTCCTTGTCCTTGCAGTGCTCAAACATATTTCTCACAAAAGATCAGGACATTCGTCTTGGTTGGTGTCTTGTGTTTATTCAAATAATTATGTGTTTAATTACGTCTTTGCTTTGCAGTGTTTCATTTCTTGCAGTTTAAATATCCTAATTTGCTTGCAGGAGATTTTGGCCTAGCTAAAACTTTAAAAGCAGATGACTTAGCCTCATCGGTAAAATTTCTCTTATTCCCCTCAATTTCTATTTTTCTATTTCTTTCTGTTCTAAAATCTTGCATGGAAAACCACATATTGGTAAATCCTTATATTCTAATAATATATCAATATGTCAGCGTAATACCTTTTCTGTTTCTCAGGACCTTATGTTTTCAGTTTTCACATGATGCTTTCTTAGGTTGTGGGAACACCAAATTACATGTGCCCAGAGCTGCTTGCAGATATTCCATATGGGTTCAAGTCAGATATATGGTCTCTCGGTAATATCCCTTTCTTTTATGTATATGGTAATACGATTAAATAAATTAGTGCTACATACATAGTTTTAACCAGTATATGTCAGTACAGGATGCTGTATGTACGAGATGGCTGCTCATCGACCTGCTTTCAAGGCTTTTGTGAGTTCTTATCAGCTCATTTACCTTGCATCACTACGATAAATTAATATTCTACTAATAGTTTTCTAGCCAGATATTATTAACTTATAAGCTCAGATTCATTCAATTACTACAATGATCTGCTCATGGTGCTAATTTTCAAGTACTGGTGCAGGTCTCGTTTCTAATTCATAGCTTGCATGCAGAGAATTCCTAGTGGCTGCCCTAGACTAGAAGGATAAGATCGATTAGAGCACTTAGAAATAGGTATATAGGTCAATATAAAATAGAGGATTAACACATAAGGAATTTTAATCACATTTTATGAAGAATAGTCACAATGTACAAACTATGTGGTTTTGCACTTTTACATTAGTAGGGAAATAAGCAACATAGACACCTTCCATTGAGAGGCTTTGGCATTAGCGTCTCAGTGAGATATTCGTTTATTTTACTTCTAATTTTTTCATCTAAATAGGATAAAAAAAAAGGTTAACAGCAAAGAATCATTGAACTCTTCATTGTGTAGTGCTATTCTGAAGGCTAGGTTGAAATCAGTCCTTATCTTAGCAATAATGACTTCTGCAGAGCTTCCTCCTCTCTTTTATGTCTCTGCCTGTGCACTTTTCATGCACATGCCCTGCAAAACATTATATAAGGGAAGGATAAGTTTCTATAAGGGAAGGATAAGTTTCTTTAACAGGTTCATAGCATACTGGATCAAAGTTCATGATCCATTCAGGAACTTCATTTCTGGACTTTTGTGAATGATGTAGATCTTATGTCTCCTGGAGATTCAAAATGTATTTGAAGAGGTCTACTCCTCTCTCCTTAGTTTGCATATTTTGCTTTTTAAGCAGATCCATATTTATCTAATGTTATTCAGACTGAAGTTTATTTTAAAAACAATTATGATAAATAGTACTTTCTTTGCATGTATTTTATTAGATTGGGATTGGCATCCATTTTCAGAAATCCATATCAATTCACATTATTTACCAATGTGATGGTGTTGTTGGTTTTAAAATTCTAAGAGTTTAGTTATGCTAACTTTGCTTCTTATTTGTTTCAGGATATGGCTGGACTGATAAGCAAGATAAATCGCTCCTCCATTGGCCCTTTGCCTACTTGCTACTCATCCTCTATGTAAGTGCATCTTCATGGTATATATATTGGCCATATATGGAAGTTTTGGTTTTCTTGTCTTGTAATGCACTGGCCCGTTGAGATGTGAGGCCCATGTGGATTAATTGTGATGGAATAGTACCACATTGTTATCTAGACAGATTTGTAGTAGCACATAATGCCTAATGGATCCAAATATGGCATCTTTGGGTTAATCCTTTTGGACGATGCGAGGCCAAAAACCCAGTAGTGGTGCTATACAGGTGTGAGCCAGCCCCATAGGTAGGCTGGGCTCTAAGTGAATTTGAGCCAGGGTGTTACATGCCTACCTTGTTAAGATAATCTACAATTTTTTATTGACATATTTGTCACTGTAATGCTATGGAATATTTCAAACCTACAATTTAGGCCCTGTTCTTTTGAGCTGATCTTAACGGCTGAACCTGAACAGTTGAACGGCTGAAATGGCTGAATTTTAAGCGCTTCTCGAGGTAGTCTCGAGATTCGGATCCATTTTGTTTGAGTTGTTTTTTAAAAGCGTTAGGACCCACATTCGAAACAACGAAAAAACAGACTCAAAAAACTCAAAGCATATATTTTTTTAAAACATAGATAAGTCGTTAAGCCGTTAAGCTGTTAAGCTGAAAAGAACTGGGCCTTAGTTCTCAAATAACATTTTCTTCCAACTTCCTTGTATTGGTTTTATAAGTTTCTGTTGTCATATTGTGATTAAGCATCGTGGTCTAATGGCTACTAAAAGGCCTTTTTTGCCATTGAATGCAGGAAAGCACTTATCAAAAGCATGTTGAGGAAGAGTCCAGAACATCGGCCTACTGTAAGCTATTATGCACATAGAAGCCTCCTTGCAGAGTTGCAATACCTTTTTTTCACATTTACTTGATTCTGATAGTATTTGTTACACTTTGTTCACAGGCTTCTGAGATTCTAAAAAATCCATACCTGCAACCATATGTTAATCAATTTCGCCCATATGCTGGTATATCGCATCCTGTGCGATCACCTGAGAAACCCATTACCAGTTCACGGGGCAGTCAGAAAAGCATGTCAGGAAGCCAGTGTAGTAGCATTTCTGGCACTGGCAGTGATATGGACAGTATACAATCTAGTGAAAGGAACACATCAGGATTACCTTCAAGTTCTGACAATAACACTGTTGATACTGAAGGTGCTGAAGCTACTGATCATGGGTCAGTTAAAAAATGTTCAAGACCTCATGATCTTAAAAGCCTTATGGACACTGCTGGTCCTGAATTGCAGAGACAAGACTCATCTAAATCCATACATGTTGAACAGCATCCAAAACATGAGTCTAAGCAGCCAAAAATCATCAAAAAGATACTAACAACTCTAAGAGAGGAGAGCAAGCTAAGGGAAAACAATTCACCTGTAAGAGCTAGCCGTGTAAAGCTACATCCACCTAGCCAAAGAGAGCACTTGTCTGACGATTCAAAGCATAGCAGTGACATTTCATCCAGTTCAAAGTCTAGTGAAGTGACATCACATGAATCAGCAAAGATCACCTGCGAACCTGCGAAGCGAATACAAGCATGTCCTCCATCGAAGCATTTGGTGAGGATCAATCTTTTTTGTTGTGCTAAACCTACTTCTGTTGCATTGCTAATTGTTATTTTGGTACTGTCTTGCAGTCACCTATTATTGAACATTCTCCAAAGGTTAGAAAAACGGTTGAGTTGCAGCAACGGGACCCTGCCAAGCCGGCCATGGAAGAAGTTGATGCAGGTGCAGTAAAAGAAAAGAATAGGCCATCACCTGGTTTTACTAGAAAGCCTAGTTTCCCCCCTCGTAGACAAATGGGGACAGAAAGTCCACAACATACCGGGGCAAAACGAGCTCACAATAAGATCACCACCGAGCGTGCAAAGAGTCCTTGTCGGCCTGTCCATAGTCTAAACAATGCCCTCTTTGAGCTTCCAGGTGCTCTAATGGCTCCTCCAAGCCCTCTGGGATGTATTCAAATGAAAGTGGGCAACTCACGGGCAAAATCGGCTCCACCTAGGGATGCAGGAACCAAGGTAGACAGCAGTTTCTGCTCCAGTTCCACAGTTGGTTATGCTGACAACATTGAACACTCTGAATCATCTGAACCCGATTCACCAATTTACTTGGCTTCATCTTGCAAATGTTCAATCCCTGGTACTGCCATACAGAAGCATGACCTAACAGCTATACCAAGTTCAGAGCTCAGCACCTCCAATTTGCAGAAGAGTATTACTAGCAACGATGATGCGAGTCTAACACCAGCCTTGAACCCATTTTTTGATATCACCAAGCAAGAGTTTATTTGCAAGGATGACTTGCCCTGCGATAAAATGGGGCAGAGCACTGTCACAGTCACTGTACAGAGTGACGAAGATAAGTTCACAGTTCAAGAACTGCGTTCATCAGTACCAGATATTGCTCCTTTTGTTTCAACAACAAAAAACATTGCATTAGATAAAGGATCCACTCCTCTCCAGCAGTTATCAGAAAAATCATCAGATCCTCATTTGAACCCTCCTATTGAGGATGTTATACATGTCATAAGGCACAGCAGCTTTCGTGTCAGTGGTGAGCAGGCAGTAACAGAGACTGCAGATGGAGTCCAAAGCACGGATGTTGGCAAATTTCTCAATGTGGTAAGAGAAGATGTGGACGTGAGAAACAGTCCAACGAATCTTATACCTTCCGGGCTTATTGATTCTGTGTCTGTGAAACCCAACGTTTCAGAAGCTAGTGCTAACAGTCTGAAACCAGCCAGTTCAGATGTGGTAAAACTGCCCACTATACCTGAAGTAAATTCTACTTCTCCTGAAACCAACAGTGGGTTTAAGGAGGCGGTGATCTCGATAAAGGAAACACTAGATGTCAAGTCCTTCAGGCAACGAGCTGAGGCTCTTGAAGGACTCTTGGAGCTCTCTGCGGATCTACTGCAAACTAATAGATTGGAGGAGCTTGCAGTTGTTCTAAAACCGTTTGGGAAGGATAAAGTGTCCCCCCGAGAAACGGCAATATGGTTGGCGAAAAGTTTTAAAGGGATGATGAATGATGAAGCCAGTCGCAGTTCAATGTGAGTGGTCACAATCTTGATTTCCCCCTCATTTGTGCTCCGAGTTTCCGAAGGCTGCAGTTTGACACTTAAACTGCATCATGTTCCTTCAAATTGTGTGATATATTGGTCTCATGTTTGCGTTTCGAACTTTCGATAGTTCATTCTTTTACACATTTTGTAAATAACCCAGAGCTGTGAACAGAAATAAGACATGCCAAAGATAATGTAAATTTTACATGATCAAGCTAATTGGAGTACCACTTTGATCTAATATTTGTTTGATATGTTTGTGAAACTCACCGTAGACGGAATGTGATTATGTTTTCCGTCAGTATAATCCGTTTGTCGACAATTCTTATCATTCCACATATCAGCATTGTACTAACACAGGAAAGTGGAAACCTATTCAGTCAGCAGATCTTTGATCTAAACACAACTCATATTACGCAGTCTGAACTCTGAAGCTGCATCATAAATTCACAACCCTGTCATTTTTCACCACTGAAATTGCACAGCGTACTGTTGTCGGGTCTTACTGCTGCACTTGATTCACTCGTTGACCACAATTCTCAAGCTCAAGGCTTCGTTACGATCTCAGTTTCAGCATCAATCCTTGGTTGCATTTGTAGTTTTGCGCCTCAACCCCCCCACCCCCCTTTGCATTGCTGTTTCCACGATCTAGCCGTACACCTCGTTAAGCGATAAGCAGTTCTTGTCGTATTGCCGGCCGCTGCGAGCCTCGAAGATTTCGTCGCTTCGTTGTCTTCGCATATTTCCAGATCGTCTCAGACAAACCATCTATATCTGCCGATTAATTCCTTTACGTCTCGTCACCTCGTCTCCCTCCACCCGCGTGCCTCAAGCCATGCTAGTACAGGAGGAACATGCCTACCGCTACCGCGCCGTCGACGTGCTCGACTCCGGCGCTCCTGCTCCTGCATGCGCTCCGCCGCCACCTCCCCAGCGCCGCCTCATGAGCCCGTGCCGCAACCTGATCAGGGCCTTCATCGCCGTCTGCACCTTCATCGGCCTCCTCTCGCTCCTCGTCTGGCTCATCTACCTCCCCCGGAAGATCCAGGTCGCCGTCGACTCGGCGACGCTCTCCCGCTTCACCCTAAACACGACGGCGAGCCCGCCGGAGCTCGCCTTTGACCTCACCGCCAGCGTGGTCATCTCGAACCCCAACAAGCGGGCGGGCGTCTACTACGACCAGCTGCAGGCGGTGGGGTTCTACCGGGGCGGGCGCTTCGGCGGCGCCGCGTTGCCGGTGTCGTTCCAGGGCGCGAGGCAGGTCGACCCGGCGCGCGCCACCGTGCTCACCGGGAGCTCGGACGACGGGTTCTGGGGCTCGGTCGCCGGCGCGTTCGGGGATGACAATGGCACGGGGGCTTTCCCCGTGGACCTGTGGGTCGGCGGCACCGTGCAGTACAGATTCGGCGAGCTGATGACCACGTCGGCGAGCATGCTGTCGGTGAAGTGTTCGCTGGTGCTGCAGCTCATGGTGCCGTCGAGCAGGGTCGAGTCTCGAGTGTGTTGTGGTCAGCTTTTAATCAAGTTTTGTGTTCTTGTTGATGCTGCCATGCTGGTGCATGCGGAAGAAAATTCTATGGCATCTATGCCATACAAGCAAGTATGGCACCTATGGCTCTCTCTATCTCTCTCCTCCTCTCTCTCTAGCTTCCCCTCTCTCTTTCTAGCTTGCCCCCAACTCTCTCTTGCCTCTCTCTAGGTGCATCCTGTGGCACAGATGCCATATAAGTTTTTTCCGGTGCATGTAGCCATGGTCTCATGACTAAGACAACGGACAGGTGACCTGGTGCTAGTAGCAATGCAGCATGGATCGGTGGTCTAAGCAAGGAGAGGAGTAGCTGCTTCAGTACAGCTTCAGATTCTGGGAATCAAAATATTAAAGAGAGCTTGATGCCTTGTTTAATTTTAGTTTTTGTTGAATTTACAATTTTTGTTATTTTTTATAGATCATTTACTTTAAATTTTGAAAATATTTTTTAGAACTTTGTAGTTTTTTCCAAACATTTCAAAAATATTATTTTAATAATTTATTTAGCCATTTTATACCACTTTTAAAAGGTGGTTAAATTTTTTTACTAAAACTAAACAAGGCATCAAAGAGGGCCTCAAGAGTTTTGTTATCGGATGCGAATAAATAGAGCACCAACGGCCTCGCTACCCTATATATATATAACAAGCTTGTGAATGAGAGGAGAGTTTGGTCAAATCCCCTTCGCCAGCCCACACGACAACGGCGACGATTGCTCCCTCCCACACTGATATATTTGGAAATGGGAGTGAATGCAACAACTGTGTAACGTGTGTTCCAAGATGCGGTCGGTTGAGCGGTGAAACTCCAAGTTCGTTAGTATAAACCAATGTCGTGTTTTCATCTCCTCATGATTCATTGCTTCTCACACATCTCCGCCTCCTCTCACGTCTTTGGCCCTCTTTATTCTCTGCTTTATTTTTGTTTTGATTTTGTTAAAAAATTATTATTATTTACAAACCATCCGCGTTTGGTCGTATAACTTCGTATAATGTATGCTATACGAAGTTATTACTTTTTTAGTTTATTTATATTTTTTAAGGTTATAAATTTTTTTAACTACAATAAAAACTAAACTGAAAACATAGAAAAGAGGACCTTCTTCTCGTCGCTCTCCTCCTGTGGCATCTCATCTACAACAAAGAGAGAGAGAGAGAGAGAGAGAGAGAGAGAGAGAGAGAAAGCGAGAGGAGGAGAGACACGGGGCCGTCCAACGCGCATAGATCTTCAGGAAAATTTTGTTATCTTTTGTTTTATAATGTAAAACAATTCTAAAAATCAGTAAAAAGTATAAATATTCTCTAATTAGTGTCAGGTCCCACACATATTTTATTCGAATCGATATAACCAATATTCATTTTTATAGACGTTTTTTAAAGAAAAATCTAGATGTATAAATTTTGTAAATCAATCCAAAAAATATATGTATAAATGGACATGCATTGGAGAATATTTATGTTTTTTTATTGAATTTTTTACATGACGAAACAAAAATAACAAAAAAATAATAAAAAACTAACGCTGCCCGTTGGACGAAAGGCGTTTGGGACGTCCGTCGAACGGCCCCGGCGTCCGTGGAGGAGACCACAGACGAGAGGCAATGATCTGAAGAAGACTGTGGCAGTGAGGAAAGGGTGTCGGGCCGGGCCGATGTCCTCAGACGATGCAAGCAGCGACAACGAATGGATATTGGTGACAGCAGGGCACCGACTTGGAAGTGAGGGGCAATCCGCACAGCACGAAGTTAGGAACGGGCCAATACGACATACATGGAATTGACGTCAATTATGCTCTAGCCAGTTTTCTAAATTCGCTGGGCCTCAAATTTGTCTCTATTCGCATATGTATGAGATACAAATCTGAAATTTGTACGTGAATTTTTTAGAATTTTATATGATTCAAGTAAACAGAACTAAGATTCCATGATTGTTTGGGTAAGACGGTTCGGCATGCTCGGCCCATCGGTCGGCACCATACCTGTTTAGACCTGACCTAGCATATTATTAGTCCATCTTCAAGGAGGCCTGAATTAGGCTATTCAGGTGACCTAAGTTAGTGTCTATTGTTGACGTCGTTATAGCACACTAATAAAACAAGAATAGGCAAACGTCAAGAATTGAACACCCCATGGAAAAAAATCGCTTCGCACGCTTGTGTCAGCATGACGTCATCCTCGTGACACTTAAGAAAGCACATGTCAAACATGGAAAACCTATTGATGATATTTGACAATGTAATGATGAAACATGGGTGAAAAGTGATGAAATTTGAGTAATTTCTTATGAAATTTGGGGAAACTACCGATTAAACTTGAGAATAGACCAATAAAACTTGGCTAAATTACTAATACAGCTTGGAAAAAGAACCAATAAAATTTGGCTAACTACCGATTGGGATTCTTTGAATTTTTAATACATAGTTTTATCAGAGATTGGGATTCTTTGAATTTTTAATTTGAAAATTTTGGACCAAATCAAGCAAAATTTGAATTTGAAAATTTTGGATTTCTTATTTGTTTTCCATAATTTAGAATTGATCCCAAACTCCAACATGTGGGATCAACAAATTTCGATTTTGTTTGCATGGATTATCTTTTATGAATTATGAAGAACAACGATTTAGATTAAACAAATAGTCTAACCCCCTCAAGGAATTCACCGGTGAATTGTAAAGTTTCCGTTCTACTTTTTATATTCAGATCGTCTAGCACAAATACAATATTTTAATAGAATGTACCGGATTTTATCAAAAAAAAAAACATAACGATTTTTACGAGGGAAAACACGTATCTCTGAGCACCATCCATCGGTTGAGAAAATGCCTGAAAATTCTTGTATTATAATCGTGGTGAATCTTTGTCCATGTCACTAAACCATATAGCCTCAGTGGAAAGTTACATTTCTAGAAAAGCTGCAAACGCCACGGCAGAGCCTCGTCCAGTGCAAAATAAGGAGCTCCCGTGTATAACGTATACTTCGGTACTTTTTTTTTTTTTTGAGAATTATATACTTCGGTACTTGACCCAGTCCCAGACTCCCAGTTGGCAGTAACGTCGCAACAAGTCAACAACGATGTGTACGCTGCTCGTAAAAGCATATCGGCTCTAGTTATGATACGTGCGTCATACGCGTGACGCTGAGAGAAATAAATTAGCAAGAAAAAACAGTCGAGCTACTAAGGGCATGTACAATGGTGCAGACGGCTACCGCCTGTAAGTGCTTTGAATATCGTACACAGACAGCAGAAGAGACAGCTCGTATAGTGGTTTGTCTATTAGACTGTCTGTGTACTATTTAATTCATGCAAGGTTTTTATTGCTCCATATTGATCAAGCATACATTTGATTTTTGTAGCTATTTTGTTGCATGTTTAAGAATACATGGTGGATACTCAAAGGGGCTATAAATTTAAAACAAAAAAAATTAAAATTTAAAAATTAAAATAAACAATATATAATCAAAATTTTAAAAATAAAAAATTTAAACTTTTGAAATTTATGTGGCAAGTGTGGTCTAGTTTTGTTCAAAAAAATGTCAGGAATCCATTTTTTAAATCGGTTCGGTAATCAGAAATGCTAATAAGAAGATATAGTAAATAGTAAATTGGCCAAATGAGTTTACATGTCCGTGCATGCTGCATGCAAACTCGAGTCCTAGCGCTGGAGTCGGCGCAGCAAATCGCAGTTGGCCTGGCGCTGGACTCGTACAGCGCGGTGGTTTCGCCGTCGTTTGTTCTGGGAGCACGAGCCTGAGCCGGCGCCTCGCGAGACGACGGCTTCACCCTCTCTCCTCACTAATTGTTGTCCACGTAGGATTTTTCTCATTAATCACAGCTGATGTGACATAATATAGACGATAAAATAAATGCCGCTGTACATGCCCTAATAATTTCACACAATTACACACAACGGAAGCCATCCGCAGAACATACGATCCTCTCGTTCCACTTGAGCGAAATTTCGACCAATGTCAGCCACTCCCGAGTCTCGTCCCACGACCTTTCCGTGAAATGACTGAAATTGCCACCCCTTTCGTTGTTTACTGCTTATTTAGCTAAACACGGTTTTCAACACAGGAAACACGTATGCAACAGCGATCCTTTTGCCGCGCGGCAGCGACGACTCGTACCCGAAAGCAAACGCGTCCGGAACTCGGAAAAAAACCTCGATACGCTTCCGAAATTTCAATACCTTAGCCTCTGTTTCATGCATCTCAGTACGGCGTATATAAATATCTCTAGCTAAGTACACGATCGAACAACATATCACTAACTCGGTGCCAATCGTTCGGCTTCACGCGTGTAAGTTGCTTTACTACGAACAAATGGCGGCGGCGTACGAGAAGCAGCAGCCGCAGCTCAACGCCGCCTACTACGGCCCGGCGATCCCGCCTCAGGCGGCGCCGCCGCCGGCGTACTACGGCCCGCCGCGCGGCCGGTGTCGGAGAGGCCCGCGCTGCGTGTTCTGCTGCCTCTTCAAGGTCGTGGCCCTCGTCGTCATCGCGCTCGGCGCCGCCTCCCTCGTCCTCTGGCTCATCTTCCGCCCGAGCGCCGTCAAGGCCTACGCGGAGTCCGCCACGCTGTCGCGCTTCGATCTCGCGGCCGGCGGCGGCGGCCGAGGCGGCGGCGGGCCGAGGGGCCGCGGCGGAGGCCTCCTCCTCCAGTACAACCTCACCGTGGACATCCGCGTCCGCAACCCGAACCGCTTCGGCATCCATTACGAGTACGCGGAGGCGCAGGCGTCCTACGACGGCGAGCGATTCGGGTTCCAGCGCGTGCAGCCGTTCTACCTGGGCAGCAAGAGCGACGGCAAGATCACGGCGGCGTTCTCCGGCTCGTCGCCCGTCGACGACGACGACGTGCAGCGCACGTACCAGAGGGAGACGCGCGAGGGGTTCTACTTCGTGAAGGTGAAGATGTACTCTGACCTAGGCTTCAAGGTCAGGGTCTTTAACATACATGACTACAAGAGCAAGATCAGCTGCGTGCTGCGGCTGCCGGTGCCGAACGGCAACTCCACCGCGACGACGGCGCTGGGGACGAAGTGCGACGTCGACTTCTGATCGTCGCCGATTGGTCACACATACGGATACGGGCATGCCGCCGCCGCCGCCGGCCGGGGATGACATCGTTGGCTTTTTACCTGTATGTACTGGTAGTTTGTATAAATTTGTCATCTGAGATCGTGTGTAGATACACATTTTTTAAATTTTGATCAGCGTTTAGAATCTTTCACAAGTTGTTCCATCAGACTAGACATATTATTCCAATTGGTTTTAACCTATTATTCCAGCAGACCAAATTCTAAGTTGTTCCATCAGAGTAATGTATTGTTTCAATAGGCCAAATTAATTGTGTCATTAGCATAGCCAAATTGTTTCAGTAAAATTTATATAGCAACATGGATCTTATTTTGTTTGTAAAAATGCGAGGAACACATTGGTGAAAACGGTTTGTCAATTGGAGCTTCCAGTAGAAAGTTATGTCCATTTAAAGAAAAACGAGGAAAGGAATCTTCGCTGACGTCATCGCATGCAACATGGAGGAGAGAACAAATGCTTGCATGGCTGGAAGCAATGAAGCTGTGCTGATCATTGAAGTTTGGTTAATATATATGCGGGGAGACATGCATGCATGCAACAGAGCGTGCATGTGCGCTTTGAACGAAGCTGGCTGAGCCTCGGGCGGGCGTCCGATTGAACGGACGTCCGTCCCAGAGTCGCCCTCATAAAATTATAGTGCATGGTTTTCTCTCTACATCTTTGTTCTTGATTTTTACGATTGTGGTTGTGTACGACCACAGTGAATTACAACAATTGTTTTGCAATTTTTTTGCCCCGTAAATAGCCTACTCGACAATTTTCTTTTCATTTATCTCATTTTAAATACGGATCCCACGTGTCATCTTTTTCATCACCTGCATCTCTCTCATTCTCTGTTCTCTCAGCGGTCAACGGCAACATCGCCGGCGAAGTGTAAGCTCCGGTGAGGAAACTCCCGTTGCGAAGTGCTCGGGAGAGAAGGGAGTAGATAATAAAGAGAGGCTAGGAAGGAGAAGAAAGAGACCGAGTACATGGGCCTGCGAGAGATGGAGCTCCGACATGAGGAGGTGCCGACGACGACGGTGGATGAGAAAAGGGGCTGCTCAGGCTCGTCTTCCCTGGCGGTTGGATCTCCTCGCCCAAGCTCACCATCAGCCAAAGGCGCGCAGCCTAGTCCAACTAGAGAGCCTGGATAGGCAGGCACTAAGCACCATGCTACTGTGTCCCTCGATGGCGTCTAGGAACCACCTCGGGTGAAGCTGTTGGCCTGTTGCTACTCCGGGTGGCCCATGGAGGAGGAGGAGGAGGAGGAGGAGGAGGAGGACACGGGGTGGAGGAGACGAGGCAGAGCCAGCTGGCTCCGCACCACCTCGACTGCGACTCCTTGAGAGGGAGGTCACAGACAGGGCCGTGCTTTCGGGTAGCAGTAGCGATAGGAATGGGCATGTTTGGTCTCGGTGCATCCTATGGCGGGCAGAGAGGCGGCACGGCCATGGAGATGTGGGCGGCACGGCCGGGGTGACGAAGGCAAAGAGAAAGAGGGGATGCGGCGGCGGATGTGGTAGCCCACATCAACAAAACATATACCACCCTTGAAGAGTAAATTGGATGATGCAAATATTCAATTTCATGTAGTGTAGATCTAAGGAAATAGTGGGATAAGTTTGAGAATTTACGGTGTAATTTACTTTTAAATGTTCTCATTTTCCTATTAGAGCGCCTATGACCCTTTTCTTCATCTTATCTCCTTATTTTGTAGCTTATTTTACTTAACACGAAGATAAAATAAAACAGATAAGATATAGTGAATAGAAGGTTCCCTATGTTGAGCTCTATTTTTCAATATTTCTCCTTTTTCTATATTTAAAGATACTTTTATCTCTATATTTTGAATCCAATTTAGTCTGTTTTACTCTATACACCTCCACACGTCATACCAAAATTGTAGTTCCACATAGGGATGGAAAAAAAGCTCGGGCTCGATGAGCTACTCGAAATCGGATCGAGCTCGGATCGAGGTCGGATCGGGATCGAAGGCAAACCGAGCTAAGTTTGAGCCTGGCATCGAGCTCGGTTGATTTTGGAGCCGAGCTCGAGCCGATCTCGAGCTACTCGAATTAGGCTCGATAGCTCGTTTGGCTGCCCAGACCTCAAAAAAAACCACTCCTCAACTCAGGCCCATAATTGAAGGAAGCGCAGCCCACCGGCCCACCGCGGAGCTGCATATCAGCATATACATAACCTAAACCTAATCCCCCCATACGGCCATACCACACGTCGCCACTCCCCACCCCACCACCACCCGCCCCCATTCCCCCCGCCGGCCGCCGCCCCTGCTCTCGAAATGCACAGCACAACAGGCGACAGCCCGGCAGCCACACTGCGCACAGGAGCACGTGCTACGGCGCGAGCCTCTCCAACTCCAGACTGCAGAGGCGTTGAGTGGGTAGGGGCAAGGCGGCGGCCGGCGGCAGGCGGGCTGCGGCTGGAGCTTGTCCATCAAAAGGTGCACAAAATGAGATATGTGGTCATTTTCCTAGATTCGAGCCGAGCTCGAGCTAAACCGAGCTGATCTCGATCTCGAGTTCAAACCTGTCTGCGAGCTTGGTTGAATTTCGAGCCGAGCCCGAGCCGATCTCGAGCCAAATCGAGCTCGAGCCTGTGTGACTTCAGCTCGCTCAAACTCGGCTCGATTCCACCCCTCACTTCCACATGTCATACCAAAATTGTAGTGATAATAGCAGGGTTAGCGCGCCCATGGCGCCCCACTTCAGATCCTTTTATATCTGAGTAAATAAATATGCATGACAAAAAAAACTAAAGCCTTGTTCTTTTCAGCTTAACAGCTTAACGGCTTAACATTTTAACGACTTATCTGCGTTTTGAAAACACATCTGCTTTGAGTTTTTTTAGTCTATTTTTTTCTGTTTTGAATGTGGGTTCTAACGTTTTAAAAAGCAAGTCAAACGAAATGTACCCGAATCTCGAGACCACATCGAGAAGCTCTCGAAATTTAGTCATTTCAGCCGTTCAGCTGTTCAGATCAGCTCAAAAGAAAAGGACCTAAAAAAAGCATTCCATCTTTTGTTCGTTGTTCCCATTTTTGTATTTCTTTTTTTGAGAATAGTTGTTGATGTCGAAATTTTTTTAAGGTTACTATCATGATATTACAGTGCCTTTTGCGAAGCTTTTTTTCCAAGTTTTTTTTAAGTGGCCATGAAAGTTGAAATTTAAAAAGAATAAATTATTTCGTAATACAATCATCCTTATATCCAAAATGTTTTCAAAATAGCTAATTCGTAATACAATCATTTTTAAACCCTAAATGCTTTGAAAATAGCCTTTTTCTGCGGGCATCTCCATGAATACGTGCTCCTTAACTGTAGTTTTATATTTCGAAGGTTTTTTATTTCTATTATTTACCAATTGATATCGAATAATTAAACATTTGTAATGCTTAAATACATTTATGGACCCTTACTATAAAATTTTGATTGCATTTTCAAAACATGTAAAATTCTGGATTTGTCTACGTTGCTCGACCAAATATCCTCCACTTGATCCCCTCTCTCTCAATTTTTTCTAAAATTCATGTTTTAGGTTATTTAAAGTTTTAAAATTGAATGGTAAGAAATTTAAAATTTGGAAATAAATTTAAGGGATTTTGTAAGATATCAAAATTTCCGTTTGAATTTAGGTTGGGAGTTTGAAAATTTTAAAAAGAATTTGAAATACTATAAGATTCACAAAAAAGAAATAAGCAAATTATACAACAAAAAAATATGAAAACTAAATTGAGATTTTTCCTGAAATTAAAAAAAGCGAATATAACAAATTCTAAAATAAAAAATATGTATAAAGGTATCCTGTTTCTCAAATTCATTTTTTTTGAATTTTTTGGCGAGCAGGCCCGCACACAGGCAAGGCGAGCACTGCTCGCATACAGGCACGACCGTAACGTACAGCGCATGCCGCGAGCGTGCACGCAGCCGAGCGACGCGCACTAAAATGGTAGAGCGCGGCTTCGAGCCATGGCTTCCTCAGTGAACACTCGTCCGTCTAGCCATCTCACCAAACTGAGCGCGTTGCTGCTCAAGTAGACAAAAAAAACGTTTTTAAAGGTTGCTTTGGTATGGACGGCTGGATTTGATTCCAGGAAGAGATCGGACGGCTTGCAAGGCGCCGGGCGGGGAGGCCAGCCACGTGTCGAGCCACCAATGCTCGCACTCGACTTTGTACTATTTAATTAATGATACGTCCTAACATAGTACGTTATTGGAGGTAGTAAGAATAGTATTCTACTTTATGGATAGCCCTTTTCTTTTCTTTTTTAGTTAGCCAACACGTTAAATTTAAAATAATAGAAATTTCCATATTAATCGGAAAGGAAAAAAATTTACATCATCGATTAAAATTAGGACATATTATAATGACTTATATTAAAAGAAGAGTCCATATCAACTATAATAAAGAAGAAATAGAAATAACAGTCCATATCAACTGCAAAGATATAAAACTTACATTTGTTTTTATATTTTTTGGGTTTGTTTACTTGTATGAATGAGATTTCAATAGTTTTTAGGTTCTGAATCTAAAGTGTAGTTTTCATTTTGATTTTGTGTGGTTAGAATCCTCTTTGTTGGTATTTGTATTAAATTGGAACTGGATATGACAAAATTTAACTATGGTTAGCTTCTATAGCTGCTCAATCCAATCTCTCTTATTTTAATGCGTCACAGAATATCATTGACATCAATCCAACCTCCTCCTTTGATTTTAAGTGACATCATATATAACAAAGGATGATATGACTGTGACACAGAATGTAATTGGCATGCTTGGCCTCAATGCTCTAATTGTAGGAAAGATATCATCGGTCCTGTGTGTTTCTTGGAAATGACACAAAGGATCACACCAATAGTTTTTTGACGACGAAGGTCTAAACTGGCTGACAAACCATTCGTCTTTACAGCCAGATGTCACTCTTGTGAAAACTCATGAATTGCTTATGAACTACTTGAACATTGTTGAAGAAAGGGTAGAGGAGAGCAATAGGAAGAAGAATGGTGTTGTATTAGAAATAAAGATTGAACTGAGGTGTTGTACTAAAAAATGAAGATTGAACTGAACTAGCTAACCTTTTCTTTAGATGCAAGTGCATATATATAGAAGTTACAAAAGTTCTAAATACTCTTTTTTGTTTTACATACATAGAGGACTTTTATACATTCTTAGATCAACCTAGCTACTAAGTAAAAATATCTAACACAATTTCAACCATATAGAAGATATGAGAGTATTCTTAGACTTATCTATCATTCATCCCCTAGGAAATAGAGAGGGAGAGAGGGGAAGAAGATGACTCGTGAGGGTGAGGGAGACAGAAGAGTGCAGAGAGGAACAGGTAAAAAATTGACATGTGTTTTGCTAATGTGGCAATACCACTCCAAATGGGTTGCCACGATGGCAAAATCACCCTTAAAACCGTCTGAGGGGTTAATTACACCACTTGACATACTTCTAAGAAGGATAGCCTGATTTCTAGACCAGGGGTGTAGCATCAACACCATCATAGCTGAGAAGGTGAAAAAGATTTTTTTCATTCGGAAAATAGAGAGAGCTAGGTTGCGGATGGAATAAAAAAGGGCCAGGAGGTGGGTAGTATGTGAACGGTGAACTAGGTTGTACATGGCTTTCACAATACTCCCTCCGTTTTTTTTGACGCCTTTGACCATTCGACTTATTCAAAAAAATTATGTAAATATCATTTATTTTGTTATGATTTGTTTTATTAATAAAGGTATTTTAAACATGACTTATTTTTTGCATGTTTGCACTAATTTTTTTGAATAAGACGAATAGTCAAAGATGTGTCCAAAAGTCAAAGGTGTCAAACAAAAAAACGGAGGGAGTACATTTTTATGAAAATGGAAGCAGGAGGCTCAGGTGGATGAACTTGGCCATTGCTTAAACTGGTGATTATATATAAAAAGCATGGACAAATGGAGCTACAATGTTAATCGAAGAAATTCCCATATAAATTTGAGAAAAAGAATATATTTTCATCATAGATTACGGTGAACCAGATTACAACAGCTTAAATTGAATATCTTAATGGAGAAATTTCAGTGTAAATTACAGTAAAAGAAAAAAAATCCACCATAGATTACGACGAGACCAGATTCTAATGGCTTAAATTGAATCTATTATCGAAGAAATTTCAACATAAGTCAAACAAAAAGAAAAGATTTCCATTATAGTGGGGCCTGATCATAATGACTTTAGAGTAAAATAAAAATATTACAAATTCATAGTAAAAAAAATAAATGTTCATGTTAGATTGAAAAAAGGTCTATATAAGATAATATTTAAATAAATTACATAAAAATCGAAATAAAAATAATAGAACAAGAGTCCATGCATGAGATTAAAAGAAAGCCTCCATGTTAGATACAACAAAAAATAAATATAATTCAAAATACAAAATAACAGTATTAATAGTACATGTCAAATTAAAGGAAAGTGTTCATGCTAGATACAATACAAAAAAAAATAAACTACATAAATTCAAAATAAAAATAATAGAAATAAAAGTTCATATCCGATTAAAAGAAAGAGTTCCATCAATTATAACAAACAATAGAAAGTATATAAATTGTAAATTTAAAAATAGTAGACATAAGAGTCCGTGTTTGGATTATAAATAGGGGTTCAGACCAACTACAATAAAATATGGCATGGACTCGGCATGGAATCGAGTCTGCGGCCGGTGTCGACTCGACGATGAACGCCAATGAATCTGTGGCGATGTCGAGAGGTAGGAGAAGGAGAAGGGGATAAAAGGATAAATACGTTGGCATATACAATATTTGGAATGGTATATCGTAGGTAAATGGTTGGAAAAGACCATAATAATATATATCGAAGAAACACCACTTTATAATAACATGTACAAAATAAGTAATTTTATAATGGCAAATCTCATAAACATCAACTTTGTAATGGTATATATCGAATTTTTCCTAGATTGAAAGAAGAATTCATATCTGCTACAAGATAAAAAATTACGTAAATTAAAAATAGAAAATAATAGAAATAAGAGTTGATGGCAAATTATAGAATTGAGACGTGTTGGAGGCCGCTGTCATCCAGCCCATCTCATGGTACACAACGATCCAACTCCCCCCGAGATCAACGCCTGGTCTTAGGCACAGGTCCCCACATCTATTTTCCTAACTAGAAGCACAACACAGGTACTGCCCCAACTCAGTACAAAAGATAACCTGATGGGAGAGAGGTGCCTCCACCTTTTAACTTGTGTTTTCCCATTACCAATATCCGATGTATAACTAAACCCAACAAGACGAAACTAGCCACACAAACGCGTGGGTCACCGTTAGGGGTGAAACGGATCGGATACGGATCGGAAACCACCCATCCTGTATTTGATCCATACACCTATACCGGATACGGATTCGAATACGGATAGTGTCGGACACGGATTCGGACACGGATAGTATCGGATACGGACACGGATAATACCTGGACGGATACGGATAACATAAAGAGCGGATAGTCATCGGAACGGATTTTTCACGGATAATGTGCAAACGCATGACTCATCAATACACAATTGCGCACCAATAGAATAGTAACATCATCAATTCCTCTGCTAGTGAACAAAAGAGGGCGTTGTAGCTTCTGATGCAACATCATGCAACGCACTTAGTCACAAAGTAGATTGATCATATATATCTGAAATGTGAATCATTAAAGCAATAAAAATTAGTAAGTTTGTATCAATGATAACACACAGAAATAATTAGACAAGATACTCTCTAATTCTGAAAATTGCTAAATTGATTAGAGAGAGAGAAGAAATATTCACCACAAACCTTTGAATTGTTTACTTAGCAACATGATAGCTCACGGTCTTTATCAAACTCCAATGTCAACCAAAATGTCATCCTACAAATATAGTGCATATTTTATTAGAACCACACAGATCATTTTACAAATATAGTGCATGTTTTAATTAGAACCACACAGAAGATAACAATTTGACAATTTGAAATATTTTAACGAACCTCTACATCTGATGCCTTATCATCCACTTCCATGTCATCCTCCAAATCTGCGTATGTTGCAATCCTTGAAGGTAGACTATCTTGGTGATATGCTTATAAGACTAGTTAATTTTTGTTGTGATGCATGTATTTAACGTGGCCATGCAATAACTGTAAAAATGTTTCATATGTATAATAACGCAGGATGATGCAGATTGGGCTACTTTGGGAGTAAAAGAAGTGAGATGATACTCATCTTCCATGCACATTTTTATTCTACCAACCCCTAGCTACTTTAAATGACATGCTGTATTTGTCTTGATTTTACATATATCAATTTGTAAGGACTGGAAATGCACTCTGTAGGGTCAAAAATTGATGATGATAGGTACAGCTGATGAGATCGTGAAAGCTCCAGAGAAAGGTCCAGTGTTTGTTGAGGACCTACCAGAAGAAGAGCAAGGGATTGCACTGGTGCGTATGCCCTTCTCATCTTATGCATATCTACCGTGTAGATATTTAAGCCTTAATCTTAATAATCTTAAGTAACATTCCATCATGGCATAGGCCCATAATGTTGTTATTATTATGAAATAAAAAATCCAAGTTGCTAACCTGATGTCCTGATGTACCACATGAATCATATGAACTATAGTCATTACAGTGTTGTCGGGGATTGAATTACGGCCCATTGCCATGGCCCACTCCCTGACGGCCCAATCGGACAGCCTACCAGGGCCCAGCTCCCTGGGAGGTTCTATCAGGCCCATGAGCATCCTGCCGAACAGCCTCCGGGTTGGCACGGTGCGTAATGGCCTAGGATTCCTGTTTGAGTCCGGCTCGAACAGAGTTCTGCACGGCTACGTGAAGACCCGGACGTGGTTTCCCGGATTGGATTAGGAGTCGTGATCCCCAAGAATTGGAGTTTACCTTATCTACCTCGGGATATATTTGGCATGTATGAGTTCGTTATGGACTCGTAGTCAGCCCGGCCCGATTATCCCTTGGTAGGTCGGTTCATCAGCACTATATAAATAGAGCCCCTAAGGCGTTTAGGAGGACCTGGTTGGAGTTTACATCCCTGACTTAGAGCTCTAGCACCACAGCACTTTGCTCCTGTACACACATAATCTCGCCGAGACTTGTTCGTCTCGTCGAGCCACCTCTTGTATTCACCTCTGATATATAAGAAAGGCTGGACGTAGGGCTATTATCTCTCCCGAGAGGCCTGAACCAGGATAAAAACCCTGTCTCCCTGTTCGCTGCTGTTCGCATTGTTCGGCGTGTCTCCTATCTCAACCTTCAAGAACCTTAGCGACTTGAGATCGATATCTCAACCGTCGACAGTTCCGCTAATGTGGCAATACCACTCCACATGGGTCGCCACGATGACAAAATCACCCTCAAAACCGCCTGGGGGGTTAATTGCACCACTTGACATACTTCTGAGAAGGATAGCCAGTTTTCTAGACCAGGGGTGTAGCATCTACACCATCATAGCTGAGAAGGTGAAAAAGATTTTTTTTTTCAATCGGAAAATAGAGAGAGCTAGGTCGCGGATGGAATAAAAAAGGGCAGGAGGTGGGTAGTATGTGAACGGTGAACGTTGTACATGGCTTTCAGCATGGACAAATGGAGCTACAATGTTAATCGAAGAAGTTCTCATATAAATTAAAGAAAATTAAAATAGTTTTGTCATAGATTACAGTGAACCAGATTACAACAGCTTAGATTGAATATCTTAATGGATAAATTTCAGTGTAAGTTAGAGAAAAAGAAAAAAATCTCCACTATAGATTAGGACGAGACCAGATTCTAACGCCTTAAATTGAATCTATCATTGAAGAAATTTCTACATAAGTCAAACAAAAAGAAAAGAATTCCATTATAGTGGGGCCTGATCATAATGACTAAGAGTAAAATAAAAATATTACAAATTCATAGTAAAAAATAATAAAAATAAATGTTCATGTTAGATTGAAAAAAGGTCTATATAAGATAATATTTAAATAAATTACATAAAAATCGAAATAAAAATAATAGAACAAGAGTCCATGCATGAGATTAAAAGAAAGCCTCCATGTTAGATACAACAAAAAATAAATATAATTCAAAATACAAAATAACAGTATTAATAGTACATGTCAAATTAAAGGAAAGTGTTCATGCTAGATACAATACAAAAAATTAAACTTCATAAATTTGAAATAAAAATAATAGAAATAAAAGTTCATATCCGATTAAAAGAAAGAGTTCCATCAATTATAATAAACAATAGAAAGTATATAAATTATAAATTTAAAAATAGTAGACATAAGAGTCCATGTTTGGATGATAAATAGGGGTTCAGACCAACTACAATAAAATATGGCATGGACTCGGCATGGAATCGAGTCTGCGGCCGGCGTCGACTCGACGATGAAAGCCAGTGAATCTGTGGCAATGTCAAGAGGTAGGAGAAGGAGAAGGGGATAAAAGGATAAATACGTTGGCATATACAATATTTGGAATGGTATATCGTAGGTAAATGGTTAGAAAAGACCATAATAATATATATCGAAGAAACACCACTTTATAATGACATGTACAAAATAAGTCATTTTATAATGGCAAATCTCAGAATTGTAATGGTATATATCGAATTTTTCCTAGATTGAAAGAAGAATTCATATTTGCTACAACATAAAAAATTACGTAAATTAAAAATAGAAAATAATATAAATAAGAGTTGATGCCAAATTAAAAAATTGAGACGTGTTGAAGCCCGCTATCATCCGGCCCATCTCATGGCACACAACGATCCAACTCCCCCCGAGGCCAACACCTGGTCTTAGGCACAGGTCCTCACATCTATTTTCCTAATTGGAAGCACAACACAGTTCTTGGCCCAACTCAGTACAAAGATAGCCTGATGGGAGAGAGGTGCCTCCATATTTTAACTTGTGTTTTCCCATTACCAATATCCGATGTATAACTAAACCCAACCAGATAAAACTAGCCGTACAAACGCGTGGGTCACCGTACTCGTTAAACTCAAAACAATCAAACTTACATGGCCCATCACATACATTGTTCCCTATCCCACACACTCTTTGCTACTTCTCCCTCCGTCCAGAATTGATCATCATATAAGCAAAAAATGAAAATTCAGAATTGATAAGCTTCTAAACTGTGAGAGTAAATACTTTACATGCATGGACGCGCTCCAATCTCTCTTTTTACTGCATCGACCAATCAAAGCAGACGAGTAAATGCTTTGCATGTTGATCGATTCGCATGCAGACGGATTACTAGGGGAATTAATATGGAGAGTAAATGGAATGTGGGAGACTTAAGTGCTTTTTGGTCTTGGTGACAAATGCTTAGATGATGATCAATTCTGGATGGAAGGAGTAATATATTACTGCTGGGTAGTTTAAACATCAAGCAATATTTCTTTATTATTAACAACATTTTGCATGGTTTTGTGTATACTTTCGCACTAGTCTCCGACCTATTTAATCATGAATCCTGTTCGACTTGTCGCAACTCACAGGTCACAAAACTAATAAACAAGTCAGCAACACAGAGAAGAGCAAGCCTTAACTTCGCAGCCCACTGGTTGCCATCTGATTCTGCAGGGTCCGGGCGTCTCTTCGGTCCGGGGACGACGCCGGTGAGCAGAACGCCGGCGTCGTGATCGGCGTCGTGCCCTTCTCCGTCCCCTCGTCTATCGTGGACAGGCTCCTGTTGGGGCCACCGAACATTTTTTTCCACCTCTCGAGCTCGCATGCGTCTGGCTCCTGATCATCCGCCGCCTCGTCGCCGCCGCGCGGCGCCCACCGCCGGTTCCTGTCCAAGGACGGCCTGACGACACGGCACTGGTCGCCTTCCTGGAAGCAGATGCCGAACAGGACGAAGCCGCCGCCGCCGGACGCGGCAGCCTCCCGGCGACGCCGCCACCACCGCCGGAAAACAACGACGGCGAGCAGGACGAGCAGCACGACGAAGAGGCCGCCTGTGAGCGCGGCGCCGAGCACCATGCCGGTGCCCTCCTCCATCTCCTCCCCAGTTCCCCCTTCTTCTGCACCACCTGAGCTATCTGCGCTGTCCCTTCATATTCGATTACTCCAAGGCTCGAAGCGCGACGGGTGAGTTAACGGAAGCTGCCCAAGAATTGTATTCTGCGATTGCAACTGTTCGGATGTGTCCGAGGCAAGTCTTTGCCGGTCGTCGTAAGCTGCTAACGACTGTGAAAACAGCGTCTTTATCTGTATCTTCGGAGAATGGTGCTATGGTAAACGGTCAATTTAGCTAGCTAGCTATTAGGTGTCAAATTTGCTTACTATCCGAACCGGAGGCATGTGTTAATTTGACAAATTTCAAAATACTCTATATCGCGTAGCGCTGTTTGAACCTGCTTCGTCGCCGGGCCACGTCATCGCATTTTCTCAGCCGTCGATTTCGTTCGATCGGTGACCAGCATCAGCCCACGTCGGCCCATTCCACCTACTTTTGCCCGGGCCGCACCCCGTCCTTGCGTGTCGTTCCACCACCAGCAACACGTGCTGTGCCCGCAGTGAACCTCACCGTATTGAGGACTTTGCAAAAAAAAATCCCCTATGTTCTCCTTTTTTCTACCCACCTCTCAATAGCTTCGCATCTGCGTCCTTTTTTATGTGTTGTGGACCTTTCAGTGTGCCCCTCGGATTTTTCAACGTCTCGCAGCACTGCCCTTTTTCCCTTCGTAGATACACCTGTTGTTCGCAAAAATTACGACCTTCGTGCCACCGCATATATCCATGGCCTGCGATGCTCTCCCAGCCTCCCCTCCGAACCCTAATCCTCATTTCTTCAGCCGTCGCATTCTTTCTTCCTTGGCCGCCGCCTTCGCCCTTCGCCTCCCTCAGATACCCCTCCCCCGCGCCATCGCCGCCGTCTCTCCGTCCTTCCTTCGGCGATGCCGCCCCTTACCTGCCGTCGCCACCGCTGCTCGCCCAACACAGGCGCGACGCCTTGCCGGATCCGACGAAGGCGGCCACCGAGACGACTGGATTCGCCATCCCCGCCTCCTCTGCCTCCTCTCGCTCCTCACTGCTGCCTTCTTTCTCACCCTTCCGCCGCTAATTCTGGCGCTGCCTTCGAAGTGCCCGCAATGGTGCCACGGTGGTAGGCCCCAGGGAAGCCGGATCCGGCCATGGCGACGCTGTTCCTTCCCCCAACCTACCGTCGCCCCTCCCTCCTCCCACTGTCTCCGCCTTCCTCAGCTAGCGCCATGCATCTCCTCGGCTCTCGAAAATTTTTACTGTTTGCCCACAAAAAATCACGCAAACAAAAAAATGCCCAAGGTTTACGCCCAATTGCAAAAATACCCCTAGGCACTCTCGGCCAGAGCGGCATCGGGGGCATGGCGCTCCGGCGGAGCGCGCCAAGGGCTCGGCGCCCTCGCCCAGGGCGCCAAGGGGCAGGAAGCCCTCGCCCAGGGCGCCTAGGTGGGGCCGGGTGGCATGGCGCGCCGGCGAGGCAGCGAGGGCGCGGCGGTCGGAGAAGAGGCGGCGCGGGCGGAGTCGTCATCGTCGAAGCCGGCGGCGTGGGGGAACGGCGACGACCGCGCGCGCCGCCTCGCCGCGCCCCGCCTCCTCGCCGCGCCCTCGCCGCCTCGCCGCGCCCTCGCCGACCGCCGCGCCACGCGCGCGCCGCCTCGCCGCGCCCCACCTAGGTGCCCTGGGCGAGGGCGCCCTGCCCCTTGGCGCCCTGGGCGAGGGCGCCGAGCCCTTGGCGCTCTCCGTCGGAGCGCCATGCCCCCGATGCTGCTCTGGTCGAGAACGCCTAGGGGTATTTTTACAATTGGGCGTAAACCTTGGGCATTTTTTCGTTTGCGTGATTTTTTATGGGCAAATAGTAAATATTTTCTCGGCTCTGTTTGTCCACCCGTAGTCATTGCCGCCATGCTGGGGCCGCTGCTCTTCCAACTGTCGTCGCCGCCTCTTCCTCCTCAGGAGAGGCCAGATCCGGCTACGGTGAGCTCGGAAGAGGCCATCTCTGGCGACGGCAGACCACGGGGATGCCAGATCTTGCGCACGTGCTCCTCGAGGTAGCCGCTAATCCTCCGTCCACAGACAAAGTCCGCTGTGCCTCCCCCCCAGCATCGCGTCATACTATGTTCATTAGACTAAACACTGCATGCCCATCTACAAGTTATTTGGTCTACAATTTAGCCTTGGGCAGATCCATGGATAGTTGGATGATGCACCCGCATCCGTGGACCGTGGTCAGATATTGAACATTTTCATTTCCTCCCAAAAACTGGCAAGGTTCATGATTGATGATAGGGATATTTTTTGCGGAGGGACATTGATTTAGACTACATTGTGTGGTATTCACTGCCATATATTATTTTGGTTCTTTCCCGTCAACCTCTCAAGATTGTGATGCTGCCAAAAACACGATGCAGGAGCTGGAAGAGTCAAAAAAAAAAAAGGAATCCATGAGTTATCGGTCATTACTTCTGAAACAGGTTCTTCAGTTTTTATTCCTGCTAGTGCATCTGTGGTTAATTTAGTGATTTTCAAAGTTGAAATCAATTAAGTCTAATCCAGCTTTTAGTTACATAGTACGATTGTTAGCTAGATTTACAATGCCAGAAAAGTATGGTTGTAACATCTATGGCCCAGCAAAGAGGTGCTATTTAGTATTTAGATTGCCTTTCTCTATAAGCTTCACTCCTCCCATATGCTTTTAGGCTGCAGCATGTCCTCAGTTGGTATTATTTGGTTATTTTATGAAAAATCATTTTCCTCGGTTGGTATTATTTGGTTATTTTATGAAAAATCATTTTGCTCTTTAGACCATTGAAAAAAACTTAAAGGTTTGTTCTTACACAGCTATGACATCTCCCTACCTCCCTCCCTTCTTCCCTCTCTCTCATACACATGCACCCATTTTGAAAGACTGTAGCTTTCTATTTCAAAAAGTTTGGTTACATGAGTTGTTAGCTGCTTTCCTGGTTCTGTTTAAGGGTTATGGGCCTGTTTGGTTCGCGACCCTCACTTGCCATGCCAAAAAATTGGCTGCCATGGCATTTTGGCCACCGTTTGATTTGTGACCATTTGTTGGCGAGCCATACCAATGCGACGGCGTGCCATCTATTTACAACGCGCAAGCGACTGATGGCGCGGGCGGCCGAATCGGCCGCCCGCACCCTGCCAACGCGCGACGCCACGGAGGGCCCAGCGACAGCTAGACATAGCTAGCTAGCCGAACACGCTTTGCTCCTGCAATTCGTTGTATTAGTTCGTTTCTTTTCTAATTAAATTTCTCTTTCTTGTATCAATTTCATTTGGAGTCCAAATTGCATAGAAAAAAATTCATAATTCATCTAAAATCGTAACCAACCCATTTTACATACTTTTCTATTTTTCTATTTTTTTTAATTTTTTTATTTTTCATTGGGCAAACTACATTGGCTACGAACCAAACAACTCAAAGTTTGGCAAGAATTGGCCATGCCTTGAGATGGTCATGCCAATTTTTTGGCATGGCCATCCAAGGCTATGAACCAAACACGCCCATAATTTCCACAAAAAAAAACTGCAATGTCTATTTGGACATATTCCATATTGTACAGTTCCATATTATGGGTAATGCTTCCAATAAAGATATACCATTGCTATTTCAATTCAATCCTGTCAAATTTTGGGGTGCCAATAATGTCCACGCCAACCTGTAAATTGCCAATTTAATTTTGTCCTTGCTTTGCATCAAACCTCAACTTTTAGATGCTTAACATTGCCTAATGGAGTGTCAAATTCATGTCAATTTCAATAGAAGCTATTAAAACATGTATGTATTATGTCCCTATATGATTATTGTTACGTAGTAATGTAGGGCGTTCAATTGATTCATAACGGGACATAATATATACATGCTTACAAAATACAAAATGAACAGCACTAACAGCAGGCTGAACTAGAGATATTCGTGGTCACCTCATATTCGCATAGTCTTTTATATGGTCAATTAACTCAATTAAGTGAATTTCAATTTATTCTCGATATGTTCTTTATGAATGGACGAAATTAATTTTTGTGAGTGACTATGATATTTTCTATCTTTACTTATGGATAAAATAAGGAATTACCAGTGGATAAGGTATTATAATTACCTGTTTTTTGGAAATCTTCATAAATGACTGATTTAGAGCCACTTATAAAATTTAAAAAATGATCAGTTTCTTAAATTAGGCCTCATTAAAACTGTGTTTTTGTTTGATTTTTTTTTTGCCCAGACATAAACTAGAGGTTGATTAGCCTACTTCATTAGGGAACATGGCATGAAATGCAACGAATAATCATTAGCCCAGAGAAAGGAAGCACGCCAATCTGGTTTAAATCATGAGTTCAGCTACTGCCACTATCCCTTCATTCTACTATCAAATTGTTTTCACATACCTATTGCTATGCACCTTGTCCTTTGTTCACATTATCAAGCATTCTGCTATCAAATTGTTTTTACACATTCGTTGTTGTATAGCGTGTTATCTGTTTGATCAACTAGGTCCCAATATCGTATAGTGTCAGTCTCTACAAATGTGAGTGGTAGTAGCAGAGACATGCGGTTCGAAGCGACATGAAGTACTACCTGATTGATAACAAATTATTATGCATCGTCGGTTTTCCTGTTCTTTCTCAGCCGTGCTTTCCAAATGGCGGTATTTGTCCTATATGTCATACCCAAGTCGGATGCAATTTTAGTTGTATGGTTCTGCTATTTGTTTTTGGTTTTTGTGTATTACAAAAGGTCTTTTCTTTGAACTGTTTCTCATGGTATTTTCGTTTCCATTGCTAACTGTATTGCCTTTCTGATGTCATGAATTCTTCTTGCAATTGCACATCCAAGTTTTGATGTATGGTCCTTGCTCCACAATTCTGCCATACGCCGTAACGTTAGCCTATTGTTGTTATAGCTGAATTCCAACCAATACCCTAGCCCCGAAATAAACTGCCAAATTACCGTCTTAATGCACCGTACCAAATAACACTGCCAAGGCGACGCAGCGCAGCGCGTGTACCCACTAGTTTGTCATATACGCTGTACATCTTGTGTGCCCCAGTCTGCACCACCTGAGCTACCTGCGCTGTCCCTTCATATTCGATTACTCCAAGGCTCCAAGCGCGACGGGTGAGTTAATGGAAGCTGCCCAAGAATTGTATTCTGCGATTGCAACTGTTCGGATGTGTCCGAGCCTCCGAGGCAAGTCTTTGCCGGTCGTTGGAAGCTGCTAACGACTGTGAAAACAGCGTCTTTATCTGTATCTTCGGAGAATGGTGCTATGGTAAACGGTCAATTTAGCTAGCTAGCTATTTAGGTGTCAAATTTGCTTTACTATCCGAGCCGGAGGCATGTGTTAATTTGACAAATTTGTCATATACGCTGTACATCTTGTGTGCCCTATGCTTATGCGATATTTTGAACACTTCTTGTTACGTCAGGTAATTTGTGGATCGGAGTAGATGATTCTGCTGTTCTTTTTGTTGTGCTGAACTTTTATGCATCTCTGCTTGAAGGATCCGCGAGAACGCTGTTGCCCATGGCACATCGAGCACTAGCTAGCAGGCTAGCAGGTGTGTGCCGGTCGCCCGGTCGGAATATTCAGATTGGTTGCAGTAGTACAACAAATCAACCTACATTTTTTTCTCACTGAAAATTCAAAGATTGACCCTCTCAAATGGAAGGTACTGTAACATCCTATCCCATATTCGGTAGAGCACAGTCCACCTATAGGACCAGCCACACATAGCACACTTAAATTTTCAGTCTTACTTTGCCAAAAATATTAACACGGAGTGCTATGTTTGAGTCTAACTGGCATCATATGCTAGTACATCTCTCTCTAGAGTCGTAAGATGCTTCTATACCCACACAACCAATACACATGAGTCACACATGCCTCACATTTCAATAGACCGGGTATTACACTCAGCTTCCTTAATGGGTGGACGTCATTGTCAGCACTCCCCATATGCAACAAATGTTTACAGTGCCGACCCATATGCCATGTCATGTGACCACTTCGGGTCCACATGTGTGCGCCATATGCCCGCATCACTAAGCCCACACACTCCTAGCCTCCTATATGTATAGTGAGGGTTGATACTTTGATACCATCCGTAACACGCTGAACCAAATTCGCTTAGAGCCTAACCCAATTACGGTGTTGACCCACACATGTGTAGAACCACTCTTTGGTTGTTGGCCTCGCTTTACTCAAAAGGTTAACTCGAGGTGTTATGATTAGGTCCATCTGGCATTATATACTAGTACAGTTTTCTCTACACTAGTAAGATGATACTATACCATCATAATAAAACCGCATGGGTAACATTGGCCTCACATCTCAAAGGACCGAGGTGGTATGGTGCTCTGGCTCCTGTATTGAGTAATAATTGGAAGGGTTACACTAAGCTCCGAAAAATATAAAATACATCTCGAAGTGAAAATTTCTTAAAAACTTCATTTTAACTAAAGACATATTAAAAGGATGTTTGGAGTGTCTGAGTTGAGTATTGCCAATGCTATCTAGGGATTTATTTCTCTAGCTTTGTATGCTTAAGAGATTCCTCATATTTTTTTATCATTTTGAATCATGGATTAAAAGTGGAAAAGAGGGGAACAAGGGCAACATATGTAGGGGAATAAAGATAACAAATCGAGTTTTAATGTACATTAAATGCTAACATTCTAACATCATATTTAAGGCATCAGATCCCACTTAAAACTCAAGAGGGATTTTATGAAAGTGTTTAAGTGAGAAAGGAAGCTTTCACCTCTCTATATATGAGTCGTTGCTCTTGGGTTTGATGGTTCAGATCTGATGTTAACAGCCAATGAGCATTAGCGCTGAATATATGTTGGTGGGAATAAAATTCATTTACCCTACTCTGATGTTGTTTGTTGGGAAATTTGCAATGATAGAAATAGAACCTGTTTTGTAGGTGAAATGGTCAAAACCCATATGATGCTAAGGACATGTTCAATAGTATCTAACTTAGACTGTAGCAAATAAAATAGAAGAGAGAAAAGGCTAATGAGTGATGTTGAATAGTGTCAAGTTTATTCTAAATTGAATGTCATTGGACATGACCTAATTCACTTTATTTATAGGTTGTGCCCCGTGGACTATTGGTCATGTATATATATGTGTGTAGATAACTTGCCGCACATAGGCCTTATTCTTTTCAGCGTAAAGTTGAGTTGAGTTTTACTGTAGCAAAATTTGTTATGTTTATATAGTGTATATGTTGTAATAATTTGTAACGATTTTTTCAAGACTTTCAACTCCTTCGACGGCCTGAGAGGCACATTCCCCTGCACCTACCTTGGGTTGTCTTTACGCCTCCGTAAGCTTCGCAAGATCCATTTCATGCCTCTTTTGGACAAGATCGCGGGCCGTCTTGCCCCTTGGCGTGGCAAGTTCTTCTCCAAGGCTGGACGTTTGGTCCTTGTCCAAGCGGCATGGTTATCAAGTCGTAAAGTCGAGTCGAGTCGCATGAGGGGAGACTTGGGGTGTGGACTAGTCGTGGCTAGTCAATGACTAGTCGGCAACAACATCATCTATTTTGTTTAGAAAAATAGTTGTGTAGTTGGCATGACTACTTGTACTTTTGTAAAAAGAATAACAATTACAGTGGAGTCCAAAAGCATAGCAAGGATGAGAATGCAATGCCAAGTGACTAGCTTTCTTCTAATGTTAGATGATGGAACTCACGGTAGAATGCCTAGTCGAGTCGAGGTCCCTAGTCGTACTCCAAAAAGAGACTTATAGACTAATCGTGGATTAATTGCGACTAATCGTAGGACTTGATAACAATGCCAAGCGGTCCTCTCGGCCATCCCGACCTATCTCATGGCCTCCACTACCTTACCCAAGGGGGTCATCAAAAAGATTGACCAACTCAGAAGGGCTTTCCTGTGGACAGGCAGTCAACAAGCTAATGGAGGACAGTGCCTGGTGAATTGGAAGGTAGTATGTAGACCCAAAAACCTCGGTGGTTTGGGTATTCCGGACCTACATCGCTTTGGCCGGGCTCTCCGTCTCCGTTAGCTCTGGAGAAATTGGCGTTCCCTCGACTCTCAGTGTGCTTCCGACGCCATCAACTTCACCAAGGCAGACATTGCCCTTTTCAAAGCCTCCACTCGGGCTGTGGTTGGCAATGGAGAAGACTTCAAGTTTTGAGAGGACGCCTGGCTTGAGGGCCTTTCACCTAAGGACGTCGCCCCCCTCCTGTTTGACATTGCCACGCATAAAAATCACTCAATCCGGGATGGTGTCGACGGTTGAGATATCGATCTCAAGTCAACCAAGGTTCTTTAGAAGTGAGATGGGAGACACGCCGAAAAACCACGAACAGCAACGAACAGGAGACAGGGGTTTTTATCCTGGTTCAGGCCTCTCGGGAGAGATAATAGCCCTACGTCCAGCCTTTCTTATATATCAGAGATGAATACAAGAGGTGGCTCGACGAGACGAACAAGTCTCGGCGAGATTATGGTGTGCAGGAAGTAATGCGCTATGATCAGGTGTCTATCAGATGCTAAAAGCTAGGTCAAGTCCTGGATCGGCCCCTCAACATGCCGTGGGGGTCCTGTTTATATAGCGTTGAACAA
>SPJY01026378.1:81193-125379 GCA_005191435.1 Raddia distichophylla | reverse complement strand
GCCGTATGTCTACGCTGACCACCGAAGAAGAGAGAATAGAGAGGAAGAGGGAGGAAGAAGGAGGGGGAGAGGATGACATGTGGTCCCACGTATATTTTCTGTATTCCTTGCGTATTTGGCTCGTGTATTAGGCAAAAATGTCTTGAAATGGCAAATGTGCGTGCGGAAATTGTTTGCGGTGGTTTTTTTGCGAGCGTCAATTTGAGAGTGGTAAATTTATAAGCGGCAATGTTTCGAGTGGCAAAAACTCAATTTTTTTCATCGTATGCAAGCATTGCCGGCAGGTTTTGGGTAGGGAACTATAGCTAGGCTTTGCGCGCGCACTAGCTCCGCACTACACGAGCGTGCAGTTCTAAGACACATAAATTTCCTCGAAGAGGGCACACACTCTCGGCTTGTCTGGATTCTGGACTCCGGATGCATCCCCATGCCGCCCACGGCCGGGGCCAGAAAACCACGGTGCTATACTTGTTTGTCGATCCAATAATATAATAAATATAATAAAAAATAAAAAAGCAGATAAATGATATCTGAATAGTGTGGAAATCTTGGTAACACATCACGTGGGTCAGATTTTATGTGTGACGAGTACCGTAGTCCTCAAATGCTTTTGATTGAATATGTGAATTTATAAAAACTTTTAAGTGTTCATAAATTTTTATGATTTTTCTTTGCTCAAATTGAAAATGTCATACGCGAAAAAGATGCGCAACGAAATTCTCTACAACTTTCGTATATAACACATAATTTTTAAAGCACGGGACACCAAAACTGCGAAATACCATCGTTGTTTGGAGGGTGATCGAAGTATCAGATGTTTGACATCAGATAGTCTAATATAGGCCGAAATGTCCAATTTTGGGGTCTTTATTACAAGGTATCAAATAGTTTGATGTCGGGTATAAGACTATCTGATCTTGGAACCTCCAAAATTTTCAATTTCGGATTCGATTTCGGTATCTCTATCTCGTAGTCATGTTACATATCTGACTATCTGATGTTTAGACTAGATAGTCTGATATCTTTTTAATTTTGTTTGAATATCATGTAGACTAATTTGCAAGTAGTTTTGGGATTAATGTGGATCAAGTTGAGAGATAATTGGTTCCGCTATATGTGTAGTTGTCTATTGGTGTGCAAGTGACTCGGAATGGATCAACGCCGGTAACGGGGCCAAGGACGTGGATGGATCCAGAGACCAAGTGCTCGAGGGTTGTGTGGGTTGATCGGAACTGGTTTAGGTACGTGGACAAGAATAGTTGGTCGTCGAGATTTCCAAGGTGCGCGGGAGGACTTGGTTCAAGGGGAGTTGGACATGTGGCGAGCTCATCGGCAGAAGAAGGTTGTTTTGCAAAACCGTGGGCGATAAAAATAAGTTCCGGAGTGGTCCATGGTTTTGGACAATCTTAGGTGTTAAGTTAGGCCCAACCGGGCTATCGGGTTAAGGTGGAGAGACACTGCTCTGAGAGGCGTGCGAAACATGTAATGGTCATTTGACTTACGGTTTTTTGATGATCCCATGTGAACAAAAACCCCCAGTAGTGCTGGCTTAGCCCTCCATGTAAAAGCGGTTCAACTCATTAGAGATAAGGTTAAGTCTTTTGGAAAAAGAAAGAGGCTTAGAGATAGGCTCAGGAAAAGGACGAGAGCCCAAAAAAATTGAAAAGCATAAATCTAAACCAAGCATTTCTTCATAAAATTCAGTTGTAAACCTCCATCATTAATTAAGTTGGTATTTGTAAATCCGTGATTCTTACCTCCGTTGCACTTTTCTTTCTAATTCATGTTGATTTTGGATTAATTTCTTTAGTAATTTTCCATGGTTGTTTGGGGTTGTGGATAGGTAAATCTTGATCTATATTCGCATATAAAGTCATCAAGAACCATCTACCACGAGGAACCCTAAGGGATGGAATAGATTTAAAAGTTTTCATGTTCTTGTCTAACTCTTGACCTTGAGCGCTCAAATAGAAAAAAAAAATTGGGTTTTGGCAATTTTCATTTAGATCCATCCAAGTATAACTAGTAACAACTTCATAAAACCATATTGAAAATTTGAGATAAATCCCATGGATAGATTTTGAACTAGGTCAATTTTTACACCAGGGAGCTGTGCTGAAACTACGGGATATCGGATAGCATGACAGGTAACATCGGATACTCTGATCTGACATTGGAGTATCCGATATATACATTGTACTATCTGATCTGAGTTGTGTTTAAAAGGGTTAGAATTCAATTTGGCTCCAATTCATCCCCTCTAATCATCTATCTCCATCTTTTAGTTGGTAATGCTCTAAAAACATTCGTAGTAAGCACTTCAAAACACTGTAATTTGGATAATTGAGGGAATGGATCTTTTACGATTTAGTGTAAAATGTGGTAGGTAATAGTAAAATGGAATGAAGTGATAGGCTGCAATATGGGTGCTCCGTGGTCCAACCGTTCAAGCCATTTCTACATGGAAAATAGCTCTCTGTTATACCCTAGCTAGGTATATACACCAAGAGCTTAATTATGCCATGAACAAAATTGACATCCGTGCAGGTGCTCCAGTAATCAAAAAAGGGCAGACGATACAATCACAACGGGATAAATATTTGACGAAAACAACTCTATTTATCTAGTTTAAAATATGCCCTTAGCTGCACCAATAGCAGCAGGATACACTTGCTTTAGAAGACAAAAGCTCCTAGAATCGACTGAATCGATGATTAGCAAAACTGTTTATAAAGTGCTTAATATTGACTTCGCGCGTGTAGGTAGGCACATGGGGCCACGGAGGAAGACAATAAGGATGATCTAAATTGTAACAACTACTAACTGATATTTTCGTATGCGTGGCACATGACATTAGTTTCGTAAGGCACAATTGTATTTTGTTGTTTTAGTTTTTTTGGATTTCTCTATTATTTCTTAATTTATCTTATAGAAATCGACAAGTCTAATACTTAAATTTATTTTTGAGGCTTTTCTATTTTTTTTAGATTTTTTTTTGTTCTAAGGATGATGTAGCGTGGCGCAACAGGGTGCGCGTGGTAGCGTCTTGTATGTATATATAGATAGATTGGTATTCTATTATTTTCTTGTTGTATGCATCTTACGTTGTAGAGGTTAGATTCAATTTCATAATCTAAAAAATATTTTCATTGCGAAGGGCTTCGACCTCTTCGGTCTTGGCCCGCAGATCCTCTCTGATTAAGGCGCTTCTCGGTGGTCTTGAGCTGCTCGGACAGCTCTTTGACCCTTTCTTCCGTGGCGCGCGCCCTCGCGGCCAGCTCGCGAAGCTCCTCGGCTTCTCCCGGATAGAGCCGCGGGGATGGATCCCTCTCCCCGGTCAGTTTGGCCTTGAGCTCCTTCACCTCCGCAGCGAATCGGTTCCGGCTTTCGGCCGTGGCCATGAGCTCTTCCTCGAGGCACCTCGTGCGGCGCTGATTCCGGAAGCTTTCGGCGATGGCGTCGCGCTCGATGACTACGCCTTCTTGAAGGTCCTCCATGGTGCCCCGCAAGACCTAAGTGAGAGAAGAGCAAGTCCGTTATACCGGGCTGCTGGTAAACTTAAATGAACAAGCTTTGGTTTGAGCATTACCTCTCGAAGCCTTTGCTTCAAGTTCAAACGAAGGCGCCTCTTAAGTCCGCAGGTCGCGAAGCCCTGGCTGCCCGAAGCAGCCGCGGCACGCTGTTCCTTCCGCTGCTTCTTCTCTTTGCGGGAGCGCGCTCACCTAAGGGAAGTGGCGACGGACGAAGATCTTTCTCCCCCGATCTCCTGCCATTCTTCTTGCTCCTCTGCCCGATCGCCTTCGGGCAAGATCGGCGTCGCTCTGCTCGGTGACGTCGGTGTTGCCGCGGACGGAGCGACTTGTGCGCCCTGCTCGTGGCCTTCACTCTGCTCCCTGGCAGCAGTCTCTCGTCCTGCTCGCCAGTGATCTCCGTCGCCACAGGAAGGATTTGCCCCTGCGACGAAGTGCCTGGCAGGACCACCTGCTCGGTCCCGCCCTGGGCAGCCTGCGGAGCCAACTCCTTGGCCCCGCTCTTCGTGGCTTCTTGCCCCGCCTCTTCGGCTTCCAGCCTCTCCACCGCGCTCCTCAGCGCGTCCATCTGGTCAGTGGAGCCCGGCGGGAGCACGGCCCACGCCGCCAGTTTGTCTTTGAGGGCGAGCAGTCTTGTTGCCTGCGTCGCACCGTGTAGGTGCTGAGGCAGTAATGACCGCTCGATCGCCGCGTCTGTGTCGTCGGTGGCGATCTCCTCCTGGGCAGCTGATGAAAAAGGAATACGTTAAGTCCTGTGCGGTTTGGTGGAGTGTAATGGTGAGAGTCTTGCCATTACTTACCCGCCTCAGGAGGCTTGACCTTCTTCTTCGCTCCGATACGGAGCTTGCGCCTCTTGCTCGGCGGATCCTCGGCTTCTTGTTCGCCTTGGCCTCCGGGCGCTCGCGGCGACAAACTCAGCTCTCTGCTGAGCTGAGCACTTTTTCTGCGCAATGCAAGAAGAGATTCCTTGCGCGCTATCTCCTCCTCGAGCCTCCTTTGCTCGGCGATCTGTTGCAGCCGTTCCATATGGCCCGGGTGAGCCCGTGCGTAACGCTTAAGCCATAGGGTCATGTTTCGTACCTCCTCGTCGCTTTGCTCTGTGAGAAGGGAGGGACTTGGGCGTTTCCCACTTGGCTTGCCGCGTGCGCGCTTGGCCTGCTCGGCGCGCTTCGTTGCCGCAGGGAGCTTCGTAGGCTGTTGGCAGCCAGTGAGGCGCGGCGAGCTCCGCGTCGGCTCGGCTGCTACCTTGGGCTTTCCGGCCACCTTGGCCTTGCCTTACCTCGCTTCCTCCTTGTCGGATCCTGAGAGCTCATCGACGATCCCGACGATGATGAGCTGATCTTCCTGCACATTTTGAAGCGAATGTAAGCATGCAGTTATCGTGTATGTCTAGCAACTCAGTGGGGATCTGTATAGGTTACCTCAGGGGAGCGGACGAGCACGTTCCTTGGGCACGTGTAGGCCACCTCGCCGGTGACCTCACTGTCCTTCCTAACGGCCTTCAGCATGGCGTCGACCTGCTCGGCCACCCATGCGTCTATCGGTTTCACTGCTCGAACAAAAGATGAGTTTAGTTCCTGTTTGGATGAGTCACCAAAGAAAGGTTGAGCGTTTGAGAAACCTACCCGTGCTCTCCCTAGTGATGTCTTCCCAGCCTTCTATCTTGTAGAAGGGGTAAGACCTCTTCCGCAGCCTTCTACGTTAACAAATATTGTGTCTCCAATATCATTCAGATATCGTGTCAACATTCTATTTTCTAATACTTATGAACAAAAAATAAAAACACACATGTTATGGATTATTTGGAATGGCGCTGTGATATTTTCAAATAATTCCATGCAATTGTTTGATGTTGTTTCAGTATAAGATATGTGTTTCGTTTGTCCATGCGTAAATTTTATTCTGTACAAAACATTGTTTTCATAGTTTATATGGTTTACCTAGCCCATGTATCTTCGGTCATCTACTTTCACTTATATCATTTTTTTTATTCTTCTTGGTTTTTCGGTAGCTGTTTTTTTCCCAGATAGCAAGCAGCAATATTTATTTCCCCTCTGGATTCGGACCGTTTCCATTTGCCGTCAAGATCCCTATGTTGGATTCCCACCTGGCTTTCAAACAAGCCCTAACGTGCATCCCATCAATGTCTGTAGATCGTGGTAGAGATTTCTTACGTACTTTTTCTTCGTCTGTGGTGCACTACTACTGGACATGTCGTCCATTGCCATCAACGAGGTGTGGTGCATTGCTCGACATGATGAGGCACAGCTTTCTTTGAAGATACATTCACAAGAAAGGCACAGGTCGGAGAGGAGGGGGAGAAATAAATCTGCCCCGAAGAGAGTGTACAGCTTACAAAAATGAAGTACTACGACTTGTGCGCTGTGACCATGAGTGATGAATGCATCCAGCATTGTGTACTCGCTTCGGTGCAGATCAATCGCGTGACTGTTCAATTCATTTGACTGACATATATATGGTGTAGTACAGCAGCAGCAGTATCCATTGGAAGAAGATCTTGGACGCAGTTTTCTTCACCGTTCCATTCATTTTCGGTTCTGCTTGCCCGATCTTCAGGGTTTTCTCTCGGCGATGTACTTATCATGAGTCAAGCGTCATGCCCTTTGGCAATCCATAGATAATACTCCCTCCGTATCAAAATGTTTCTCACTTTTGACTTTTAAATAAACGTTTGACCATTCGTCTTATTAAAAAAAATTATGTAAATGTCATTTATTTTATTGTGACTTGTTTTATCACTAAATATATTTTAAGTATGACTTTTTTTACATATTTATGTTAATTTTTTGAATAAGACGAATAGTCAAACGTTTGTTCAAAAGTTAAAAGTGACAAACATTTTGATACGGAGGGAGTAGTTATGTCAGATAGTCATAGTGCTACCTCAGATAGTCACAGTGCTACCTTCGCTAATTCTTTAAAGCAATGGAACTATGGGAGTGACTGAAAAGTTAAAAGAAGAGAGAAGGGGAAGAATATATAGCAGCAAAATTAATGTAGCTACCATGCACAGAGTTAATTTTTTGTGCCAAATTTTCAGTGAAGTAGTATAAGATATCTTCGGGAGAACTAGAAAAAGATGGGAGTTGGGCAAGCTTGTCGCACATGAACAGTTAGTCAACTTCAACAGCCGACTTGCGTCCTACTACCAACCTTGAGAGAGATTTTTTACTGTCCAAGCGGTCCAGCCACAGCATCGCCCGTACGCTCCAGCTCAGAAATTTACTGCGCGAGATTAAACCCATTACCTGTCCAGTCACACCAGCTATATATGCATGCTGCATACATCTGCAGCAGCTCTCGTCTCTGACACGATCCCCCCAGGATCCAATCTGGAGTTCTGCACATCTTGCACCCATGCACGCACACGCTCACACACGCATACGCATGTACATGTACATGTACACACAGACGCATACTATCTCTGAACCCCTCTCGCCTTCGCTTGCACTGTCTCGGCTTATTTTACCCACACACACACACTCACTCTCTTGCGCAATTATCCCCTTCACATGCTCCCCTTCCTCCATCCTTACTGTTCATGTCGCTCTCTCTTTACTCGCCATTTAATCGTCTTCCCGAGCTCTCACATGGCGCTGCATTAATATATAGCACCACCTCCTTCGTCTCCCGCTCCAAGAACTCACTCCCCGAGCTCAGCTCAGCTCACAGTTCACACATATCCATCGTTCTGCCCGGGCCTTGGCTAGCTACACTGTGAGTGATCGCTGTGTGCAGATTGCGTATACAGACAGTACGTAGCTAGCTAGCTGCTGCTGCTGTGCTTGTCCATGTCGGGTAGGTCGTCCAGGAGGGGCAGCTTCACGCTGCGGCAGCCGCCGGTGGTGGACGACATTGGCTGCAACTGCCGCCGCCCGAAGCTCTTCTCGCTCTTCTCCTCGTCGTCCCTGTCGTTCCGTGGCGGGGGCAAGCCCAAGTCGCCCATCGCCTCCTCCGCGTCCACCACCACGGCGTTCACGGCCACCACCGGCGGCGGTGGCAGCGGCACCACCGCCACCTCCACGGACTCCGCCTCGTGGGGCCCCGCGTCGTTCACCACCAAATCTTTGTACGAGGAGCCGGCGCGTCGTCAGGAGCAGGCGGAGCAGGAGATGAAGCGCCGGCGACGTCGCCGGCGCGCCGCCGCCTCTCGTGGCGGCGGCGACCACGAGCCGCCGGAGCACGGGGAGGAGGATGCCGCGTGTGGGCGGGTGGCGCGGGAGAGCGTGGCGGTGGCTGTGGAGTCGGCGGAGCCGTACGAGGACTTCCGGGAGTCCATGGTGCAGATGGTGGTGGAGAAGGAGATCTACGCGTGGGACGACCTCAACGAGCTCCTCCACCAGTTCCTCTCCCTCAACTCGCCGCGCCACCACCCGCTCATCCTCCACGCCTTCGCCGACCTCTGGACTCGCAACGGCCTCTTCTCCCCTCCCTCCCCCTGCCAGTTCTAGCCTAACAGGCTAACATGCTGCACGTATGTACGCATGCATATCACATATTCACGCCTCGAGCTACTCCTGTTAATTACTAGCACCTGATCATCAGTCAGTTTGTTAACTACCTAGACTACTTATTACTGCTTCATGACCGGGAAGTTATTAGTGGAGATCCCGGCGAGATATATGCATCTGATGTCCTTCCCTCTTCAGCTTAAGCTAAGCTCAAACACCAGTTGCATATATCTGCATGCTTCTTGATGATGTTAATGTCATGTCATGTCATGTGTTGTAATGATGCGCGCGTGTGGCGCCGTGGTGGTGTAATGATATCGGAGCACTATCTACAGCTCCAGCTCCTGCTGGCTAGCAAGCTAGTCAAGACTCAAGACATGCATCCTGTGCACGGATCATCGCAATGCTCGCTGATGAGTCACTGACAATGGAGTTGAGTACCGCTTTTGTTGCGATTCGTTTGCTCATCACTGTCCTCTAGCCTCGACACGTACGTACGTACCGTGCAGCTAGCCCGCGTCGCTGTTAATTTTTCCCCTCGTCTTCTGCATGCATGGCGCAGTCGGCCTTGCCCCTTCTCGTTCCGTGTGGAACGTACAAAGTCGTGTGTTAACGTGATCGATGCGGGCCGTGGACCGGAGCGCAAAAGCTGCCCCGATGCTACCTGTTTCCCTGTGGGGTTTCGTTGGCTTGATGTGCCCAGTTGTTTCACTGTGTGGGCGCGCGCCAAACTGACGCTGTGCCCAGAGCGCTGTACCTCTGCAGCGTCGGATGAGATTGAGGTAGATAGATACAGTAGATACAGCTGCGCCTACGATTCAACGGCTGGATCTTGATACAGTGATTTGCACGGAACATATGCCCTGTGTGGGCTTTTTCGAGGGTAAAGCCTAACGTACGGTCTGTTTGGTTGATGTAAGCTTTTCAACAAATGGCATATTGTACCATGTTTGTAAAGAAACTTTTTGTGGCAAAGTTCTTCACTCAAATGAGTTCTAAATTTATATGGATTTTTCACAATCATAAATTGCTCCCAAAGATATGTACAGATTAACAGATCTAGGACTAGCAACACAAATGCGTGGATCACCATGCAAGTAATATATAACGAGCGAGGTGACCCGCGCGTTTGCGCGGCTAGATTTGTGTTAAGATATAGATAATATATCAGATTAGATTTAGATTTTATCTCTAATATACATATAATATATATAAAAAAAGCATAGTTAAACGAACCCCCACATTAATTATAAATACAACAAATCCCCACATTAACCAAAGAGAAAAAGAAAAATCTACACCGTCGATTTTTTGTGGGTCCAAATTACAATATACTAAATTTTAAAATAGAATTCATATCAAAAAGTAAAAGTAAAAGAAAATTTTAAAAATAATAATGAAAATAAGAGTTCATGTCAGAATAAAAGAATGTCTTCATATGGGATTCGATAAAAATGAATAAATATGGAATATACAATAATACGAATAATATTCATATCAAATTAAAGGATTGAGACAAATTACAGTATGCTCGTTAAGTTAAAGAATGGTGTACAGTAATTGAAAAAACCAGTCGTCTATATTCAAACTGAAAAAAAGAAGAAGCAGAAGACCGCTATATATTTAGCAAATTCAAATTCGATTGAGTAATTGTTCCTCCAAAGCTACCGGTCTCTTTCACACAGCACACCTGGGAACAAGTTTTAAAGACGCTAACTAATGACGGTTTGGGACAACTTGTCGTGTTTCTCCAATCGAGGCAGAGAACTGTGTGGGCTTGATCGACTGCTTGTGGACCTCAGTCATCAAGCCTGCTCGAGAGTCGCGAGTCACCGGTGCCGGGAACTACAGTGGCTGGCTAGCTCCAATCGTTCGCGCGTACTGATTTTGGCGTAAATTTCTACTGCTCCGGCCTTTTAAACGTAGACGCGTACGGTAGAGGGAGAAGGCGCAGTAAATGTGCGATCGATGCAATGGGGTGCTGTTTCTGTTGCGCCCCTCGCTGGTTTAAGACTGCACTGTGCGCGCATGCTAGAGCCAGCGGTGCAAGCAGCAGGGTTTAGTAGCCAGCGATCGATCGATGGACGATCAATACATGGGGGGACTCTGGTTTTATGGTGCCACAGTAAAACTTGAAGTTGCACTGACACGCAAGCACATGCTATCGATCGCATGATCGTATTCATGGCCGGTGCTGGCATTCACAAATCATGCCGCCAAATACGATTTCTTGCATGCATGCTTCAAATTCAAGCTGAGAGTGGAGTACGTACGTAAATTGCCTGGCATTTATTCGATCCCCTCTGCCGTTGTTCGAACAGTGGAATTGTGTGCAAACGACGCTACTTGGCAGACCGATATACAGGCAGCCACATTTCAGCACAAGTACGTACGTGGGGTACGTGAGTATACGTCCAATATTTCTGCTGCGTACCTAAGTAGTACATTGTAGTGCACCAGTACCCTATGAGACAAAAGTACGTGTACATACGTAGGAAAAAGTCACGACTCCCCGTATACGTGTAGTAGGATGAGGTAGGTTCAGAGTAACAGCACTACTAACACTGCTTGTCTTTACCTGGCCGATTCGACCATGAAATTCACCAAGCGATCGAGCCGTAAGCCTCTTCGTACAGCAGTACCTACCCATGGAATCCAATCCAATCTCATAGCCCAATCAGAGATGCTCCGTCTCCATTCTCTTTCCAACGTTGGAGACTTGGAGCAGGCAGCAGGGTGGCAAGGAGCTCCCCAGTGCGCAGCCCAAGAATCACCGAGGCCTTCGTCGTCGGCGTTCGACCACGCGGCGTGCCTATCCAGCGACACGAGACTATCGGGCAAATGGCCGGCCGCACACACGCCTCAGCGCTCACGGCACAGGCGCGCGGCAGCAGCAGCTGGGCGCTAATGAATGCCAGGTCGTCCGCATTAGCCAGGGTGGGGGCGCGCCTCGGGAGTTCGTGACCCTGACACGGTCAGTGCGCGCAGGCGGGCGCGGCCCAGTGGCCTGCGCCTGCGTGCGCCGCCCCCCGCGCGCGCCCGGTGCCCCCGACCCCGAGCCGGCGAGGCTTTTGTCCGAGCCGCGCGCAGCGGCAGCGGCAGCGGGAGGCGTCGAGAGCGCGGCCGCGCGGCGAGGTTACACGTCCATTAATGCTGACACGGTCGCGAGACGGGGTCACGGCCTCACGGGGAAGCGCCCCAGCCGCGCGCGGCCGTACGCTCCAAATCGCGTGCGCGACCGGGCATCATGGGGCCATGGGGGGTGAGCGGGCGAGGTGCCTGTGCCGTCGAGGTGTCCGGCTGGCCGGTGGCTACATGTGTGGTGCTACGGACGACGGAAGCGCGCGGTCGGCTCGCATGGTGTTCGTGGTTTTTGCCTTTTTGGTGTGGATTCTTTTTGGAATTACGAGAGCACGGTTTGGATTTCGGCGGCATTTACTTGCTCACTAATCCCGATTCGCCGTATCTTGTGACCTGTGGGCCATTGACGCCGCGCGTGCCGTTGGATTCGCTCACGTACGTCCAAAGCACCATAAATGGACTGTGGTATTCATCGGTCGTCACCTTGCAGCTTGTGATCGGTGCTCTTTTTTTTCTTTTACAGGGGCTGCATGAGCGTATACGTGTGTTTATCTGCTTGTATTGTAAATTTTGAGAGCTTTTGAAGATGGTCATAAAAGCTAGATACAACTCGTATAACTTATCTTTTTAGAGTTTTTTTAGCACATCTTTGAGATAAGAAAAGAACATACCAAAAAAAATCGAAGCATTTTTTATTCTAAAAACCTACATGAGCAAATAAGAAGGTTAACAAACGAGTTGTGCCACTTCTAAGTTCTTTCTCTATAGTCCTCTAACCTTTGAAGTGTTAGATCTCTATTCTATTGAAGTTGTTGTTAGGCACAATCTATTGATTGAATATCTACATAATTGTAATTAATGGTGTTATTTTTTTCATCGAAAACAACTAAAATACATATTAAAGAACTTTAGAGCTAGAATCAGGACCCACTATATTAATGGGGGTGAGTTCTTTTAATTAGTGGATAATGGTTTTGTTGCTCCATATTTTTTAGCTTTGACCATTATGTATTGAAACTAGATTGTATTTTCAAGATTCAACCTCAAAATTTTAATTTTTTGAGAGTTATTACATTTAAAATTTATGTTTAAAATTTTGAAATACTTTTAAAAGTTTATTATTAAATATATTAAAAAATTTCAAAAGGCTCTAAGATCCCAATTCGAATATGATTTTGAATTTTCTAGATTTTAAGATAAATTTTCAATTTTTATTTCTTTTTATACTCTAAATTTTTTCCTGAAGTTTTATTTTCAATAAAATTTTTTTAGGTGGTATGGATGCTATGTCATTAGAAAACTACATGTGTGGTATCTACATCTGCAGTTAACGGTCATCTAATGACCACCTCACCATTTAATGGTTAATTTAATGCAAGTAGAATTAACTTTTAGGTGCGACAAAGTAATTTAAGTTTAAGGGTGAATTATCGTAGGCGCTAATCAGCTCCTAATCTGATATCTAATATACTCTATCAGCAGAAGCAATTAATTAAAACAGTAATTAAACAAGATCACAACACAAACAAACCGATCTAAAAATTAAATTAAGAACGAGAAAGATCGTGTACCAGAAACACAACTTACAATTGCATCAAGAATGTGCATGGTTCCTTTACGTTGAAGCATACAATCCCTCAAATTCACCTGTAATTTCTCTCTAATCACCCCTAATATTCTATAAAGTTTCCGCTAATTTTGTAACCATCGTTAACATTGAAAAACCAACTTACAATTGCATCAAGAACGTGCATGGTTCCTTTACGTTGAAGCATAAAATCCCTCAAATTCACCTGTAATTTCTCTCTAATCACCCCTAATATTCTATAAAGTTTCCGCTAATTTTGTAACCATCGTTAACATTGAAAAACCATGAAACACGCCTTAGGCCTTGTTCTTTTCAGCGTATCGTTGCGTTTGTGTATTACTGTAGCAAATTTGAGAGCCCTCAAAATGAGGTCTAAAGATTATAAAAAAATAATTAAAAAATAGTTTTAGAATCTTTGGAACGACTACTATAAGTCACGAAAAAATCGTCGCAAATTATGACAACATATGAGCTATATAAAAATAACAAAATTTGCTACAGTAATACGCAAACGGTACGATACGCTGAAAAGAACAAGGTCTTAATCCCGAGACCCCTCGGACCTATATATATAGGAACTAAATCTGCCCCGTTCTGGGCCGCTGCTCAACTGTTATGGGCTACTGCTCGCGTGGCCAGCTCGCCTGGCCTCTGTCCACGCACGTCTTCTGACCGAGCCAACCTCCAGCTCCAAGGCCACGCGCACCTGCTGGTCTTCCTGCTCGCAGATGGGCCATCTTCTGCTTGTTGCCGCATTGCTAGCCTGCTCCCTTGCGCATGACGGCCTGCAGCCGGCTTCTGCACGGTTGCCTGCACAGCTGCATCTAGGGGTGGCACACGAGCTCATTTCGAGCGTTTTCTAAAATTAACACAGATGGATTCTATATAATTTTAGCTATTTTTTAAGGGTAAATTTACAACTGAGCCCACGAGCCGAGCCGGTGCCGAGCCGAAGTGCATTTGATGTTTGTCTAAAATTGTATAATTTTAATGTTAGAACAATCTAGAATTGAATTGGATGTAATTTGAAACCGAGCCAAAAATTCAGAAAACGAGCTCGTGTGCCAGCCCTAGCTGCATCTGCATGCCAACACACATGCATGTGTACATGCACACACACAATTGCTGCATGCACTCACGCACGTGCACTTTCATAAAATCATTAGTCCAATGTTAATCCAATAAATCAAAATATTTCAAATATTAATTCAAAAATCACCAATTTCACTTAAAAATTCTCCAAAATTCCAAAGTTCATTAAAAAAATCTCATCAATTCCTCATCACAAAAATCATCACTCAACAAAGGGTTAAGTAAAACCGCCTTGTACATTTCAGCTTAACGTAGCGTAGCGTAGCGTTTCAAAAAAATTTGAGAGTATTTAAAAGTGGTTTAAATATTTAAAAATAGTTTCAGAATCTTTATGAGAACTACTAAAAACCTGAGAAAAATCATTGCAAATTATTACACCAAATAGGCTATACAAAAAAGATAAATTTTACTGAAACGCTACGCTACACTACACTAAGTTGAAATGTATTTAGTACAACTTTGAGGGTCAAAATTAAAAAGAAATTCCACTCATTGCCGGTAAAGAGTGGCCTAGGTTGTCTGAAAAACCATAGTTACCCGGAAATAATTGTGATAACACATCCGGGCCTTCGTTGATATAAAACCAGTCCACAAAGCAATTACAACCCAATTAAATTACATGTCTGAATAGGATTTTTTACTGTACTGGCTTTTATTTAATTCAAAATTAAAAAAATAATTTTCCATTTAAATTAACTAAAAAAAAGTAGCCCGGCACCAGATGGTCGGGCGTTATTTTTGAAACGCCGAGCAGACGGAAGATTAATTATAAAACGCCCACCCATGGGCGGTATTTAATTATAAAACGCCCACCCATTGGGCAGTATTTAAATAACGCCAACCCATCCATACTTTCGACAGGTTCATGCAACGCTTATTCAGTTTGTTCCCTGTATTTCGCCTGAACAAGAAGTGCTAGTGGCAATCCTCGTTCCGTGGTAATCTCAACATAACGCCTCCATCATCGGGTTGCCTTTATCGGTAGCAACTCCTAATAAGATCTTTCCGTTGGGGATAAAATCACGGCCCATTACCATGGTCCTCCCTGATGGCCCAATCGAACAACTTTCTAGGGCCCAGCTCCCTAGAAGGTTCTATCAGGCCCATGTGCATCCTGCCGAACAGCTTCCTAGCTGGCACGGTGCGTAACGGCATAAGATTCGTGTTTGAGTCCGACTCGAACAAGAGGTCTGCGCGGCTACGTGAAGACCCGGACGTTGGTTTTCCGGATTGGAATAGGAGTCGTGATCCCCAAGAATTGGAGTATATCTTATCTACCGTGGGATGTTGGACTGTCCTTGAGGGCGCTGCTCGGACGTGGCTGTTCAATCAGTGTTCAATCAGCAGGAAGGTTCCATCTGCTCGTTGGACCAACTTTGTGACGCTCTGATTGTCAATTTCCAGAGCTGTTACGTGTGTCTGGGCAAGGAGGATGATCTGCACCCGATGATCCAGGTGAACGGGGAGACCCTCCGCAACTTCGTGAAGCATTTTATTAAGATCCGCAACACGATCCCGAACATCTCGGACGAATCTGTTGTCTGCGCTTTTAAAAACGGAGTCCGCGACGAGCGGCTCACCCAGAATCTCGAGATCAATGAGACCTGGACCGCCAACGACCTGTTCAAGGCGGCTGACCGTTATGCCAACGCGGCAGAGCGCGTTCAGTATAAGAAGGCGTTCGACAAGGGCGAGCTGCCCGCCCAGCCTGGTGTGGATGAGAAGAAAAAGAGCAGCAACAATCCTAGTGACAAGAAGTCCCAAAAGAAAAAGAACATTGGTGATGCGACCAATACCGTCGTGGGTATAGATCGCGCATCTCCTCCCAAGGATGGGCAGAAAAAACCCAACAATAACTATAAGGGCAAGAAGCCTGCCCAGGGAGGTAATCAGGGCAAGAAAGGTCTGAGTGACCGATACTGTCTGTTCCACCAGCATCACGGCCACGATATACGCCATTGCAGGACCTGGGCTGCAAAGCTCGAGGATTTCTACAACGGCAAAGGCCCTATGCCCACCCTCCCCGAAAAGGGTGATGCCGGCAAGGACAAGCGCCAAGCCGATGGTGGTGATCGGAACGACGAGGATGACTATCCTGAGCCCGTGAACCACATAGCCATCATCTTCGGCGGCTCCTCGGTTTATCCCTCTCGGCGCAGCCTCAAGGAAGCTGCTCAGGAGGTACACAACGTCGAGAAGGGCAAACCACAGCCCGAACAGATGAAGTGGACCGAGGTTCCTATTTCCTTCTTTAAGGAAGATTGCCCCACTGGGATGACCAATCCTCAGCGGCTCCCACTGGTGGTCGCCCCGACCATCAGGAATGCCAGAGTCGGCCGTGTCCTGGTCGACGGCGGGAGCGCGTTGGACTTGCTTTCTGCTAAAGTCTTGGACGAGATGCAGATTTCTCGCTCCAAGCTGAAGGAAGTCGCAATGCCCTTCTACGGGATCGTTTCGGGAGAAGCTGTTCAGCCGCTCGGGCAGGTCGTCCTGCCCGTCACCTTCGGCACCCCAAGCAACTTTCGGACAGAGTTGATCACGTTTGACGTGGTTGATTTCCCATCTGCCTACAACGCGATCTTGGGCCGGCCATCTCTTGGCAAGTTCATGGCCGTGTCTCACCATGCATACCATTACGTGAAGATTCCGGGCCCTAGCGGCGTGATCACGGTCAAGGGCAATTACAAGGCTGCTCTGGATTGCGACGAGCAGTCCCTCGCCCTGGTCGATCAGCTTCCGCCGCGTGGACCTGAAGTACCGCAGACCAAGTCTGCTCGCCCCAAAGTTTCCCTTCAGCCAGGAGGAGAAACTAAGGAAGTTCCGCTATCCCTCGAGGATCCGTCCAAGACAGTTCACTTGGAGCCAATCTGGATCCCAAATAGGAAATCAAGCTCATTGCCTTCCTCCGAGCTAATGCAGACGTGTTTGTCTGGGAGCCGTCTGACATGCCCGGAGTTCCAAGGGAGGTTATCGAGCATAAACTGGTAGTCCGGCCGTACAAAAAGCCTGTTCGCCAGAAACTTCGACGCTTTTCGGATTTCAAGCAGGGGAACATCAAAGATCAGCTTGGCAAGCTGCTCGCTGCTGGTTTCATCCGCGAGGTTGATCACACTGAGTGGCTGGCCAACCCTGTGATCGTGAAGAAGAAAGGTGGCAAGTGGAGGATGTGTGTCGATAACACAGATCTGAACGCGGCTTATCCTACGGACAATTTTCCGCTGCCTCGCATAGACCAGCTGGTCGACGCGACTGCGGATGCCCAGCTCTTGAGTTTTTTGGATGCTTACTCCAGTTATCACCAAATAAGCATCTCCCCCGAGGATGAAGAGAAGACTGCCTTCATCACCTCCTTCGGCACTTTCTGCTATACGACCATGTCTTTCGGTCTGCGCAATGCTGGTGCCACGTTCCAGCGCTTAATGGAGAAGACTTTCCCAGAACAGCGCGGAAAAAACCTGGAGGTCTATGTCGACGACATAGTTGTAAAGAGCAAGTTTGCTCCAGATCATGTAAAAGACCTGGCCGAGACTTTTCGTAATCTCACCAGGCATCGAATAAAATTAAATCCAGAGAAGTGTACCTTTGGTGTTCGATCTGGAATGTTGCTCGGTTATGTTATTGGTTCGCAAGGTATTTCTGCCAACCCTGAAAAAATCGAGGCCATTGAAAATATGCAGGCTCCAACTACCGTAAAGGAAGTACAGAGCCTCACTGGGCGGATGGCTGCTCTAAGCAGGTTTATTTCCCGTCAAGGCGAACGCGGGCTGCCCTTCTTTAAGGCCCTGCGCAAGCACAATGGTTTCGAGTGGACAGAAGAAGCCGATAGATCCTTCCAGGATCTGAAGCGATACCTGTCCAATCCTCCCGTCTTGACTACCCCGCGGCATGGCGAGCAGCTCCTGCTGTACCTAGCTTGCACGCCACAAGCGGTGAGCGCGGTCTTGACGGTCGAAAGGGAAGGCATCCAGCGACCAATCTATTACGTGAGCGAGGTACTTCACGGACCAAAGGAGCGTTACCCTGAGGTCCAGAAGCTGCTCTACGCTTTGCTCATGTCCTCCAGGAAGCTTCGCCACTACTTCCAGGCGCATCAAATACTGGTCCCAACCACGTTCCCTCTGGGAGAGATCCTACGGAACAAGGAATCTAGCGGACGTATAGCTAAGTGGGCAATGGAACTAGCAGAGTTTGATCTGTTATTCGCTGCCCGAACTGCTATTAAGTCACAGGTCCTAGCTGACTTTGTCGCTGAATGGACTTGCCCGCCCAAATCCCAGGACGCTCCCGAGCAACCTGATGAACCCCCTTGGACCATGTTTTTTGATGGCTCGCGCACTGGAAACTCGGGGGCTGGTTTTGTTCTCATCTCCCCTCAAGGAGAGCAACTCCAGTATTCTATCCAACTACACTTTGTGGCGACTAACAACGCCGCGGAGTACGAGGCCCTCCTCGCGGGACTAAGAGCGTGCAAGTCGCTCGGCGTCCAACGGCTGACCGTGAAGGGAGATTCACAGTTGGTCATCAACCAGGTCAACAAGGAGTATCAGTGCTGCGATGACTCAATGGCGCGATACCTGGCTGAAGTGAGGAAGTTGGAGCGGCACTTTCGATTTTTCGAGGTGCTCTTCGTGCCCAGGAAGGACAACTTCTTGGCCGACCAGCTGTCCAAGTATGGATCCTCACGCCAACCTGCTCCGGCGGGGGTGCTCGTCGAGTACCTATACAAGCCCTCAATCACGTCCCCGGACGAGGCAACTGAGACAGGTGGTGCTGTCTCCGTTATCGAGCAGGCTGCGGATTGGACAACGCCATTTGTCCGCTATCTAGCAGATGGGACCCTGCCCGACGACGAAGCCGAGCGTTCCCGGCTTACAAGGCGTGTTGCTCCATACAAGCTTATGGGCGGCATCCTTTACCGTCGAGGTGCTCTGGGAGTTCTCTCCAAGTGCATCTCGCAGCAGGAGGGTGTGTTCCTTCTTAGGGACATGCACGAGGGTGCCTGTGGCAACCACGCCTCCTTCAGAACTCTGGTCGGCAAAGCGTTTCGCATGGGCTATTATTGGCCTACCGCGTTACAAGATGCTCGGGATATCGTGACTAAGTGCAAAGCTTGCCAATTTCACGCCCGGAAGGCACATAAGCCCGCCCAAGAGCTCCAGACGATCCCCCCAACATGGCCTTTCTCCACATGGGGTCTGGATCTACTCGGCCCGTTCCCTAAGGGGTACAAAGGCTATACACACCTGCTCGTCGCCATTGACACTTTCACAAAGTGGATTGAGGCAGAGCCTGTGTCTTCTCTTCACGCCAAAACGGCTGTTCGCTTTTTCAAAAGCAACGTGGTCACGCGATTTGGGATTCCCCACAAGTTGATCACGGATAACGGTACCCAGTTCAGAAGCGAGCTATTCCAGGAATACTGCGAACAGCTGGGCACCAAGGTCTGTTTCGCCTCTGTGGCACATCCACAGAGCAATGGAGCAGTCGAGCGAGCTAACGGACAGATCGTCCAGGGTATCAAACGGCGGGTGTTCGCTGCTCTTAACGAGCACAACAAAGCCTGGGTTGACGAAGTTCCTTCCGTCCTCTGGGCAGTTCGCACTACGGCCAGCCGGGCAACCGGGGAAACTCCTTTCCAATTGGTCTATGGTGCAGAAGCCATCCTGCCCGCCGAAATCGTACTCGGTTCGCCTCGCACGAGCTCGGTCAACTTAGTTGACGACGAGCAAGAGCGCCTCCTCGATCTCGATCTCCTCGAAGGCACACGCGACCGGGCACAAGTCAGAATGGCGCGCTACCAGCAAGCTCTTCGCCGGCACGCTGCCAAATCAGTTCGACCAAGGGTCTTGAAGGCGGGCGACCTCGTTCTGCGCCGTGTCCAGAACTTGTCCAATGCCAACAAATTAACTCCACGCTGGGAGGGCCCATTCACGGTCGTTTCTACTGCTCGCCCGGGGGCTGTTCGTCTGGCCATGGAGGACGGGAGAGAGCTGACCAGCACTTGGAACATCGACCAGCTTCGTAAGTTCTTTGTGTAGATCTTCTCTGTGTTTGCTTAGCCTTGCGCTTTTCGTAAACTTCGCGCCTTAATTCGTCCAAGTCTTTCGGGCACCATGTAAAGTTCAATCCAATTTTCAGTGAATTTTTCACGGCCCTGTGCCCTTTTCACTACTTGTCTTCTCAGACTGCTTTCTCTGGTAACACTTGATGGCTGCCCGGCCTTGCGAACTTTTGGCTCCGTACTTTTAAGGATTTTTCCCTACCCATATCTAGTTTCGATAAGTTCCCGAACTCAGGGTTGCGTAACACGGCCTTTCCACCTTGCGGCTAAGTCTGCTCTCGTAAGCCCTCCGCGGCAGAGGCACTTACTGCTCGGCGCGACCACTTGGCAAAGCCCGCTCTCGTAAGCCCCCCGCGGCAGAGGCACTTTCCTTGCTCGGTTACTCTCGGAACAGCCTAACTTACGTCAACGAGCAGAATACGGAACGAATCGGGCAAGGTACGGGTGTCGCTCTTTTCTCCCTACGCACGTGCTCAAGTTCGCAAGCTCAGGTTCCTGAGCATCGTCCGTACCGGGGGCTAGGGTGTCGCTCTTTTCTCTTGTGCACCTGTTCGAGCTCGCAAACTCAGGATTTCGAGCAGCTGCACAACGGGGGCTGGGAGTTAGGCTAAGCGCTCTACCGGTTTTCTTAAACTTTCTAGCGCTGTTCGCTTTTCTCTTAGTTTCAGTTCGTCCTTGTCTTTTTACTGCTCCTTTTTGCAGGAAGAAAGGTAAGTTCTTATTTCATTAATCACAAGTTACAGGTACAAGGACCTTTCGGGTTACAGCCGCAGCACTACTTAGGAGCAAGCTGCTCCTTCAACTCCTCAACTTCTAGCTTGAGGCGCACGACTTCGCCCTGGGCCTTGATTCCTTCCCGGGCTTCAGCTCGGAGGCGTTCGATCTCCTCCTTGCTCCGCTTGGCCTGCGCCGCAGCCTCTGTCCGGATGGCCTCGACTTCCTCGGTCTTGGCGCGCAGCTGGTCAGCCAGAGCCTCGCTCTGACTAACTCGCTGCTCTGCGGTCTTGAGCTGCTCGGCCAGCTCCTCGACCTTCTTCTCTGCGGTGATCGCCCTCACCGCCATCCCGCGCATCTCCTCGATCTCTTCCTGTGAAGCCCACAAGGTTGAGATCTTGGCCTGGAGTCCCGCGGACGTCTGCTCCTCCTTGGCAAGCTGGGTCTTGAGTTTCTTGGCTTCTGCCGCAAGCTGGTTCCGCCAGTGGGAAACATCAGCAAGCTGCTCCTCGAGCCACTTCATGCGACCCAGCTTCTCCTCCGCGGTGCTGGACTTGACGGCTTGCCCGCGAAGCTCCTCGGCCTCCTTCAAGAGAGCCTCGCAGGAACGCCTCTCTTGGGTCAGCTGGGCTTCCAGCGTCTTCACCTCTTCCTCCAGCCGGCTTTGGCTTCGAGCTGGTACAGAGGGTCCCGCTTCAGCCCCCGTTGTCCGGAGATGTTCCCGGAGGGACGCCAATACGGCGCTCCGCTCGACGGTGACGCCGTCCTCAAGTTCCTCCATGGTGTCCCTGAAGACCTGAGGGAGAGGATCGTGTTAACCATTTTGGCGATTACATCATTAAGCTGAAGCAGGTTTGGTCTTGGGGCTTACCTTGCCGAGCCGACGCTTCAGTCCGCGGCGCAGGCGGTCCTCGAGGCCGTGCGTCACGAAGCCCCGCTCGTGCGGGATGAGGCGGGCGCGTTCTTCTCGTCGCCGCCTTGTTCGCTCCTTCTTCTTGCGGGAGCGCGTCTGCTCGGGAGCAGGAGCAACGGGCGAAGCGCTTTCGTCTCCGCGCTCCTTCTCCCCTTCCTCTTCCTCTTCCGCCCGAACAGCTTCGGGCGAGACTGGGGCTACCCGGCCGGGTGGCGCCGTTACCTCCGCGGGCAGGACGACTTGCTCGACCTGCTCGGGGGCTTCTTCTTCTTGCTCCCTGGCGGCAGGGATTTCGCCCTGCTCGCCAGAGAATCCCGTCGCCTCAGGGGTGAGCACCCCCTGCGACGAAGTGCCTGGCAGGACCGGCTGCTCGGTCCCGCCTTGGGCAGCTTCCGGAGCCTTTGCCTTGGCTCCGCTCTCTGTGGCACCGCTAGCCGCCTCTTCTGCTTCTAGCCGCTCCACCGCGCCTTTGAGCGCGACAAGCTGCTCGCCGGAGCTTGGAGGTAGCAGGTTCCACGACGCCAGCTTGTCCTTGAGGCTCGCCAGCCTCACTGCCCGCGATGCACCGTGCAGGTACTCGGGCAGCAGCGACCGCTCGAGCGCCGCCTCGACATCGTCTGTGGCGATCTCTTCTTGGACAGCTGATGAAAAAGAGATGGTCGTTAAGTCTATTGCGGTCAGAAGGTGGAAAGATCGAAAGATCGATTTCTACATACCTGCCGTAGAAGGCTTGATCCTGATCTTCTTCGCTGGAATCTTCCGCCGCTTCCTCGGGGGCTCCTTGACGGCTTCTCCGCCTTGGCCCTTAGGTGTTCGTGGCGATGAGCTCAGCTCTCTGGTGAGCTGAGCACTCCTCTCGCGCAACGCAAGAAGTTTCTCCTTGCGCGCGACCTCCTCCTCGAGTCTCCTCTGCTCGGCGACCTGTTGTAGCCGCGCCATATGGCCCGGGTGAGCCTGCGTGTAACGCCTAAGCCAAAGGGTCATGTTCTTTACCTCTTCGTCGCTTTGCTCGGCGAGGAGGGAGGGGCTTGGTCTCTTCCCGCTGGGCTGACCGCGAGCCCGCTTGGTCTGTTCGGCGCCCTCTGTCGCCGCGGCTGGTCTCTTCAACGTCTGGCGGCCGCCGTGGCGCGGCGAGCTCCGCGTCGGCTCGGCCGCCACCTTGGGCTTCGTGGCCACCTTGGCCTTGCCCTTCTTTTGCTTCTCCTTCTCGGACCCGGAGAGATCCTCGACGATCCCTCCGAGGATCAGCTGGTCCTCCTGTGCGTTTTGAGAAGAGAACGTTAGCATTAAAACCAACGGTGTAAATCTAGCAGCACGGGCTGGGTATAAGTGATTTACCTCGTCTGTGCGGACGAGCACGTTCCTCGGACAAGTGTATGCCACCTCGCCGGTGACCTCGCTGTCCTTCTTCGCCGCCTTCAGCATGGCGTCGACCCGTTCGGTCACCCATGCGTCGGTTGGCTTCTCTGCCCGAGCAGATGGAATCGTTAGTTTCCTGTTCGGAGAAAATGATCAATGAAGAGGTTGAGTCTTAAAGGCACTTACCCGTGCTCTCCCTTGTAATGTCTTCCCATCCCTCTATCTTGTAGAAGGGATAGGAACGCCTCCGCAGCGGACAGATCCTGTTCGCTGTGAAGTCCCTGATGATCTCCCTACCCGTGAGCCCCAAGCTCACGAGAGAGGCGATCTTCTTCGTCAGGTACCAGTCCTCGGCGGACATCTCCGGCCGGGGCATGGTTGTTCCCTTCGCCGGCGCTTTCCCGGCGTAGAAGAGCTTGCTGTCGCCGCTCCTCTTCGCGTAGAACCACCTCGCCCACCACGTGCCCATCGAGTCGAGCAGCGGCGGGCGGGGGTATGGCGCGTCGTCGGCGGTGCTCCGGAGCTTGAGGTAGTAGCACCCAAGCGCCGAAGCGGCGGAGCTGCTCCTCGTTACCGTGTAGTAATGGAGGAACAGCCCCACCGGCGGGTCGATTCCCAGATAGCCTTCGCACAAGTGTGCAAAGACGGCCATCTGGAGGATGGAGTTCGGATTGAGGTTCGCCACCTCCAATCCGCTGATGTTCAAGAAGGCCTCGACGAAGTCGCTCTCAGGAGACCTCAGCCCGAACAGTGCGAACTGTTCGAAGCTGATGAATTCTCCCTCGAGCGGCTCCGGAGTTTCCTCCTCTCCGGGCAGCCTCCAGCTGCCGGTGTCCAGGTGGCCCTCTTCCTCCCAAGCTCTCAAGTCCTCCTCGGTCAAGCTAGTGGCTATGTGTTTGGCCATAGCGGCTCCCAGGGTTGGACGAGCAGGTTTTGCGGTGGAAGTTTGGCACTTAGATGCTGGGCGCGGTTGGAACTAGGGCTTGGAGAGGAAAGGCGCGAGAGCAGAAGTGGCTGGCCGCGGGCGACTTGGGTGCCTTTATAGGCCCATATGAGCAGCCCTGCAACGGTTAGTCGCCAAACGGCTAGTTTTTACCGCAACGGCTGGGTAAAACGGTCGTCTGTTTTCACTGCGCAGCGATAGGAAGTTACCGTTGGAGTCTGCCAACGGCTAGTTTTTCCAGTGTCTGCACTGAAGGCTGAGTGCTCTGCTCGGGCAGATGTGATTCCCTGTTCGGCGCAACAGAGTTGCTCGGCACTGGGCGGGTTTGTTCGGTCCCGAGCACGCGTTGTTCGGTTGGACCTTGACCTGTTCGGTCCATTGTTACATGTCTTTGTAGCAGCAAAATTTCCCTCTTCGTGACTTGGAGTCTCAAGAGGAAGACCCCACTCTAGTGAGTCCTTCCACTTGAGTCTCGGGGGCTTGCTGTCGGGGATAAAATTACGGCCCATTGCCATGGCCCACTCCCTGACGGCCCAGTCGAACAGCCTGCCAGGGCCCAGCTCCCTGGAAGGTTCTATCTGGCCCATATGCGCTCTGCCGGACAGCCTCTTGGCTGGCACGGTGCGTGATGGCCTAGGCTTCGTGTTCGAGTCCTACTCGAACAAGAGTTCTGCACGACTACGTGAAGACCCGGACGTTGGTTTCCCGGATTGGATTAGGAGTCGTGATCCCCAAGATTAGGAGATTACCTTATCTACCGTAGGATGTATTTGGCATGTATGAGTTCGTTACGATCTCGTAGTTAGCCCGGCCCGATATTCCTCGGTAGGTCGGTTTGCTCCATACTATATAAACAGGACCCCTACGGTATGTTGAGGGACCGATCGAGGACTTGACCTAGCTTTTAGCATCTGGTAGACACCTGATCATAGCGCATTGCTTCCTGTACACCATAATCTCGCCGAGACTTGTTCGTCTCGTCGAGCCACCTCTTGTATTCATCTCTGATATATAAGAAAGGCTGGACGTAGGGCTATTATCTCTCCCGAGAGGCCTGAACCAGGATAAAAACCCCTGTCTCCTATTCATTGCTGTTTACATTGTTTGGCGTGCCTCCTATCTCCTCTTTGAAGAACCTTGGTTGACTTGAGTTCGATATCTCAACCGTCGACAACATCCATTAATTGTATTTTAAAATTTATACATGCAGCTAGTGATATTAGATAATGGAAGGTTATTTCGCTCACGACCGGAGAGCATGTCTCATCATAATTAATGTTGGTCTCTACATAAACCCTTGTGCTACTATACTCGCTTTATATCTCACCACCTAGTGCATCCCTCTTTCGGATGAATACCGTGTTCGCCCCTACTGGGAGTAAACTCGCTTTATATCTCACCACCTGGTAGTTTTGCCTCAATTGCTTCCTTCCATTTAAATCAGTCCAAGCGCTTCTGACATGCCGCCATTGTATTAGATTTTGGATTTAACTCTATGAACTTAGAAATCTCAGAGGAAAGGAATATGTCGATGACAGTAGTATTTCTCATATGTAACTCTCTTGCATTTATATAATTAGTGAAAATTTATATATTTATATCCTCCCTCTTCTCGTGATTTCCCAACACAACAGGTCAAGACCGTCCAATCTCTGAACGCCTTTATGTGTGCGCGCTTTGTCATCGGGTCAGCCAACTTCTGGATGAACATCTTCTGGATGGTTTGTCTCTACTTGTGATCAAATCATTTCACTTGATTCTGTCATCTTATGGACGAACAGACAATGATTCTGTCGTAACAAATCTATACAAATGTAGAGAAAACTAGTTGAGACTACGCGCCCGTGGCGCTCCGAGGGAAGCAATGCTAGCAAAGCTAGCTTAGCGGGTGTCGTGCACCGCAGTGGACGCCAACGGAAACACTGTGTTTGTTAGCCTAGTGGGCCATAAGCCTTTTTCTTATCGGTCGGAAGCTTCCGGTGTTGCTTAGCACAGCGAGTAGAAGCGCTAACTAGGGATGCGTCGGACAACATGAAGTGAAACAGTGCTGTCTGATTGCTAACAAACTTGACTGGACAAATGCCCTGCTAAACGGGGCCGGTCGGATTGTAATGTCGTAGCTGTTAATGTGTAAGTAAACAAACTTTGTCATCCGTGTATGAACGGCCTGGTAAATAACTTGTAGCGACAAAGTTTGTACTAACAAAATAAGGAGAATTCCTTCCTAAACACCTGCCTTCGTGCCCAATATAGTTGGTGGCGCTACTACATAAAGCCTAACTACCAGCAGTATTGATCCGACAAAAGAAGCTTGACATGACAGGATGTACGCATCAAGCAGCAATATGGAAAGAAGCACGGGGGCTAATATAGTTTCATCTTAATTGGTCAGCAATAAAGTATAAGATGTTTCATCCACAGTGAAAACAAACAAATGAATTTTCACAAGCAGAAACACAAAGTTAGATCCAGCACTTGAACATTGCTATTTTGGTAGGACATAAATTGAATAAATCCACATTCATGTTGTTTTTCTAGGACTCAAAGCCAAAATTTTGTAGCAATAAATTAAATGAATATTTTACTACAATGTGCATTACATGGCAATAAAACCTTAGAGATGGCATCTTAAGCTAAAGGATGTGGCAGTTCTAAAATATGTGCGCAAATATATTAAGCATACCAAACACATACGACCACATAAAATTACGAAAGTCCTTTTCATGGATATAACCTCTAAAAAAACACTCCAATCACAGCCTACAAATTGGGCAAAGGACAATTGGCTTGGCAACTAAAATAATTAAGATCTAAGGCCTACAGCCTTGTACTATAGGTTTGAATACAGTGCACATACATAAGAAATTATTTACAGTGCATATAATCACTCTCAGGGGCATAGCTTTGAAAAGAAGAGAAAGGAGTACAATTTGACATATAAAATGCATAGTCGACAAAATGTTATGGACAAATAACATCACAATTTTTTTCATTTATATTTGACGCAAAATCGTAAGCATTGTATTAATCTAGCCGTTTTTTGAGCCTAGTACCATCACAACAAAATTATGGAACACAAAGAAACCTCATCTACGAAGATGGAGCATATGCGATAGTACAACAAAAGGGAAACATGGTCCATTCCTCTTACAAAATAGATATCTACAACAAAGCATATATTTAAATAGTACACAGTTAACTTAACAGGTGGCATAATAGGAAAAAACCACTATGAGGATATCTACTGAGGTTGACCTCCCTTTCATCATAGGTCAGTTTTTGAGGTTGTACCTGCAATAAATAGAATGAAGTTAAATCATATAGAAAAGTATGGAATAGTTTATTCCAGCCTTTTCTCTAGCTGACATGTAAAACTAAAACTCTATCAATCCTATGTTGAGTAAGTAGAAAGTTGTATCATGTAAAATATGTAGCCCGAAATGTTATTAGCAACAAAATATTTTTCATTGTCTACAGATACCTTTGAAATCGATTAAACTAAGCACAGAAAGATCATAAAGAAACACAAAACTATTGTAGCGCCTTGCTATAGAACTAAACCATAAATTTTATGACAATTCTAATCGGCCAAATATATTATAGCAAAAGACATCAGAATGGAACACACATGCATATTTCAAATGGTCAGCACACTTATTTGCGGGCTTGCACAAACATTCAATCTACTGCCATGCAACGAAAAATAGATGACTCCAGAAAAAAAACATCCCAAATAACAGAAGTCTGATAAATCTATGTTGCTCATCTAGTGAGAACTAAGAATGTGTTGACCTTTTTGAAAGCAACATCCTATGAAAGTAATATTTCAACGGAGCAGCATAGCAAGAAATGGTACCCCACAAAAAGAAATGTATTTATAGCTTCATCAGTTTGTCAAAAAGATGTATAAGATCCTAGATGAATATTTATAGGATACATAAAATTGAACATGACACATGTTATGAGCATGTATAGTTTTCTTTTTCTATTTTTCTCCAAACCCACTGACTGGCATTATGTTTGCATATACTATCATATAGAAATATGCGAAGATGTAGAAAAATAATATTATATTGATCTTCAATGCTGCCACCTAGTAGTGTTGCTCAACCGACCTAGAACATGCCATAGATCATACTAAGATCAAAACATATTTTTCCTTTATCTCATATTTCTATGACCATGATATTTTATTTGACCTATCCATAACAAACTACTATTTCTTTACATACCAATCCGATCTAGAAATTTCAACAAAAGCAAAATTAAAAATCAGAGAACATCTTCTTTAATTTATAGCAGTAAGATCAACACCCAAAAGGAGCAAGAAGGATATCATCAGTCATGTCACAACAAACCAACCCAAAATAAATGGCAAGAAGAACTAAACCAAACAGGAAAATAGTTGCACAACTCCTTCACTTACATGGTGCCAACAATCAAAATCTTTATCTAGTCAAAACAAAAGGAGTGTCCAGTTTTATCCAGAATCCTAGAGCACTGAACAATCACTATTTCCCCCTCAAACTTGAAATTCCTGAACACCATATTTATTACATGACCAATACATTAAAACAAAAAAAACAACAACATATTAAGAGTAGCTTAGCATGGACTATACTGACAGATATATAAACACGTAAATTTAAGATGTTCATTATATGTCTATCACAATATATCATTATTTCTAACCATTTAAGCAGTCACCTAATTTTGCCTGCAGGTACAACCAAAAAAATTATCATCTTACCTACTCTTTATAGAGTGTAGAGCAACAACAATATATCATTTCACAGGTTATGATGTCCTAACATTTACAGGAATAAAAAAAGGACAACAAAACCTGCCAAAACAATATTTTGTCCAGCCTTTTTCATCTAGACGAAAATTGAAATACTTAGAAAGATCCACTCCACACTGTCTCCAAGGCTTCTGTTGAAATGCTTCAATATTCACCAAGTAGCAATTGTATATTAAAAAATAGATAAGATCATAAAGGCAACACCGCAGGAGTAAGCTATAAGTTCATGTAAACACAAAAGTGATTCTAATTATAAAGTTGTACTTACTTATCAGCTGGCTGACATTGTAAATAACTTGCAGACGACTGCTTGATGACACTTCGAGGGGAGGTGAATAAATAAAACAAAATCAACCTATGAAAATAAAAGTCAATTAGCAAATTTGTTTAAAAAACTTTCAAATCCTTTTTTTGAGACCAACCGTAAGTAGACTTGATAAATGAAAAATCGAGGAGAAATATGCCCTTAATAAGAAAGAGAGAATTATTTGTACAACTGGACTTTATAAACTCTGAATAACATCAAATGTTTTATAGATATTCTTTTTGCAGTCATGGTTTAATTTTTTGAAGTAAAGTTGAGAAATGAAAAATCGAGGAGAAATATGTCCTTAATAAGAAAAAGCAAATTATTTGTAAATTTGGACTTCATAAACTTTGAATAACATCAAATTTTTAATGCATATTATTTTTGCAGTCATGGTTTAATTTTTGGAAGCTTTCAAATTTTTTGATTTTTTGCGACGTGCAAAAAAAAAAGAAAAGGTGAGAAATGAAAAATCGAGGAGAAATATGCCCTTAATAAGAAAGAGCAAATCATTTGTAAATTTGGACTTTATAAACTTTGAATAACATCAAATTTTTTATGGATATTCTTTTTACAGTCATGGTTTAATTTTTGGGAGTAAAGCTGAGAAATGAAAAATTGAGTAGAAATATAAAAACGCACAGCCAACTTGTCGACGGTTGAGATATCGATCTCAAGTCGCTAAGGTTCTTGAAGATTGAGATAGGAGACACGCCAAACAGTGCGAACAGCAACGAACAGGAGGCAGGGGTTTTTATCCTGGTTCAGGCCTCTCGGGAGAGATAATAGCCCTACGTCCAGCCTTTCTTATATATCAAAGATGAAATACAAGAGGTGGCTCGTCGAGACGAACAAGTCTCGGCGAGATTATGGTGTATGCGAAGTGCTAAGGCGCTAGAGCTCTAAGTCAGGGATGTAAACTCCAGCCAGGTCCTCCTAAACGCCTTAGGGGCCCTGTTTATATAGTGCGGAGCAAACCGACCTACCGAGAAATATCGGGCCGGGCTAACTACGACGCCATTGCTTCGCCGGCCGCTGCCTTTGTGCGGGGGAGAGCGAGCGAGCCGTCGATTGCGCTGCGTTGCTGAGCTCGCTCGGCGACGCCTCCCCGGAGACTCGGGGGATGGGAGGGGGGCCAGGGGGGTGAGAGTAGTAACACTGGGAATGGGGAGTTGGGGAGTGGGAGGGGTGATCGGCGGATGGGCCCGCGCCGCTTTGTCGTATCGTCATATCGTGGGTGGGGCCCGTTGACGCCAGCCAGATCGGAGCGGATCCAGAATTCCAGGTCCGAGGGGCGGGGGCGACCCGCCCGGCAACTCTCGTGTGCGGCTTTGTTTGGCTTTTTGGCATTTTGGGTCGCATTTTTCCCACATGCTGGAGCACGTCGTAAAGTGGTACACTACACCTACTGTTGCATCGCGTTTGCACGTGTCATGCTCTGTTGATCTCTCTCAACTTCTAGAAGTAGTGACACTGTGCAGGCGCTCCTCTCCAAGACTCCAACCGATAGTGGCGGAGACAAGGAGGGCTGGCAGGGGCCTAGCCCCCCTATGATTTATATGCAATACTAAATAGTATATATGATGTTGTATCAAATTTAAACCCATCTAATTAATTTACGTGATTAATTTCAGTTATAAGAAGTATGCTATTAATATTGATTAAACATCGTATAACTTCGTATAATGTATGCTATACGAAGTTATTACGGTTCAAAATGCATAACATATTGTTTCCACTTGGTTTTGCTGTGGCTCCTTAAAACTTTTCATGAAGTTGCATATAGCATATAAGCACCAGATAACCTGGTGGGAACACAGGACTTTAAAACTAAACAACTGGTGGACCAGTGAGCCAAGCCATTTGAATAGTAAGATACAGATCGACCGAGCCTTGGCCAGCAGATTGCATAGCTCGCCGAGTACCTTTGTTAGTTAGGCATCATGCCGAGTACTGCCGAGTGCTCCCTTGCACTTGCCAAGCTTCCCTAACCAGACCCGAGTGCTGGGTGACCTGGACTCGAGTTCGCTTGGAAAGGAGTCGAGCAACTATACCCGACTGGTCCCCACTTAGTAACACAACGCATAGACACATCACCCGAATAGAATGATACCTAGCTCCTCTTTTCTCATTGGCCCGAATGGGCGGCGCACCAGACGGTTCCCCACGCCAGGTGGCGAGCCAGTTCAGATAGCAGCAGCAACATCTCCTTGTGCTCACCCAGCTTCGCACCCGCCACCTCTCTCTTATAGGTGGGACCTGACCCCACTTGTCAATGACAGAATCAACCTCTATTTAAACTCCCCTTCACCCCCTTCCTTCAGCCATTTCCCCTATTCCTCACCCTCCCCACGTTCAGCTAGAAAAGAACAGCAAGAACAACTCCTTCTGTTCATCTTTCACCTCTCCTCTAAAATCCAATCTGCCCCCAAACCACCCAAATCCACCTAGAGTGTTATATATCGTTGGAAAGCTGAGGAAGTCAGCTATCTTTTCCACTCAATGGTAAGCACATGCACAAAGGTTTACTATTGATTCCTCTCACTTTCTTCTCTGCTGTTCGGTTTTGGGACAGCAAGAGGCTGATTTCGTTTTCTGCTCATCCCCACCATTTTCCTCCACATCCAGGGCTTGGGATGAGAGGGAATAGCTTCTACTCTTCCTAGGCTTCAAGTACATCCAACCCATTTGTTCCTGCATAAGGATTTGGGTGAGTTCTTGATGCTAAATTTTAGTAACTTAGCTGTTCTGAACAGCAGCATGGCTCCCTTTTCCATATCTCACCTTGCATGTCACTTCCCCTCACATGCCAGCTTGGGGATGGCTACTAGTAGCTCACCCACGTACTGAGGGAGGCCTAGAAAAAGATCCATAGCTTTGGAGAAGAAGGAACGGCAAGGAATAGCGAGGGGCGAGCTGAAGAGTTGCTGAACCGAGTATTTGGACAGATCGGCTTCCACCTCTCCGATCTGCTCGTTCTTGGAGAGTCCATCCATAAGCAAGACATCCCTTGATTGGTAAGAACCTTAGAACATAACTTCTCCATGTTTTGCATCACCTAAGCCCCATTCATAAGCTTATCTGTCAGCTAAACCGAGCCTAAGTACCACAGTCCCAGGAACAGCCACTCAATAAATAATTTCTATAAAACTGACCACAGCTCGGATAGAAAAGTATTACATGAAATTGTGCGCCAGGAAATTCTCTACAACTTTCATGTTGACACAAAACTCAGCCGAGTGGTTATTCTACCCCAAAGTCTGCTTGTACAGAGCAGTAGACCAACTGACTGGTTTATCCCGAGTGATCTTTAGCGCCCCAAATTCACATGACCATATCTCCCTCATCCGAACACGGATTTGGGTGATTCTTTTTGTAAAACTTGCATTAACGCATGAACTTTCTGCATATTAGTTGTTTCATTGTTTCTCTGTGTTTGGCATTTTGTTTGGATTTTATTTGATGTGCTTATTACCGAAACGATAGGAAACGACATTCCGAAGAAGCCCGGACTTGAGCAAGCTGCTCTCCCTCTCGGCGACCAGCAACAAGGCACTTATTACTCCCCTCATTTGACTCCATGTTGAACTCTATTTACTAGCATTACTTTGATTATGTTCCATCAACATTGCATGCTAGTTTCTATATGATACTTGATGGGTAGAAGCAGTTATGTCCTACTAGTGGTCAGTTTATTATTAGGTCGATACATCCATTCCTTGATAGACTATGTGGGTACTATTTATGTATGGTTGTGTAACGAATGCTTAGACTTGCTTAGAGCCCACGTGGTTGAGAGCAACACTTGATTATGATATCTCATTATTCGGTTGGATTTGTGATTTGGAGTTGTGCCAGAACGGGTGATAGGAGATGACGGGAGGACGGATCCCGGTCACGTAGCCCCGTTAGGGCGATTAAGGATCGAACATGGTGCCATCATTTCGAGATACTATACGTACGATCACACGTGTATTATGGGGACACTTATCCAATTTTATGTGTGTGCTTGTACCATTGGTGATCATTGGGGCTATTGTAGCTTATGCGCTGGTGTTTTGTGGGTGGGGACTGCCCATGGGCCGCTTTTTAGCCATGGATAGCTTCCGTGGGGGTTCAGGGATGGCTGGATAGAAGGCCCTGGGTAACGTCCATAGCAACGGTTAACTCCATTGAATCACAACACGGCACATGGAACATTGGGCTACAGTTACCGGATGATCCAATGATCTGGCATGTACATCTAGGAGGCTTCGGCATGGCTTGCTGTGTCGTGTGGGTAAAGTCGTACACCTCTGCAGATTTTTGAACTGTTCGAACAGCCGTATCCCTTGGTTAGGGATGAAAGCTTGTTAAATCGAGACACTTCGGTTAGCACTTGGATTCTGGGATGGGTATGATGTGGACTGCACTATGTTTCTGAGCAATGGGTTGCTCGTGGTGATCGGTCGGATAGAGACCGGGGATGGATAGAGTCCCGTTGATGTTATGGGCGGATAGAGCCCTATGATTCGATCTTGAAGGAATTGATAATGTTACACTTAATAATGCTACTATTGGTTCATAAGTCTTTACATGTCTTTTTAAATGCCATTTACAATCTATATATGTTTACGGCTTGCAAATGCTCTTTATGCTGAAATTGTCATGCTAACCCTTCATTTGATATCAAATATGCATGAATGAGGATATATGTTACCTCCTAGTGCAATCTATACTCAAAAAACAGTTGCTATTATTTCAGGTGATAGTGATCCCACGCTTGAGTACTACTATCAAGTGGGAAATGACGACGCTAGTGGGCACGGTGTCGAGTTCTAACTTCCAGTCGGTTGCCCTTGGGTTGAGGGGCATACCACGCTGGACTTCTGTTCTTTTAGACAATGATATTTCGCTGCTTTTGTGAAACAATTATCTATTCCGCTGCGAACAACTGAACTATGTTAAACCTGTTTGTATGGGCAGTAGTCCATACCTTTTGTAATATTAAGTTATGACCATTTGCTTATGTGTTGTGCCATCGATCCAAATGAGGATATGTGTGTAACGGTAGCCGATCTTGGGAGCCGTTACTGAGCACATATCCGGTACCCGAGTTCACACTCGTTTTATTAGAGATTTCTTGTGCTGAGCAGTCGGGTTGGGTGTTAACGTACTTGGCTCACCTCGGGGTGGTCTGTGTGTTAATATTCAATCAGTGCGTGATGCGATAAGGCTATATCTCTAATAAGCCAAGTGAAAACTAAGGGGTATTGACATCTAGCGATATCCACACGTACCCAGCAGGAACACCACAAGGGGTGTGCTAGCACCTTCCCATGCGGCTAGGGTTTCTAGGGAGCAGGAGGGGCGTGCGATGGCTAGGCGTGGTGAAGGCTCTACTCATATCATACTTCGCCCCTGCGCCTCCCCTTACATAGACACGCTAGTGGGCCTCGGCCCGCTAGGGCTCCATGTCCTACGCGGATCATATTCACGCATAAACCCGTTAATCAATTCCAACCCAATAAGTGTGTGACCTGTTAGGTTCAGTGCAAGTCGACCGTGGATCGGGAAACCTGTTTTCGATCCACCGGTCAACAGCGGCACCTAGCAGTACGTATTAACCCCCAAATGCATAGAATCAACATTTGGCTAAACCTTGATACGCTCAAATACCGATTCCTTTACCACATAATACCAGTCAAGCTCAAGGTGAGATGCGCGCCACCCTTATTGATAGCTCGACCATTTCATTCGAAAGTGTAATGGATACAAACCATGACTAACTCCTTAGTCGTATTAACATGGTCGTGCGCTTTCCCTATCCATCCACACGAGGGGCCCAGAGGTATCTCTCCTGTTATCGAGTAGGGGCAAATTTCATCTTGATCATCACCCCTAGCTATGTATTGTGGCATATCCAGTAGTCACCTTTATAACTACCCTGTTACGGTGTAACGTTTGATGACACCAAAGCATACTAGTCAACTTGTTTGTCATCCATGACAATCTTATGTCTAAGTACCATATAGGCATACCACTCGATACTATAAGCTGACGGCACTATAAGAGATAACAATCTCACAACGTCTCGGATTGGGTATGTCCGACTATTCATGTTCTCTAACATGTGTCCATATTATTGGTTTGACATCTCCATATGTATGGTATGTGAAACATTCCCATCAACCAATACATATGTTGATGAAATCTTGGCCGCTCCTCGTAATGATATGGATCAGAGACCAGTTTAGAATATTGATATCTCCAAAGCATACGAGTCAACATGCACTGGAGACTATACGCTGATGGCACTATATGAGATAACAATCTCACAGCGTCTCAGAGTGGGTCTATCCGGCTACCCATGTTCCCCAACATGTGTTTATACTATTGGTTTGATATCTCCATATATGTGAAACATTACCATCACCTAATATGTATGCTGATCAAATCATAACGCTCCTCATAATGATATGGATTAGGGTCTCGTTTATAATGTCACTTAACAATGTGTTTCATAATCAAGTCTACCCAATGGACAAAGTCATAAAATTTATTCAGGGAAACGATAAACAATGTTATCATATGTACATGAACAAAAACGTGGTACAATCATCACTATGATTGATCTAGGCATGTGCCTTTCAATCTCCCACTTGCATCAGAGTCAATCATACAAGTGTCGAATACCCATTGCTCTTGTGTGCGCCTCATGTTTTGGTTGTAGAAGGGGCATGGTCAACGGATCACCTCTCTCAATGATCTCCCGGATCAGGTGGTATCGTCTAAGTATATGCTTGTACTTTTGGTAAGACCTACGCCCCTTCGCTTGTGCAATGGCACTACTATTGTCACAATAGAGGTCCACTGGACAGGATGCACTAGCAACTACGCCCAATTCAGAAAAAAAATTTATAATCCCAACTGCCTCCTTTGCTGCTTCAGAAGCTGCAATGTACTCGGTCTCCGTCCGAGAATTTGCTACTGTTTCTTGCTTGAAACTTTTCTAGCCCACTGCCCCACCATTGAGATAGAATACAGACCCAGATTTTGATCTCGAATCTTCTCTGTCGGTTTGAATGATGTCGTCAGCGTAACCCTTTACGACGAACTTCTCCTCTACTCCAAAGAACAAGAACATCTCCTTAGTCCTTCGCAAGTATGTAAGGATATTCTTTACAGCCACCCAGTGACCATCTCAAAGCATATGACACATCTGGGCGCACACATAACATGACATACATGATGGATCCAATAGCCGAAGCCTATGGAATCCGACTCATCCTCTGTTGCTCATCAAGTGTCGAAGTACACTGTGTCTTGCTGAGGCTTACACCATGTAACATGCTGAACCGTTTCAGCACCTTGTTAATGTACGTACTCTGGCTTAATCCAATTAACCTTTTTGATCAATCTCTATAGATCTTTATGCCCAAGATATAAGCTGGATCTCTCAACTCTTTCATCGAGAAACTCTTTCTCAGATAAGCTTGTACAGTATCTAACATTTGAATGTCATTTTCGATCAACAGTATGTCATCTACATACAGGACTAGAAATACCAGTCGCTCCCACTAGCGTTCTTGTAAATATAAGGGTCTTCTTCATTCTTGATGAAGCCAAATTCTTTGACCACTTTATCAAAACAAAGATTCCAACTCCAAGATCTTAATTCAGTCCATAAATGGACTTCCTAAGCTTGCATACCTTGCCAGCATTAGCAGGATCGACAAAACCTTCGGGCTATGCCATGTACACGTCCTCGCCTAGGATTCCATTCAGAAAAGCCGTTTTCACATCCATTTGTCGAATCTCATAATCATGATACGCGGCAATTGCTATCATGATCCGAATAGACTTGATCATGGCGACAAGTGAATAAGTTTCATCATAATCAACACCATGAATCTGCTTGTACCCTTTTGCCACCAAGTGTTCCTTAAAAATATGAACCTTTCCATCGGTACTATCTTTTTTTAAAAGACTCATTTGCTCTCTGTGGTTTTTACACCATTAGGCAGATCAACCAAGTTCCAAACTTGATTATCATAAATGGACTTTATCTCGGATCTTATGGCCTCTAGCCATTAATCAGAGTCCGGACCCACCATCACTTCCTCATATTCCTTGGGCTCGTCATTTTCCAACAATAACACATCGCGTTGCTCCGTCGTGAGGAACATAAACCTCTCAGGAGCGCGACTTGCCCGCATGGACCTCCGTGGGGCTGGCACCTCATCAACAGGTTCAGCAACACCTTGCTCATCCTGCTGAGTACTAGCTAGAGCTGAAATATTTTCATATGTTTCCCGAATCTCATCGAGTTGCACCTTACTCCCACTAGTCTTTTTGGATAACTCTTTCTCCAAAATGATGTCAGTTCGGGATACAAACACTTTTCATTCTTCCCGTTTATAAAAATAATACCCTTCGGTTTCCCTTTGGTACCACACAAAGAAGCACTTATCTGATTTGGCGTGGAGCTTTATCAGACACCATACGTTTTATATAAGCCTCACAGCTCCAAATTTTAAGAAAAGACAAAACAGAACATTTCCCTTTCCATATCTCATATGATATCTTATCAATGGATTTAGATGGAATCCTGTCGAACGTGAACACAGCTGCTTCTAGAGCGTGCCACAAAAATGGCAATGGAAGATCTACTTGACTCATCGTAGACCATACCATGTCCAACAAAGTGCAGTTCGTCCGTTCGGATACCCCGTTCTACTGAGGCGTACTAGGCGGAGTCAATTGCGGAACAATTTCAAAACTCTTTAGATGATCACTAAACTCTTGGTTCAAATATTAACCTCCACGATCAGATCGCAAAAAATTTAATTTTCTTGCCCAAAGGATTTTGTACTTCATTCCGAAACTCGTTAAACTTTTCAAAAGATTTAGAAGTGTGCCTCATTAGATAGATATATCCATATCTATTAAAGTCGTCGGTGAAAATAATGAAGTATCGATAATCACCTCTGGCCGTGGAGCTCATTGGTCCACATACATCAGTATGCACGAGGGCCGACAACTCATACATTCTCTCAGTCGAACCAGTGAAAGGTGTCTTTGTCATGTTGTTAAGTAAACAAGGCTCGCATGTCTCAAAAGATTCCAAATCAAATGAATCGAGAAGACCATCTTTATGAAGTTTCTTCATGCGTCTTTTGTTTATATGACGCAAGCGACAATGCCATAAATAAGTGGAATATAAATCATTTGTTTCAGTCTTTTCTTATTAACATTACTAACAGAAGCATTGCCAAGATCTAGCACATACAGCCCATTCACCAATGGACAGTTACCATAGAGCAAACCATTGAAATAAATTGAACAATGCTTGTTCTTTATTACAAAGTCATAACCATCTTCTTCCAAACATAAAGAAGAGATAATGTTCTTATTCAAGGCAGGAATGTAATAACAATTATTTAATTTCATGACTACTAAACCAGAAGGTAACGACAAGGGATAGACGCCGATGACCTTCGTAGCAACTTTTTTCCATTGCCGATGCGAATTTCCAAATCGCCTATCTTGCAATCTCTAGTCCTTCTTAACCCTTGCAACGATTTGCAAGTACAAATCATTGCACCGGTATCAAATACCCAAGATTTGGTAGGACAAGTTACAAGATTAACTTTTATAACATTAATACCCGAAGTAGAAGGTGTTACCTTTCCATTCTTCCTATGTTCTAGGAACTTTGGACAGTTACTCTTCTAATGCCCATTTCCTTTGCAGTAGTGGCATTTATCAGAAAAAGTAGGGCCATTTCTTTTGGTCTTACCATCAGATTTAGGCTTCGGGTCTTGGATCGTATCCTCACCCTTATCCTTGGCCCCACGCTTTCTCTTCTTACCCCTATCCTTTTGAACCACCATCACATGTTTATTACTTTTCTTAATGCTCTCCTCAGCTTTCTTTAGCATCCCATGCAATTCAGCCATACTTTTCTCCATGCTATTCATACGAAAGTTCATGATAAACAGCTCAAAGCTTGCAATAAGCGATTGGAGAATTACATTAGTAACGAGCTCTTCTCTTAGAGGAAAACTAAGTTTCTCTAAGTTCTCAATGTAACCTATCATCTTGATCACATAAGGGCTCACCGGATTATCTTCAGCAAGCTTGCACGTAAACAAAGCTTTCGAGATCGAGTATCTCTCAGCTGATCAATGGTTCTCAAACATGTTACGGAGGCCCTCGATCATATCATAGGCATCCGCTTCCTCATATTGCTTCTAAATCTCAGAGTTTATAGTAGCAAGCATGAGATAGCTAACATCAAGTGAATCATTACAGTGCTTGTCATAAGCCCTGAGATCAGCGGCAATAGCATTATCCCCGGGTTCTTTAGGATAGGGATCCTCTAACACATACTCCTTTTTATTTTGCTTGAGAATAATTCTCAAGTTTCAATACTAATCAATAAAATTCGTTCCAGAGGGTTTCTCTCTCTCCAGAATGGATCGCAAGTTAAAACAATTGTTTGCAACAACAGGCGGCATCTACAATAGAAATAAATAAGCAAAGTTTTAGCACTATGTTCATGTTAAATTTCTATTATAAAAATTTAGGCTCCGTTCTTTTCAGCTTAACGGCTTATCTATGTTTTGAAAATACATATGCTTTAAGTTTTTTGAGGCCATTTTTTCGTTGTTTTGAAGGTGGGGTCCTAACGCTTTAAAAATAAAGTCAAACAATATGGATCTGAATCTGGAGACTAGCTCGAGAAGATCTCAAAGTTTAGTCATTTCAGTCATTCAGTTGTTCAGCCGTTCAGATTAGCTCAAAAGAACAGACCCTTAACAAAAAATACTCCAACTAAGATCACTTTAACTATGGTGATCTACATGAGACAAGATCCATGGTCACGCTGTTTGGGTAATAATTTATCAATACCACTTGAACCCGCGACATAGGTAGACAACACCTTGCCAATCACATCTTATGCGACTCTTACTTGTTGGGGTGGCATCATATGCCCCGGCTCCCAACCCTGATGCCCCGAAGTCCCAAATCATATTTGGTGCTCCGTTAAACAAACCAATACGATGCGTGTGGATGCACGGTGAAAGAGGATCCTATGGCCTAAAAGGGGGGTGAATAGGCAATTTTAAACTTTTTCGATTATTGTTGATTAAGCATCATATTAAAGGTAACCCAATCCTAGTTTTAATTTTCATGCAAGCGGAAGCGATAAACGAGTAAATAGAAAAACTAAGTCATGGCATCACAATTTATCACAAACGATGCAACGGAAGTAAGTGCGGAAAGTAAATGAGAGAAAGTGACACGGTATTTGTTTCACCGAAGTTCGGAGCCGCAACTCCTACTCTCTGTTGAGGCTACCCCTTGCGCACAAGGACCGGCTCACTCCCGAGCCTAACGCCTCACTTACTCCCCGTAGTTGTTTCGCCACTCCGGCGAGGTGGACTCCATCACCCGTACACCGACTCGAGAGTAGCCACACGCCAAGGCCTACTCCCAAGCCCACGCCTCCACGAAGGATGTCGTCTTCAATAGTAACAAGCCCGAAACGCCCCGATCATGCCGGATCGAAGGACTTCAATGAAGCTCGGTATTGGGGATTAATGATTTGTGGCTTGATTGATTGGAGGGTGGAGGAATGGCTCTAGAACACCTAATTTATGAGCTATGAATGTGGTAGGTGAAGTGGAGCAGCAAACCTCAAAATAGCCAGCCACTAGATAGGTATTTATAGCCCCTAGAGTAAAACTAGTCATTGCCCCCCGGAAGGGGACAAAAAGACTAGCCGTTAGCCTTTACCGGACGCCGTCCGACGGGCACCGGACGCCGTCCGACAGCGGCTACTGCTCACAAAGAAAACGCTTATCGGACGCCGTCCGGTAACTACCGGACGCCGTCCAACAGCAAGGAACGCTCATGCGCTAAGCCCATCGGACGCTCACCACCTTCTCCCAGACGCCGTCCGACGACGGAAAGGACACGTTTTTTAACCTGATCGGACGCCGTCCGGTAACTACCGGACGCCGTCCGACAGAGACCACTGTTTCTGGATTTGCTGATCGGACGCCGTCTTGCTGTTCCCAGACGCCGTCCGACAGAGGGAATTTTTCTTATAAAAAGCTTGAGTGAGTATGGGAGAGTTTGGGGGTTTCTTTTCTCTCTAGAAATCTCACAAGATGAATAATTAGGTATTTTTGGAATAGGTGGACTACGAAAACCGATTTTCGAGAGATCGCAAAGATCCGGCATAGTCCGAGTGATTCAAACCCCTTTTGAAAACCGACAAAAACAGAAATTAAAAACCTAACTACTCCTAATCTATACGTGACCTCACCTCTCGCCCGATCACGTACTTTGAACCTTGGAGCAGCTCACAAAATCGCCGAAGCTTCCAATTAGGGTTAAACGAAAAACCGAGTCCTCGCTAGGGTTCCGAGAAGTCCAAAAACCCCCTAGCACTTAATTATTAAATATTTTGACATCAATGTCACTAATAAAAATTAGGGCTCAACGATGCTCACACACGGGTTAGACTACACCCACCCTATTGTGCAAGGAAGAAGATGGCGTTCTTGATTTGTCAAGACCTAACCCGCCAACATACAAGACAATAGGAGCAGCTATTGGAAAAAGGCAATCTACTCTTAATTTTTCTAAGGGAAACTATTCAGTCAGGTTAACATATTCAACACATATGTTGTGAAAGAATAGCCAAGCAAGGTAAATCAACAGATAATCAAATCAAACTATGAACAAGTATGGCCCCATGACGCGGTGATCTCTATCTCCACGAACATACTTGTCGACCAGACCACCTAGGATTGAGTCCACCATGACGTTGTACTACACTGCTACATCTAACAGCCAGTAAAAAAATTACATGTGAATTCAAAACATCACATACACAAGGGTCTATACTGTTCACATCATTCCATGCAAAAACAAGTTAGGCACAGAATCGAATTCTAACGCGCACGATTTGAGCGAATTTTAATTTGTTAATTAACCACAGTTCACGGTAGTTCCAACCGAATTGATCACATCTATGAAAAACGCAATGAAAATTCTAACCGGAATGATCACATCAAGCCGACTGCCGGATCATCAACATGACCCGATTTTCATAAGACCGGTCATATCGATCCAACGCGCGAGGTCCCCTTAAGAAAACAGCAACGGATGCGACCTCGATCTATTGCCCCGATCTATTCATCACGCGTGCATCCCCGATGGTGTTACCAGCCGATAGGGGATTTGTGCGGCACGAATGTGAAAGAGGACGAACTAATCTTTTTTATCACATCGCGCTATCATCTTATACCTCCACCAAGACTACCGATTGATCCAATCAACCCATCAACAATCACAACAACATATCACTATATGCGCCTGATCTAGATCCAATACTACACATGATCAGCTCTGATACCACTGCTAGGAAACGGGTAGGCTACGAGCACAAAATCAAAATTTTCTACCACGATTCACCCAAGATCACATACGAGTAGGGGATCTCAGATTGTTACCCTTGACGCGCCAGTGCAACAGAAGCAAACACACTCGCGTACAGGAAGTAGACGTACATGTCCCAATCACCACCTAGTGCTCGCCGGTGCTCGCCGATGCTCGTTGGGTGCTCGCCGAGTGCTCGCCGGTGCTCTAACTAAACAGCGCTTCCGCGTACGGCAGCGACTCTAGCGGTATCCGCACGTACCGAGCAGGAACACCACACGGGGTGTGATAGCACCTCGCTGTGCGCGCTAGGGTTTCTGGGAAGCAAGAGGTGCGCGCGACGGCTAGGTGTGGTGAACGGCTCTACTCATATCATACGCCGCCCCCGCCCTCCCCTTATATAGACGTGCTAGTGGGCTTTGGCCCGCTAGTGTTTCACCCCCTACGCGGATTATATCCACGCATAAACCTGTTAAACAGTTCCAACCCGTTAAGTGTGTGACCCGTTAGGTTCAGTGCAAGTTGGTCTTGGATCCAGAAACCCGTTTCCGATCCACCGATCAACAACAGCACATAGCACTACGTATCGACCCCCGAATTCATAGAATTAATATTCGGCTCAACTTTAATACACTCACATACCGATCCCTTTGTCACACGATACCAGTCAAATTCAAGGTGAGATGCGCGCCACCCTTGTTGATAGCTCGACCAATTCACTCGACAGTTTAATGGATACAAACTTGACTAACTCCTTGGTCATATTAGCATGGTCGTGCGCTTTCCATATCCATCCACACGAGTGGCCCAGAGGTATCTCTCCTGTTATCGAGGAGGGGCAAATTCCATCTTGATCATCACACCCCTGGCTATGTATCGTTGCATATCCAGTAGTCACCTTTATAACTACCCTGTTACGGTGTAACGTTTGATGACACGATAGCATACTAGTCAACTTGTTTGTCATCCATGACAATCTTATGTCTAAGTACCATATAGGCATACCACTCGATACTATAAGCTGATGGCACTATAAGAGATAACAATCTCACAACGTCCCAGATTGGGTATGTCCGACTATTCATGTTCTCTAACATGTGTCCATATTATTGGTTTGATATCTCCATATGTATGGTATGTGAAACATTTCCATCAACCAATACGTATGTTAATGAAATCTTGGCCGCTCCTCGTAATGATATGGATCAGGGACCCATTTAGAATATTGTCTCTTAACAATGTGTTTCACAATCAAGTCGTATCTAATGGACAAAGTAATGACATTTATTCAGAGAACCGATAAACAATGTTATCATATGTACATGATCAAAGACGTGGTACAATCATCACTATGATTGATTTAGGGCATATCCCTTTCAAAGAGGCCCTCTAGCGCCCCTTTGGTGGTGGCGTTCTAGCCACTCCTTCCCTCTAGTGCCGCCTAGCCTCTTCAACGGTGATGTATTTAATTCAGTCATCACTGATAGAGAAGTGGATAGGTGAAAAAAATAAGACCTAACGGTAGAATTAAATAGTGAAGTGAGGACGAGGCTGTTCGGTGGAGCGGTATGTATGCGAAGTAATTTTGTTGAATTGTTACGTGAGTTTTTTTTTCTGTTTGGTTACCTTCTTAGTTGTGCTAGGCTGTATGAGCTGAGCAAGCTCGTTGGAGCCAGGCTGAGGTGATGTAAATGGATGTTGTTTCGTTAGATATATGAGATCGTACAGGCCACGTAGAGGCGTGCTTAGTTGACTGCGTTAAGAAGAGAATGGGATGAACATAATCAAAAAAAGGATGAAACATTTTAAAAATAAATTATAGAAAATAAAAAAAAATAATGAAAATGAAAATGAAAATAAAAGTCTCATAAATAAATAAATTAAAAAA